>CM065359.1:29738982-30051482 GCA_033032245.1 Poecilia picta | reverse complement strand
TACGGGAGTGGAAATGAATGGGAGTCTTATCCTTTTACTCTGCTGTTTGAAATCCTCAGTGAGGTTGGATTTCTGTTGAGGAAGTGTGACAGGATTAACTTTCGGACGACTAAGTAAGGGTCTGGTTTTAGCGTAGTCACGTTTGTCAGCTGAACACACCGATCTTCTCTCTGGCAGAATCTGGCAGCTTATCTGAATATTTTCCCCTCCAAACACTTTGTCCAATCCAATCAAGCTTTGCATTTCTTTCCTTTCAATCTCAAAAAGTTTCTTTTTCTCCTGCCGTTTACGGTGTATCTCGGAATCCCAGGAATCAGTCAGAGACTTCATAGTTGCTGCTTTTTTCTCTTTCTCCAGTTTTTCACGCTTTTCCTCTGCAGATTCCCGCTGTTTCATTTCTTTCAATAACTTATCCTCCATAAAAGCCCTTTTTTTAGCTTCTTCATTCTTTATAAGTGACAGTTGGTTGTACACTATTGTTTTACGTATTTCACGACTTCTGTACTTATCAGGAATGTCACAGTCACTCTTACAGTTTGGAAAGCCAGATTCATACTGAACATCTCTTCCTTGCTCAGTAACATTGTGATGCATTTCCCTCTGTGTTATGACTATGTCGTCCATATGTTTTTTAGTCTCGTCCAGTGTCTTCAGCTTCTGCTGGGGATCCTTCTTCTGTCTCCTGGCTTCAATTTCCTCAGTTCGAGATTTTTCAAGATTTTTCTCTTTCTCCTGTCTCCTCATCTCAATTTCCTGGATTTGATGCAGTCTATCTGACTCTATTGCGGCAGCCATTTGTTGCCTTTCAAATTCAGCTCTTTTCTTCTTCTTCTGCTGTTTACTATAAATTTGGGCATCCCAGAAGTCAAACATTGACTTTTTCAAAATGGCTTTCTTGTCCCTCTCCTCTTCCTCTCTTAACCTTTGGTCAAACTGCTGCTTAATCCTTTCTTGCAATCGCTTTTCCTCCAAAAGAGCAAAGTTGGCAGCTTCCTTCTTCTTTATATTTTCCAGATTGTCATAAACAATCTTTTTACGTTCCTCTAGGGAATTAACCTTTTCAGTACGACTCATCTTATGCACATCAGCGTGTTGTACAAACGCTGATGTATATTGGAAGCCTTCATTTGAGTCACCAACACTCGGATATAACTCATACTGCCTTATCATTTGGGCCCTCGTGTTTTGCTCAGTCTTGTCCTGTGTGCCAAGTTTCTGCTGCTTCTCCTTCTTCTGTTTCTTCTGATCAACAGGTTTGTCAAGTAACTTTTGGGCAAACTCCTGCTTAGCCATTTTTTTTCTAAGCTTTTTTGCCTCATAAACATCTCGGATGTATTCTTGTCTCTTTACATACTCCATATCATCATTCTCCCTCTTCTTATACATCTCTTGACATTTAACATTTTCGTGAAAATGTGTCTCCCTTTCTTCATGTGCATACCGTTTGCCTTCCATCTTAAGTTTCTGTATCGAGGTGAAAAATGTAAAATCTCTATCAATTCGTTGGGTTTTGCACATCTGGCTTTAGAACACAGGTAACAAGATATTCAAAGGGTTCAGCGCTGATGTCATAGAATCCATGTCACAAAGCCTGGGTTCCTAGTGACATCATCAGTTAGATAGAAGTATAACAGTTTCTATTGCTATGGTAACCAGGAAAATCTCTGAAGTGATCCACACTTCCTAGTAAAGGAGATGTTTCAACCCATCAAAACATTTCCAAATAAACTCATTCATATTAATACAAATGCAACTTTTCCAACAATTTAGACAAGCTTCAGCCAATGTGGTTGTAATTGATAATGTGCAAAACACAATCACCTGGTTTCCCATTAAATCTGCTCAACAGTGTTTTCCTCATCAATACATTTTTGATGAGGAACCTAACAATAGTTTCTCATTTCTTTTGTTGACCGCTATCTAAGCTACGGCCTACAGACGGCGTTCCCAGCGTGTCATTTCGTTCAACCTTAGCTTCGAGCACATCGGTGTGTGAAAACCACCTGTGTGTATGTACGTACGAGCATGCAAAGAGCTGAGAGAGGTAGAGGAAAACAGATTTATTTATTCCTGACGCTCTCTTCCAAGTGACCTGCACAAGTTTTGACTCTCCACTGAAGACTCCATCAACAGTTTTTATGCTTTTTTTCATGTGGTTTTGTATGTTTTTCTCCCACTAATGCAGAAAACTTTTCATCAGAAACAACTGATGGTCAAGCAGGTGATGAGCTTGTTCGACTAAGTTCCATTGAACAAGTCGGTAGTCTAAGTATTTCCAATTTATTAATGTTCTTTGACATGTGGTGTTGTACCTTTCATGTTCATGTGTAAATTATTGAATGCAACATGTGAATAATTAGTCATTGTAATCCATCCGCCTGTACGTCCGTACATCCATTTTCTTACACCCTTGTTCCTTAATGGGGTCGGGAGGGTTGCTGGTTTCTATCTCCAGCTAACTTTCCGGGCGATAGGGGGGGGTCACCCTGGACAGGGCCACACAGAAAGACAGACAGGACAACACACACACACACACACACACACACACACACACACTCACACCAAGGGAGAATTTAGAGAAACCAATTAACCTGAGAGTCATGTTTTTGGACTGTGGGAGGAAGCCGGATGAAACCCACGCATGCACAAGGAGATCATGCAAACTCCATGCATCCACAACTCAGAACCTTCTTGCTGCAAGGCAACAGCTCTACCAACTGTGCCACTGTGCAGAACTGTAAGATCTGGTTTTCTGTAAGAATGTCATACAGAAAATCTTTCCTGAACACTACTGTGACTTTTCAGTAGTTGATTTTATGTATGCCAATGAGTTTTAAGCATAAGATTAAATCTCACAGCCTGTTAGCATGAATGTTTAAAGTACTAGCATAAAGAGCTGCTTTTTTGTGTACAGTACCCACTAAGCCAATGTTTTAGTTTTTAGTCAAAAGGTCATATTTAATGAATGTAGTAAATCTGGTAGCGTTGTGGTTGTATTTAACGTAAAAATTTCATCACCGCTGCATCAGTACACACATACCTCATGCTAAACACATTTTATGGAATATTACCATGGAAGTTATGATTAGTTAGAAAGTAATGTTCCAATTACTTCTATGTTGTTGTTTTTTTTTTGTGTTCTTTTTTTCCACTACCGGAGTTTTACCGCAGTTCAATTTAAGTCATTTGTTGAAGTTTGCTACTTTTTATTCACCCCTCTAGTAAATCATTGAACTCAGGTGTCACTTCCATGTCCACAGATGTGTGAAATCTAGCCGTGAGTCCAGTTGTGGAATGATCTTACAACTAAATATTCCACCAGTAGCTGGAATAGTGGGATTATAACAAAGTGAAAGCAATTGGGAACTACAGCAACTAAGAAACAAATCGTCAGGTCAATCAAATCAAGAATTGATGTCAATGAAAGCTGAGCTGGGTAAGTGTGCAAAGGTCTTCAAAGTTCTACAGTGTTGATGACTACAGAGCACCAAACTTTATGTGGTTGTCAGATTATTTTGAGGTTAATGCACAGAGAGCTTCACTGAATAGGTTCATGACTGAGCAACACAATGGATGAATCTGGATTTGGAAGCGTCCATGAGAACTGTCTAACGGAGGTAGAGGGTTTGAGATAATTGTGGTGCTCTTCATCAGAAGTGTGGGCTCAAACCCTTAATTTAAGTGAAAGAAATCCTAAATACTTCAGCATACCAAGACATTTGAACAATTTTATGCTCCCATTTTTGCAAAAGCAGCTTTGGGATGTCCCCATTGTGTTCCAACATGAATGTTCACAAAAAAAAAGCATCTGACTGGACATCTTTGGGACGATTTAGTGACTGTGAATCTAGAAATTCTCATCCAACATCAGTGCCTGACCTCATAAATGTGTTTATGGAAGAATGTTGAAAAAATCCCTTCAATACACTCTTAAAACTCAAAACCTCTAAGCTTTTACATGCTCCTGTTTCATAAAATTTAATTCAACCTCTTTCCTAATTCATCCTTTCACAGGTGTTTGACGTTAAGATCCCAATGCAGATCCATCACAAAATGATGATACAAGGACAGAGTAATGGCCATCTACAGTCAAATCTCAATGTTTGACAAGACTCACATGTAGTTTCAAAAATCTTTTAATAGCTGTCTCATTTAGGTTAAACAATGTTATGACAGGTTCAAAGAAATCAAAGCTCAATTCTTCATGTCCATCTAGTCCACTTACTATTGGAAAACTCCTGTATTTAACAAGAGCCTGGGTCCAAACCACTTGCAGAAGGAGCAGTGTTCTGCCATAAAGAGCCAAAGCGCTCCTTTTTCTGTTCTTTTCAAATGACGGATAAATAAAGTGGTATACATACAGCTACAAAGTAATTACAGTCATCTCTCTCTTTATGAATACTGTAAGCCCTTCAAACAACAAATCAAATATCAGTCTAAGTTTACTCTGTACAAGCAAGACAAGCCAAAGCCAAAACCGTGAGTTAGTTGTAGTAGGAAAAGACATCTTAAGCAATATTTTTTATTTATAGTGAAGCAGAAGTTATATTCCTCCAGTGTACTTTGCTGAAAAGAAATGAAAGAGAGCCAAAATATAGCAAGGATACGCAAGTGGACTACAATAAAATACACAACACTACATATGCAAAACTGAGAGGTTAATTTTAACCAATGCCCAATTTACATTCCTGTAGCACAGATTTCCAGCACATCCACACCCTCACACACGGCCATGCCAACCCACTCACTCACACACACACACACACACACACATGCGGATGCCATATTTGCACCACCGGATCAGAACATTTTGGCTAAAGTTGGACATTTTCATCAAGTGTGGCCATCATTCATTCACTGCAGCCAAGATTCCACAGTAAGTCGGTGTTTAAGCGATGTACAAGGCATTTTTGAAAATAATTACAGTAAAAATACTTTTTCATAATAAGCAGTATGACATGAAAAATGCATATAAAATAGCCTGATGATAGCAACAGTAGTAATGCTTCTCTGCTTTTACAAGAACTCCCCTCCGCCCGCTGTGAGTCGTAATGTCACTTTGTTCCACGAGAGCAAGATAGAGCTCAGAGTAAGAAAAAGCTTCCCATACAAATCCAACTGTATAAACATTATACTAAGTTCCTGCTAGGTATAGTTCTAGAAAGTGGAAAATGAAATGCACTTTTTTTTTCTCTTTTAAACTGCCTTCGACAATGATTATTATAAAATGACTCTGCAAGTAAGACTTCCTACTATGAGAGAGCAAAGGCAGGATGTTGTTGGCTGCACACACCTTTGGAAAAAGACAAAACAAACATATTCGATCCTAATTTACATACACATTCTAAAGGCAGCTGTAAATGTTCGCATTTCTCATTTTGTCACATCCGCCCTCGTTCCAGGCTATACCTGAGTGGTTGACTGGGTGCTGCGCAAGACTGTGGAGCTGTAGCCAGCGGGATAGGTGCTGTACGGACTCATGTTGGACAGGCCCATCAGAGAGTTGGGGATCACGGTGATGTTGGGGGGTCATCAGGGAGATGTCATTGGGGAGCGGCGCTGGCCTGGGTGAGGCATGAAGAGGATTGTGAAGGGCTTCACACGGACTCCTCTGCTGGGACGACAGCTACTTTTGTGGCTCTGTAGAGCCACAAAGGCTTCAGGCTTCAAGTCAATGTGTAAATACCGTTGGTCTTAGGGGTCGTACTTGGACCAGGCCACCTCCTCAAAGCGATTGGCCTTGGTGTGGATGAACTTGGTGTTCTGCGGCACTGACTTGTTAGGATCCCTGTAAATACAACACAGAGAACCTTAGCGCACAGTAGATTCATGATTAGATTTAGGGTTGGAACTAGGGATGTGCCGATCAGGTTTTTTTCTGCCGATACCGATATCGATCACCCCTGAGGGCCGATCGCCGATTCCGATCCCCGATACCGATCACATAATTATTTTTATTTTTTATCATAAACACTACTGTTACATTATGTAGAAAAAGGAACCATGAATTCACCTTAATTTAGACAAAAACTTGTTTTTAATAACTTTTCCAAGAAGAAAATTAAACAAAACAGGCATTGTGCAAATTGAACTGCTATCAATAATACTATCTTTAACAGACTGATAACATATGAGGCTCTGAAGAAGCTAAATAATGCAAAGAGCTAAAATAAAACCTCTCAACATTGCCAAAAAATTCAAGTATGAAACTTAACATTCAAAGGCACAAATAGGATCCATTATAATAAACAATCCTGAGCAGTGGCGGAACAAGTCGGCGTCGGGCCGGGGGCGGGGCAAATTTCCGGGCCCCCTGATGCAGGGGCGCACTTTCATGTTTATTTCTTAATTTGAACACCATAGGTTCAGTTATTCTTCCATGTCTGAGTCAGTATCTTTCTTTAGTCATTCTAGTTGGGTTATGTGTAGAGGGGTGAAAAATTAGTTCTTTGTAAATAAATACAATAAGTAAGAAAATAGGCACCCCAACATAATTTTTATTTTTGTATCTTTAATTTCTCATTCTACTAAGTGTAGGAGCCATTTATCTTTTCTTGGGTTTATCGCCACCAGGGGGCGTATTTAATTTTGATTTCTGAGTGTCTGAAGGGGGATGGGTTATTTAAGGTCAACCATGATTCTGTTCAGGTGTGGTTAATAGGCAGAGGCAAACAGTTTTCTACTGTGCTCGATTTGGATGTATGTTTTGATTTATGTGGATCTTAAGCCAAACCGTCAGATAATGGCGGAAAATAAATTATTTTATTTTATGTCAAACGCAAGATCGGCATCCGGAGTCTAAATTGAGTGCACGTACAACTAACACCTTACAACAACAACCACCACCAGTAGCCTAAAATATAGGATTTTAGCCGATACACTAAGTTCTTTCGCGTCATTTTAGTTAGTCACCTGCAATTCCACACACAACCGCTAGAGGCGCTGCCGCGTTGGTGGAATAGAGAAGCTTGAGCACACAAGAAGAATAAATCTTCCTGTTAGATGCTAAAGGAAGCTTGACGTGTGTGTCTCCTCTTTTCTATATCACAGGTCAGTAAAAACGTATTTTGATGCATATATACTGGTTACCTTTAACAGCTGAAGAGGTTAGTATATCAAGAGTCAACTAGTGAGTCACGTTATGCAGTTTGTGTTTAGTGTTGTGTAAAAACGGGACATATTTTGGAGGCTACTTAATGCTAATGCTAGCGGAATCTGTGTGCTGAGCTAGCTGAGAAATAGCTGAAGTACTACTGAATTCACATTGAACTTATTGTATTTTGAACTTTTTTTTGAACAGTTGTCACACAAAATTCATTATTTTGGTATCTTTAATTTTAAAATTGAGATCTATTTGTGGTTTATTGCAAAAAACCAGATGAACAATATTGTTATGGCATTCAGTGACTGCTTATGTGAAGTTTAGTAAAGAAACAAAGCATTAAGGACAATTGCACCTTTTTCAGTTTTGTGTAAGAGATGAGTGCTAGCTTCTACAATTACTCAGTGATACTTAAATTATTTGATACCTTAAGTATTGCATAAGAAGTATTGTATATGGAGTATGTTCATTACACAAGAAGAATAAATCTTCCTGTTCGATGCTAAAGGAAGCTTGACATGTGTCTCATCTTTTCTATATCACAGCATCACATTAAAAGGGAAGATCATCTAATTCATTACCCTCAGCCATCCCAGGTTGCAGGGTAACACATGCATATAACGCTGAGTGGCAAAAAGATTAATCTTTTACATGTCATCCATTGCCGCGTTAACTCAGTGAAACTTAAAAATTCTGGTATTAATTTCGTGCTATGATCCACAGCAAAGTGATCTGTATTCGCCAAGCTACGCAGACTCGTTGCCATAGCAACTGACAACAATGCCACTTCATGTTTTAGGATTTAACACCAAAACATTCAAGAATTATGCACACAGAACAGAACATTCAGCTTCTTGTTGAAGCTGAACAAGGCTTAATGTTTTATTAATAAATACTTGCTGTGGTAGCTTAGCTACCGCTTCTACTTTACTGAATTTTTTTAAACATTAACTGTAGCCCACAAAATGCACATTTAATTAAAAAACTCAAACATCTTATTGCTGTCTTACCTTTACGTATCAATGAAATCAATGAACCGCTAATTCTGCACAAAAATATTCGTTCATCCAAAGCAAAGTTTATCGGCATGTTTTTTCTACTCCGTTTGATAATCATCAATCTGTCTTGAAGTAAAACTTTCAGCTTCTTGTTGGTCTTCCTTTAGTTATCATCTCCTGTTTCAATTGAAAATCCACTTTAGAAAACTGTTAGTGTATAAATGTAGTCTTCTATGTTGATGTCGGAAGAGAGAAGAAAACAGATATATCGGTGTACTTTACTGTGTGGCTAGCTCCATGGCTAGCCACTCACTAGCACTGTGTCTTACTCTGCAGTTGTGCAGTCACAATATCTGGGAACATGAGCGCCCCCTGCCATGAGGCAAGAGAACTGCCTGCCTCACCTCAAGTCTGTTCTCTGCCGTTTCTGATCGCTCCTCCTCACAATTTTCTTCTTGGAAAAGTTATTAAAAACAAGTTTTTGTCTAAATTAAGGTGAATTCATGGTTCCTTTTTCTACATAATGTAACAGTAGTGTTTATGATAAAAAATAAAAATAATTATGTGATCGGTATCGGGGATCGGAATCGGCGATCGGCCCTCAGGGGTGATCATCCGCATGTGTGTGTGTGTGTGAGTGAGTGGGTTGGCATGGCCGTGTGTGAGGGTGTGGATGTGCTGGAAATCTGTGCTACAGGAATGTAAATTGGGCATTGGTTAAAATTAACCTCTCAGTTTTGCATATGTAGTGTTGTGTATTTTATTGTAGTCCACTTGCGTATCCTTGCTATATTTTGGCTATCTTTCATTTCTTTTCAGCAAAGTACACTGGAGGAATATAACTTCTGCTTCACTATAAATAAAAAATATTGCTTAAGATGTCTTTTCCTACTACAACTAACTCACGGTTTTGGCTTTGGCTTGTCTTGCTTGTACAGAGTAAACTTAGACTGATATTTGATTTGTTGTTTGAAGGGCTTACAGTATTCATAAAGAGAGAGATGACTGTAATTACTTTGTAGCTGTATGTATACCACTTTATTTATCCGTCATTTGAAAAGAACAGAAAAAGGAGCGCTTTGGCTCTTTATGGCAGAACACTGCTCCTTCTGCAAGTGGTTTGGACCCAGGCTCTTGTTAAATACAGGAGTTTTCCAATAGTAAGTGGACTAGATGGACATGAAGAATTGAGCTTTGATTTCTTTGAACCTGTCATAACATTGTTTAACCTAAATGAGACAGCTATTAAAAGATTTTTGAAACTACATGTGAGTCTTGTCAAACATTGAGATTTGACTGTAGATGGCCATTACTCTGTCCTTGTATCATCATTTTGTGATGGATCTGCATTGGGATCTTAACGTCAAACACCTGTGAAAGGATGAATTAGGAAAGAGGTTGAATTAAATTTTATGAAACAGGAGCATGTAAAAGCTTAGAGGTTTTGAGTTTTAAGAGTGTATTGAAGGGATTTTTTCAACATTCTTCCATAAACACATTTATGAGGTCAGGCACTGATGTTGGATGAGAATTTCTAGATTCACAGTCACTAAATCGTCCCAAAGATGTCCAGTCAGATGCTTTTTTTTTGTGAACATTCATGTTGGAACACAATGGGGACATCCCAAAGCTGCTTTTGCAAAAATGGGAGCATAAAATTGTTCAAATGTCTTGGTATGCTGAAGTATTTAGGATTTCTTTCACTTAAATTAAGGGTTTGAGCCCACACTTCTGATGAAGAGCACCACAATTATCTCAAACCCTCTACCTCCGTTAGACAGTTCTCATGGACGCTTCCAAATCCAGATTCATCCAT
Organism: Poecilia picta; assembly: GCA_033032245.1. Taxonomy (NCBI): domain Eukaryota; kingdom Metazoa; phylum Chordata; class Actinopteri; order Cyprinodontiformes; family Poeciliidae; genus Poecilia; species Poecilia picta. Next base: position 30,041,566 of record CM065359.1, on the reverse strand, counting down.
TGTGTTGCTCAGTCATGAACCTATTCAGTGAAGCTCTCTGTGCATTAACCTCAAAATAATCTGACAACCACATAAAGTTTGGTGCTCTGTAGTCATCAACACTGTAGAACTTTGAAGACCTTTGCACACTTACCCAGCTCAGCTTTCATTGACATCAATTCTTGATTTGACTGACCTGACAATTTGTTTCTTAGTTGCTGTAGTTCCCAATTGCTTTCACTTTGTTATAATCCCACTATTCTAGCTACTGGTGGAATATTTAGTTGTAAGATCATTCCACAACTGGACTCACGGCTAGATTTCACACATCTGTGGACATGGAAGTGACACCTGAGTTCAATGATTTACTAGAGGGGTGAATAAAAAGTAGCAAACGTCAACAAATGACTTAAATTGAACTGCGGTAAAACTCCGGTAGTGGAAAAAAAGAACACAAAAAAAAAACAACAACATAGAAGTAATTGGAACATTACTTTCTAACTAATCATAACTTCCATGGTAATATTCCATAAAATGTGTTTAGGATGAGGTATGTGTGTACTGATGCAGCGGTGATGAAATTTTTACGTTAAATACAACCACAACGCTACCAGATTTACTACATTCATTAAATATGACCTTTTGACTAAAAACTAAAACATTGGCTTAGTGGGCACGTACACAAAAAAGCAGCTCTTTATGCTAGTACTTTAAACATTCATGCTAACAGGCTGTGAGATTTAATCTTATGCTTAAAACTCATTGGCATACATAAAATCAACTACTGAAAAGTCACAGTAGTGTTCAGGAAAGATTTTCTGTATGACATTCTTACAGAAAACCAGATCTTACAGTTCTGCACAGTGGCACAGTTGGTAGAGCTGTTGCCTTGCAGCAAGAAGGTTCTGGTTGTGGTGCATGGAGTTTGCATGATCTCCTTGTGCATGCGTGGGTTTCATCCGGCTTCCTCCCACAGTCCAAAAACATGACTCTCAGGTTAATTGGTTCTCTAAATTCTCCCTTTGTGTGTGGTGTGTGTGTGTGTGTGTGTGTGTCCTGTCTGTCTTTCTGTGTTGCCCTGTCCAGGGTGACCCCCCCCTATCGCCCGGAAAGTTAGCTGGAGATAGAAACCAGCAACCCTCCCGACCCCATTAAGGAACAAGGGTGTAAGAAAATGGATGTACGGACGTACAGGCGGATGGATTACAATGACTAATTATTCACATGTTGCATTCAATAATTTACACATGAACATGAAAGGTACAACACCACATGTCAAAGAACATTAATAAATTGGAAATACTTAAACTACCGACTTGTTCAATGGAACTTAGTCGAACAAGCTCATCACCTGCTTGACCATCAGTTGTTTCTGATGAAAAGTTTTCTGCATTAGTGGGAGAAAAACATACAAAACCACATGAAAAAAAGCATAAAAACTGTTGATGGAGTCTTCAGTGGAGAGTCAAAACTTGTGCAGGTCACTTGGAAGAGAGCGTCAGGAATAAATAAATCTGTTTTCCTCTACCTCTCTCAGCTCTTTGCATGCTCGTACGTACATACACACAGGTGGTTTTCACACACCATGTGCTCGAAGCTAAGGTTGAACGAAATGACACACTGGGAACGCCGTCTGTAGGCCGTAGCTTAGATAGCGGTCAACAAAAGAAATGAGAAACTATTGTTAGGTTCCTCATCAAAAATGTATTGATGAGGAAAACACTGTTGAGCAGATTTAATGGGAAACCAGGTGATTGTGTTTTGCACATTATCAATTACAACCACATTGGCTGAAGCTTGTCTAAATTGTTGGAAAAGTTGCATTTGTATTAATATGAATGAGTTTATTTGGAAATGTTTTGATGGGTTGAAACATCTCCTTTACTAGGAAGTGTGGATCACTTCAGAGATTTTCCTGGTTACCATAGCAATAGAAACTGTTATACTTCTACCTAACTGATGATGTCACTAGGAACCCAGGCTTTGTGACATAGATTCTATGACATCAGCGCTGAACCCTTTGAATATCTTGTTACCTGTGTTCTAAAGCCAGATGTGCAAAACCCAACGAATTGATAGAGATTTTACATTTTTCACCTCGATACAGAAACTTAAGATGGAAGGCAAACGGTATGCACATGAAGAAAGGGAGACACATTTTCACGAAAATGTTAAATGTCAAGAGATGTATAAGAAGAGGGAGAATGATGATATGGAGTATGTAAAGAGACAAGAATACATCCGAGATGTTTATGAGGCAAAAAAGCTTAGAAAAAAAATGGCTAAGCAGGAGTTTGCCCAAAAGTTACTTGACAAACCTGTTGATCAGAAGAAACAGAAGAAGGAGAAGCAGCAGAAACTTGGCACACAGGACAAGACTGAGCAAAACACGAGGGCCCAAATGATAAGGCAGTATGAGTTATATCCGAGTGTTGGTGACTCAAATGAAGGCTTCCAATATACATCAGCGTTTGTACAACACGCTGATGTGCATAAGATGAGTCGTACTGAAAAGGTTAATTCCCTAGAGGAACGTAAAAAGATTGTTTATGACAATCTGGAAAATATAAAGAAGAAGGAAGCTGCCAACTTTGCTCTTTTGGAGGAAAAGCGATTGCAAGAAAGGATTAAGCAGCAGTTTGACCAAAGGTTAAGAGAGGAAGAGGAGAGGGACAAGAAAGCCATTTTGAAAAAGTCAATGTTTGACTTCTGGGATGCCCAAATTTATAGTAAACAGCAGAAGAAGAAGAAAAGAGCTGAATTTGAAAGGCAACAAATGGCTGCCGCAATAGAGTCAGATAGACTGCATCAAATCCAGGAAATTGAGATGAGGAGACAGGAGAAAGAGAAAAATCTTGAAAAATCTCGAACTGAGGAAATTGAAGCCAGGAGACAGAAGAAGGATCCCCAGCAGAAGCTGAAGACACTGGACGAGACTAAAAAACATATGGACGACATAGTCATAACACAGAGGGAAATGCATCACAATGTTACTGAGCAAGGAAGAGATGTTCAGTATGAATCTGGCTTTCCAAACTGTAAGAGTGACTGTGACATTCCTGATAAGTACAGAAGTCGTGAAATACGTAAAACAATAGTGTACAACCAACTGTCACTTATAAAGAATGAAGAAGCTAAAAAAAGGGCTTTTATGGAGGATAAGTTATTGAAAGAAATGAAACAGCGGGAATCTGCAGAGGAAAAGCGTGAAAAACTGGAGAAAGAGAAAAAAGCAGCAACTATGAAGTCTCTGACTGATTCCTGGGATTCCGAGATACACCGTAAACGGCAGGAGAAAAAGAAACTTTTTGAGATTGAAAGGAAAGAAATGCAAAGCTTGATTGGATTGGACAAAGTGTTTGGAGGGGAAAATATTCAGATAAGCTGCCAGATTCTGCCAGAGAGAAGATCGGTGTGTTCAGCTGACAAACGTGACTACGCTAAAACCAGACCCTTACTTAGTCGTCCGAAAGTTAATCCTGTCACACTTCCTCAACAGAAATCCAACCTCACTGAGGATTTCAAACAGCAGAGTAAAAGGATAAGACTCCCATTCATTTCCACTCCCGTATGAATGTCTGTCATTTCAGCAATAGGTTTTCTCTGGGTGATCCAGTTTCCCTAAAAAAAAAACGATAGACAGACAGACAGACAGACAGACATAGATAGATAGATAGATAGATAGATAGATAGATAGATGGGTTTTCTCTGGGTGATCCAGTTTCCCTAAAAAAAAACGATAGACAGACAGACAGACAGACAGACAGACAGACACAGATAGATAGATAGATAGATAGATAGATAGATAGATAGATAGATAGATAGATAGATGGGTTTTCTCTGGGTGATCCAGTTTCCCTAAAAAAAACGATAGACAGATAGATAGATAAATAGATAGATAGATAGATAGATGGGTTTTCTCTGGGTGATCCAGTTTCCCTAAAAAAAACGATAGACAGACAGACAGACAGACAGACACAGATAGATAGATAGATAGATAGATAGATAGATAGATAGATAGATAGATAGATAGATAGAGTCTGTAATTTTTAAATATACATTTTCTGCAGGTGCTCCAGTGTCTCTTAAAACACAAGTGACATACACTGTAATTTGCTCTGTTAGTAAAATCAATTAATATTGTTTTGACCAAAAGTTTTCTCCGGGTGCTCCGGTTTCTCTACAGACACAAATGACAGACAAACATTGTCTGTCATTTTGTCTATTAGTGAAATAATTCTACTTTAAACATAAGTTCTCTGCAGAGTTTGTAGAGGCTAGAGCAGGGACGGATCTAGAAAAATATCTATGGGGTGGCAAGAGGGGGGTATGGATTTTTTCAGGGGTGGCAGCAAATGCCTATAAATAAATATATATATATATATATATATATATATATATATATATATATATATATATATATATATATATATATATATATGTATATCTCACCCTCTGCAGGTGGTCTCCTCTCTCTCTTTCATCCTCTGAGCTCAGGTCCTCTACCAGAGGCCTGGGAGCTTGAGTATCTTGGCTGTGCCTAGTACTGCACATTTCTGGACTGAGATGTCTGATGTTGTTCCTGGGATCTGCTTTAGCCACTGCTCCAGTTTGGGGGTGACTGCCCTGAGGGCCCCGATGACCACAGGCACCACTGTGGTCTTCACCTTCCAGTTCTTTTCCAGTTCCTCCCTGAGGCCCTTGTATTTCTCCAGTTTCTCATATATATATATATGTGTCAGATACACTGAATTTATTAGTTTATTTATTTATTTTACCGTTCATGTTTATTATAGTTCACAGGTACCCCACCCAATTTGTTTTATTATAATAAGTTAATTTCTTCAGAACTTTATCTTGTGTCTGTCTTGTGCCGTGATCATATGTACCCATATGTCCCATATGTCATTGAATGTGTCTGTTTTACATCTGTTCCTCGAACATGCGGTTTGGCGAGTCAGTGTTCTGTTTTCCATCTGCTGAGGAGCGTTAGGCACCAGGTGTGACAGACTGAGTTTTCATGTGTTGAGGTAAATTAAACCCTTTTGGTTCACAAAGTGAACTCCGGACGTCATCTTTGCCTGATCCCAGCAACATATATATAGTGACCATTTGTCCAAAAACTTAAATTCAAAAATCAAAAAACTCAATACTCAAAGGTGATCAAAACAAAAGGTGAATCAAACTCAAATAGTCACCTGATGCACATGGATTCTGGTTTACGCAGCAAAAGTCAAAATATGGTTCTTTGGTTTTATTTGCAGATCAGGCAAAAGGTTACAGGCTTCTGCTCCCACTCCACCTGTACACTGACTGACAAAATGAAAACCACTGATTAGCTTGTAAAAAACCTTGTGACCACCACATGCATAATAAGCTACTTAAGACCCACCTACTTATACTGTGAAATACCCACATTCCAATCTGAAATTAATTAACTAATTAAGTGAATTACTAAACAAAAAACTTATTCTAAACAACAAATAAAATAAAAATTCTAATGATAAATCAACTAGGAAAACAAACAAATGCTGAGAATAAACTAAACAATTTAAATTCTAAGATTTAACAAAACAATGGGAAAAATAGCTCCTACAGTAAGATATGTCCATCTTACTTGTGAAATGTTGTTTGTGGAGCCTCACATCAATAATCCATCGATCTGAACAACAATATCAATGTTGTTTTGATTGGCAAAGTAGGAGGGACTACCGCTCCAAGATGGCCGCCGTATCTCCTGCGCCAGAGCAGCCAATGCGGGGTTTACTCTTATACACAGTCCAGTCACATTAATGTGACCATCTGTCAAAAGCCAGAATAACCACCTTTCGCAGAGCGAACTGCTACGAGACGTGCAGGAAGAGAGTCACTTAGGTCCCTGAAGGTCTTCTCTGGGATGTTGAGCCATGCCGACTCTAATGCCGTGGCCAGCTGCGCTAGATTACGCGGTTGAGGATCCATGGCGCGAACAACTCGATCGAGATGGTCCCACAGATGCTCGATTGGGTTTAAGTCAGGTGAGTTTGCTGGCCAGGGGAGGACGGTAAACTCATCCTGGTGCTCTTCGAACCACGCACGTACACTGGCAGCTGTATGGCACCTCGCATTGTCCTGCTGGAAGATGCCATCATCCTGAGGAAAAACAATGCGCATGTAGGGGTGGACATGGTCCGCAAGGACAGATGCGTAATTGTATTGATCCATCGTGCCTTCCACAATAATCAGTGAACCCAGAGAATGCCAGGAAAACATTCCCCAGACCATAATGCTCCCGCCTCCAGCTTGGACCGTTCCTGCAATGGTTGCAGGGTGGTTCCTTTCAGAGGTTTCACGCCTTATACGCCAACGTCCATCTGTCCGATGGAGCATAAAACGCGATTCATCTGAAAACGCTACCTGTCGCCACTCAGTGGACGTCCAGCTGCTGTACTGGCGTGCAAATTCTAGCCTTCGTCGTCGATGAACACCAGTCAGCATAGGTGCACGAACCAGGCGTCCGCTTCGGAGGCCCAGACGCAGCAATGTTCGCTGAATAGTGGTTTGGGAGACACTTGTGGTAGCCCCTTGGTTCATTTTAGTGGTCAGTTGCTCAACGGTAGCCCGTCTATCTGCCCGAACGCATCTCCGCAACCGTCGTTCGCCTCTGTCATCTATGGCCCGTGGTGCACCACATTTGCCACGTCGTTGATTTTGGACAGTCCCATTTTGCCATGCACGGTAACACTTTTACCACGGCGGCACGCGAACAGTTCACAAACTCAGCCGTTTCGGAAATGCTTCCACCCTTGGCCCGAAAGCCAATGATCATGCCCTTTTGGACGTCGGATAAATCGCTTCGTTTCTGCATTACGCCAACGATTGAAATGTTTTCCGAAGCCCACACACACCCTTTATATACGCTCAACTGCACTGTGCTGCCACCTGCCTTCTGTGATTGGTTATTTAACTCTGAAGTGGAAAGTACGTGGTGGTCACATTAATGTGACTGGACTGTGTATTATGTCTATGTCTGCGGTCTTGAGGCAGCAGATGTCCCACAATCCAATGCGCCATCAGCTTCTGATCCACTTTTCTAAGCAATTCCAAATATATTTGTGTGTATTGCAGTCAAAGAAGATATGGTCTATTGTCTCAACATCACTGTCACAGAATGAGCATGTATTGTCATCAATATTAAAGCGAATTCTTAGTAGTTCTTTTGAGGGGTAAATTGCATTTAAAATTTTAAAATGTGTTTCTTTAGCTTTTGGTTGAATGGGCAGTTTTAAGTAGAGTTCTCAATCTTTCTATTGATTTTTTTATCAAATTTGCAAAGAATGTTATTTTTATTTATTTTCCCAGGGAATAAAGTTTCATTTAGCAGCCAATGCGGGGTTTACTCTTACATTATGTCTATGCCTGTCCGAATCCGCAGATATTTTTCTTCCGGTCTTCGTTTTTCCCGTCCTTCGAAGGACCCGTCCTACGTAGATCAGTCCTTCGAAGGATGCAGACCCTGAATTCGGACATAGTTTATGACAATCTGAGCTAACGTGTGGAGCTGAAGCGGCAACTTATTATTTTAGTGTCATTTTTAATGTGAAAAAAAACCTTTTGTGAACTACATTTTGTTTTACATATTTATTATATTTTCATTATATCCTTCTTTTGTGTGTATAATTAGAATTTTGGAAGTGTGTTATGATAACTCTTCCACACCTTTATTTATTTATCTTTGATTAATAGTGACAAAAGTAGATAATTTCATTTTGTTTGAAATATTTGGGGCCATGCCACAGTAATGCATAAGGCCTCCATGCATGCACCCCCACAAAAGTGGTATCAAATCGTGCGGCTCGGTGCCGAGAAGGGAGTTATTATTTTTATTGGGATTCTGAGTTAAAATGACGACATAAATTGAAAGCACGTGAAAATACATCAACACAACGAAGCTAATACGAGATAAAAACAATGTCATACTTGACGGAGTTTGGCTACATCGAGACTCACTGCGGTAAAAAAGACATATGGAGGATCAGATAGCAGGTAAAGCAGCGCAGCTACAAACACTCACCCTGATTAGCATGACGTCAGAAAGCTAAACAAATAACCTGTAAAATTATTTAAATCTTCGAGCTGTGATGTAAGACGCTGGTTCTGCTCTCGCTGTTGAACCGCTGCTCCACTACAGGTAGTAATATTTGACAGACGGAGCCGCTTCTGCTCCACCTTGTAGTGACTCTTACCGAACCTGTGTTTACAGCTGCAGCATCTAACTTAAAGAGTTAGAGTTAGATAGATAGATAGATAGATGGGTTTTCTCTGGGTGATCCAGTTTCCCTAAAAAAAAACGATAGACAGACAGACAGACACAGATAGATAGATAGATAGATAGATAGATAGATAGATAGATAGATAGATAGATAGATAGATAGATAGATAGATAGATAGATAGATAGATGGGTTTTCTCTGGGTGATCCAGTTTCCCTAAAAAAAAACGATAGACAGACAGACAGACAGACAGACACAGATAGATAGATAGATAGATAGATAGATAGATAGATAGATAGATAGATAGATAGATAGATAGATAGATGGGTTTTCTCTGGGTGATCCAGTTTCCCTAAAAAAAACGATAGACAGACAGACAGACAGACACAGATAGATAGATAGATAGATAGATAGATAGATAGATAGATAGATAGATAGATAGATAGATAGATAGATAGATAGATGGGTTTTCTCTGGGTGATCCAGTTTCCCTAAAAAAAAATGATAGATAGATAGATAGATAGATGGGTTTTCTCTGGGTGATCCAGTTTCCCTAAAAAAAAATGATAGATAGATAGATAGATAGATAGATGGGTTTTCTCTGGGTGATCCAGTTTCCCTAAAAAAAAAACGATAGACAGACAGACAGACACAGATAGATAGATGGATAGATAGATAGAGTCTGTAATTTTAAATATACATTTTCTGCAGGTGCTCCAGTGTCTCTTAAAACACAAGTGACATACACTGTAATTTGCTCTGTTAGTAAAATCAATTAATATTGTTTTGACCAAAAGTTTTCTCCGGGTGCTCCGGTTTCTCTACAGACACAAATGACAGACAAACATTGTCATTTTGTCTATTAGTGAAATAATTCTACTTTAAACATAAGTTCTCTGCAGAGTTTGTAGAGGCTAGAGCAGGGACGGATCTAGAAAAATATCTATGGGGTGGCAAGAGGGGGGCATGGATTTTTTCAGGGGTGGCAGCAAATGCCTATAAATAAATAAATATATATAGATATCTATCTATCCATATATATATATATATATATATATATATATATATATATATATATGTATATTATTTAAATAATTAAATATTTTAATATTTTAATTTTAATAATATTAAAATTAAAATATATTTAATTTATTAAAATATATTAAATATTAAAATATATTTAAATTATTAAATATATTTTAATAATTTAAATATATTTTAATATTAGTTTAATATTAGTTTATATTTTAATATTATTATAACTGTATTAAAATAATATATTTTAATACAGTTATATACGGTTCCTATGTAACTGTTTCTTAACTGCAGCTCAGGTTAATTGTATTCTGACACTAAAAGTTTATTCTGTACAGTAAAAGTTTATTCTGTACAGCCACTAATACTGTACAATACAGTATTAGTGGCTGTTTTCTCTCATTTAATCATTTAATGTATTAAACATCCATGAATTGTTTGATTCAAGCACTTCAAGTAGCAGGTGAAGAAATGAATCACATTTAAGTAAAAATTTGATATTTAAATATTTCAGGTAATAAACATGCATGAAATGAAAGATTATATTTTTAAATAAATATTTTATGTGATTAAAGTAAACAATTATATAATCAGACATCTGTCAGGACTCTGGGTTTCTGGGTTTGTTTTGCTTTTCATTTTATTTGCTTCATGTTTTAATTCACTTTAGTTTAGCCCTTTATGGTCCTTTTGATATTATTAGAGGTATTTAGTGTAGTTATTAGAAATATATTATTGCTTTTCCTTGAGTCCATGTCAAACCTTTAATGACTATAGTTTAATTCTATTTTATCCTTCTAGTTATTTCTTATTCCAGCCTCCCTGCAGGGTTTCTAGTCATGTTTATTTCTTAATTTGATCACCATAGGTTCAGTTATTCTTCATGTCTGAGTCAGTATCTTTCTTTAGTCATTCTAGTTGGGTTATTTCTTTAGATCTTCTAGTTTCTCTTGCTCTGTGATCCTTAGTTCTTATTGTTAGATCAGCCTTGTTTCTACATCCATTTAAAGTTCGTCCACTACCTGCTGCGTTTGTGTCCATCACTACATCATGACACAAACCAGGTGAAAGAGCAAATCTTTAAACATTTAATGTGTAATTAAACAATAAAAGTGACTAATTTTATGAAATAGATCACACTTTAATAAATATTTGTTGTATTTAACATACTTCAGGTAAGTGAACATGTAATGAAATTGATCCTGTCCTAGAATTTTATGTAATTGAACATTACGAGTAACAAATGATGATCATCTGAGGCAATACATTTTATGAATATTTTTTTTAAATATAATTTTGGTTAAAAAATAAAAAAGGGGTCAAAATGGAATAAAAATATGCCTAATCTATATAGTTTAGTAGAATAATTTAACACAGATTTTGAGATAATAGGTTACATGACCTAAACGCTATTTAAGAAAAATGAAAAATTTTGACTGCAGAAATAGTTAAAAATATATTAAAAGTGTTAAAATGTAATAAAGGTGAATGTGTCTCATCTGTAGTCTAGTAGAATAATTTCAAACAGATTGAGTTAATGGGACACGACTTGGAAGCTACTGAAGAAAACATTTAATATTAAAATGATTGAATATGACTTAAACATTTTAATAGAGGACCGTGAGCCTCGTGTAATAGCATGAATGTCCACTTTATTTTGTATCAGTTGGTCACAAGACAAAGCATTTATTTACAGGAGTTGGGAAATTGACAGCAGCTGTGAAACTCCGAGGCTTCAGGACGGACCAGTAAAGAACAACTGGCCGAAATTAGTGTTAATAAATCGGATCAACCTTGAGCTGAACGTCCCTTAACTCCGTGGAGCTCAGGATATTCAGTATCCAACTAGAAAACAACTTTACTGCGGTCGGTAACACAATAAAAACACCGGTGATGTTCTGAATAGTTAGTTTTGGTCTGTGGACACCAAAGATGGCGCCGAGCGACGAAAATGTCATATCCGGTGACGTCAATGCGGATTCTCTATTGCAGGTGAACATGAACTACGGTGGCCACCAGGGGGCCATCAAGAGCAATTTATTTTTTATTTCTGTCTATAAAAGAATGATTTCTACATACATTATGAAAAACATGTTATTTTAAAACAAAACACAACTTTATAATGAAATTTTGTGCTTTTGTTATCATAATGACAGAAATTGTTACTAAGCAAGCAACTGGTTCAACACATTCTCACTCCCAACTCGTCACATATTGACGCCCAGGTTTCCTCCTTGGCGTCAATATGTGACGCGAAGGGGGCGAACAATATGGCGTCTATTCTATTTTTTAAAAAACCTTTATTTACAATTTATATGCTAGTTTGAACAGTATATTAAGAATATTTACTACAAATACACGTCAGACGTATCGGTCAAAGGATTTTAATTCGGTATTTAAAATAACTTCGTAAGATATAAAACCGGAGGGTTTTTGTTGTGGTTGGAACTTGATGTAAAAGCCGTTTTTATTTACCAACTATTTTTGAGTATATCAATGATTTACACCAAATAAATTTAAGAAAAATTAAGATGTATTTTCTTTTGTGATTGCATGCAAACTGTTCTGTAAACGTTTAATATTTTTGATTGAAATAATAAAAATAAGGACGGATCCCTCAAAAACCCAAGAAGAAGAAGAAGCTGACGTCATCCTATGCGACACTCCGGTGAGTAAAAATCTGCACCTGTCAAAATGTTTTTGTTCTCTAAAACCAAAAATAACTCCAAAGTGTTACGTTATAAAGTTACTGATGGTAGTTTTAGGACTTAATGGCAGCAGGACTGTGATGCAAATTGTTGAAGAGACGTTTGTAACATTTTTTTGCCGGAGAATCTACGGTGGAAGCTAAGCTACATTAGCCTCCTGGAGGCTAATTGTACCTGTAGACTGTATCTGTGCTTAATACTTTAATTAGCAATGATAGAGTCACATGATAGTATTTATAGTCATGCTTGTTGTTGCCACTTTGTAAAATTGGAGGGTTGCTTAAAACATCAGTGCCCCTATAGGCTGTGATGATCTTTAAAGTTTTGTTTATGATCCATGTCTGGATTCACTGATTGATCATTTACTTGGATTAAAAACGAACTTGCATCAATACAGGCAAATTTCTTTCTATGTTATTTATTGCCTTTTCCAGCCAGATGAAGAGAAGTAAGGAGCTGAGAACCTGATCTTTGAACAGACAGAGACCATAGAGGTCATAGGTCAGGAGCAGCCTGGGATGCTTACTGAGGAGCATCCAATGATGATACCAGAGAACCAAGAAGAGACTGTGATAGTGTATTAGTATATTGTTCCTGTTTCTCCTCCTGTTGTCTCATCCTCTCAGTCTTTTCAGAAGAAGGAAAGACCCAGAAGCATCTCCAGCTGCTTCTCCTCCCACTCCGTCATCTGTCCCCCATAGATCAGCCACATCTGCATTCATGTCACCTGCTGACCATCCCGTCTCCTTAAGTCAGGGTGGCGTAAGTTTTGTTTTCTTTACATTCATCCATTTTCTTACACCCTTCTCCCTAGTGTGGTCTGCAAAAAATAAGCACAGTTGTTTACTCATAAACTTTGTGGCTTTAATTACTGACCTACCAGAATCATTTTCTTTCTTTATATTTGTCTTTATTTTTTATGAGGACAAAAACAGGTATTACAACATGAATCAGTAGTACTTATTCCACATAAGTCACAACATCTTTGGGTGAAACAAATTCACACAAAAAAGTCAGCATGTGCACAGAAACATAGAAATATAGAGATTAAACTCCAAATATCGTTTTTAGGCCGTTTATCAGTAAAGGAATGCTGATTTTGATATTTGGATTTTTTAAAGGTGATTCAACACTTATTATTTAACATTTAACACTGTGCGTTTTATAATTCATATAAGCTGGAAATTAGATCTGAATATGTCACTTTTTCTGTTTTGATTTTTAGACTTTTCTAAGAAACTGAAGCACTACAAGAGATTTTTGTAGTGGTAAAAATGACTGCAGTCAGTTTATCATTTAACACTTATCAGAAGTCAAGATAATATTGTGTATTTGGGACAAAACAAGATGTACAAGTACTAGCTGGCATTTGGGTGGATGTAGGCAGAGAACATACTTTGGCTACATTACCTCCTTTTAAAGTCAGGTATACATCTTAGAGAGATTTGTGACAGCACAAAAAGTCCACATCCTGATTTTATTCTTGTTCTTTTCTAGCAGAAAAATCTGAGATGATACCTGGAAACCTGCAAGTAAATCATCTCATGTTGCTGTCCTCCAAGTGCCACTTCCTTCAGACAGCGAACAAGTCCTTCCATGATGTTACTTTTTCGTTTTTGTATTACAAAGTATTAATTTCTTTTCTCTTTTTACTGCAGTTTGACCATTTTACAATGTTTTCTGTGTAATATTGTTTTTGGCCATTCACTGAAATGAATTTTATGTTTGTAATACATAAGCTTATGTTGGGTTGTTTACTGACACATTTTGTCAAGTTCTGTAAAAGACTAAGTGAGGCTGATTGAGTCACTGCATCAGTCAGGTATTGTGCCTGTATTAAGTCTTAAAATTTAGAAAATAATTGTTTGTAGATTTTGTTCAGTAAAAATGCCCTGAAGTCTTAAAAACTTCAATCATGGTATTGTACACATTTCTTTTTGAGTGTTTTTAATGTTGATGTGGATGTACAAAGTAAAGTCTATAATTATACATAACATAATAAGCACAACTTTATTTCAATAAAACTAATTGGAAGTGTTTTTTAATCTCAAAAAGCTATTTAAATATGATCTTTTTTGTGTCATGGATTTTGTCAAGACTGTATTTGCAAAATGCTATAATAAAATTGCTTTCAAATGTAGTACATTTATTTTTAAACACTGCAACTTTAAGTGAAGTTATTAATGAAGAGCATGATAAAATACATTGTAATGTCCAGATCAACTGACTGCATTAGAACAACACATTTTAATAAACCTATGTCACAAATGCCATAAAAAATTTTGAACACATAAAAATATAAATATTTATATATATATATATATATATATATATATATATATATATATAATATAAGCTGATGAAGAGCATGGTAAAAAACTTTATCTTCCATAATATATTATAAACCACACGAAACATTTTTATAAGCATCCCAGCTCCGCATAGTTAGTTCTAGACATTCTAGACACGGCCGATCGGCGGGAATCTGAAATGGAACGCAGCCACCGTACGGCAGACTGATTATGAGCAGAAAGGAACACTATCAGTACGGTGTGGGAGGTGGAGGGTAATAAGGTTTTCAATAAGATGACAACCTTATTTGTCTGTTGCCAAATAAGTTCAAGGTCAACGATACACTCAGAAATGTTACTTTAAAATGTAGTGAAACTGGTCGATTGATACAGAAATGGGATTTATAAAGACTTTTTGCCTGACAAGCTGCCCGTCATAGTAGGCTGGTCAAGTTTGCCCTGTGTGTTGTCTTTAAGGCATGACGCAAGGTTAAACTGTAACAGATTCGTTTCCTACACACTTGTAGAAGTGTGTGAAGCTATTTGTTATGTGTTTTATTAAGTGTAATCAAGATTTACACATAAAAAAAGTTTTATGGAGAAGTATTTTGAATAACATGTTTACCTGTCTAAGGTTCATTATTTAAGTTAAAGTTTGCAGCTTATTTAGTGTATGAAAGGAAACCCAGATTGAAGTCCTTCAACATTACAGTTTAGAGTCTACTGTAATTTAAACTACGTTAGCATAGTAATCTAAATTATGTTCAATTGACATAGTGTTTCTCTAGGAGAAAGCTCTATGTTAAACTGTATAAAACAATCTAGGGTTAGATTGGGGTTAGGGTTAACCCTACCTCCATCACTATCTCAAACTGAGTGGTAGAGATGCTTAATCTTCAAATGCTTTATGAAAGTACTGGTTTAAAGATGTATTTTCTCTAGAATTGAGCTCTGTAGCCCGATTCTAAATCTGCTCTAGTGGGAAAAGATTGATTTGCCTGATGGTGTCAGGACTCTGTGATTTATTTCATCATTTCATAAGCTTGCAGAGAAAAGGCCTAAAGAGAATGTAAGTTAAGTTGTGTCCATCTAAGTATGGAGTTGAAATAGAGATCTCCCCCTTTTGGTTTGTAAATGTATCCAAACACCAAGTTAATGTTGTACATTTCATTAAGATTATTTCACTAAGTTGGGACCCTCTGTTTTAAAAGAGAAGTTATGTCAAAATTTGAAGCATTTCAACTAAATGACACCAACAGCAAGTTTTTCTACCAAATCGTAGTTGGCTTCCTTTTTCACCTGTCAACTGTTGAACATAGACATGCTTTATAACACCAGGTCTGTAGGCAATTATAATTCATTTTCATAAGTCCTTAAAGAGTACCTAAAAGTTGAACAACTTATTTCTCCTGACAATTTATTGAAACCACTTCTTGTTCGTCCAACATTTGAATATGCTTCATTACTGACTTATCATCAGCTGATGGATACAGAAGAATCACTAAATTAGATGACGTTTTCTTTATAAAATCCTGCCTTTATGATTTTTGTATAAATGCATGTCATTAAACAAAATCCTACCTGAATACCACATTAAAAAATCACTTTGACAAGTACTCAAATCTTATTTTACTTATTTTTAATAAAGACATTGACAAAGTGAACTGCATTCAATTGACCAAGGATAAGAAATTATTCCACCAGTACACACTTTGTGCATTTTTGGATTAAGAAATAAGTCAGAGCTGCACATATTAATTAAAAAAGAAAAGAAAAGATCCAAAAAGATGTCTTGGTTATGTTAGTTACTACAGAATCATGGAGACGCCTAACGTTGTGCTGTAGCCATTTTTAACTGCTCAACATAAGCACAAGTGTTATTATTCCACTTGAAGTAAAACTAGTAACAAACTATTAAATTAACTATAATTTATCTTATTATTACATAGAAAATACACTAGATGTGCAGAAACATACGTGAAAAAGAAACATGCTCAATGACATGGCTGTGGAAGTAATTACAGCTCTAGTGACCCTTTTAGAAAGTACAAAGGCACAAACAAATTAAAGAATCAACAAGATAAAACACTGTCCATTTGGAAACATGAAAGCACAAGAACAAATTGTAAGGCGTCTCTTTGACTTATGAGCTATTATCAGTCACTACTGAAGTCGTCGTGAAAGGTAAGACTCTCTGCTCCTGACAAAGTCTGTAGATCAGGGGTGTCCAAAGTCGGTCCTAGTGGCCCAGCATCCTGCATGTTTTATTCTCTCCCTGGTTATAGAAACAACCTTTTCAGCTTGTCGATGTTCTTCTTAGATCTTCTAATGAGCCATCATTTGATCCAGGTGTGTTAAACAGGGGAGAGAACTAAAACACGCAGGATGCTGGGCCTCCAGGATCCACTTTGGGCTCCAGGATCCACTTTGGCCTCCAGGATCCACTTTGGGCTCCCCTGCTGTAGATAATACTCTGTTGCCTGCAGCTTCATCTGTTGGTGCTGCAGCTCTGAGGATGATGCTCTGGAGACGTCTTGGACCTTCGTCAGTTAGGGCACAGGACAAACCTTTAAAAATGAACAAAAATAAAAATACAAAATTTAGATGCTTTTACTTTTGGTATGATTATGCATTACTTAAAAACCTACTTTTAATTTTACCTACCGATAACAGGGGGGGAACTCCTGCAGAGTGTCTTCATAGGATGACAGAGATTTCCAAAGATGGTCCATCAACAAGGATCCTCTTTTCCTCTTCCAGTCTCTTTACTATCATGATGTCATCGATTGCCCTCGTTTTTGTGTGAAGACTGACAAGAGTCTGAAATGAATTTATGAAAAGGACAAATCAACTCATAAAAGTTTAAATTTGCAAGTTTAGGTCAACACCTGGAGTATCTAGTTACATTATCTGTTAGATATGATTTGCTTTTGGAAATGTCCCAATGCTCTCGGTCAGGACCAGAGGAAGGAAGGATGGAGGAGAGGTACCAATTTGCTGAGTTTTGTTCAATAGATGGGAGGGTGCCTGGAGATTTTACCCTGAGTGCACAAGAGCCAGGGCCGGAAATCAAAATTACTTAAAGATGGTTACATATTCTTTCTCCGTCTTCCGTCATGCTTGAAGGAGAGAAGCTTTTGCCAACCAGTGTTTTATACAAGCGCAGGAGGACGGAGCACCGGCAACTTTAACTTTTTTGGCTGCAGGATTTATTTAAGGTACAACTCAAGCTTTCTATGACTTTGGTGGTAGTAAATGTGTGTTTTTTTTTAGCCCACAGTGACGTTTCTTTAACCGTATGTTCATTTTCATAATGGGATGCTGATTTATGAACAGTCACCTGTGTATAACTTTTTGATCACACACACATGCACACATATGTGTGCATGTGTGTGTGATCACATGCACACATATGTGTGTGCATGTGTGGATGTGTTGTGATCACATGTGTGCATGTATTTCACACATGCACACATATGTGTGCATGTGTGAAATAAATATTGACGGGAAGGGGGTGAATATGATTCCCTCAGCGTCAATATGTGACGAGTTGGGAGTGAGAATGTGTTGGAATATGAAGAACTTTCTTTTAGACAGCTTCACCAATTTTTTGGGAAAAAATTGACAAATTCCAGCAAATGTGTGAATCTGTATATATAAGAAAAACAAATAATATTTTTCTACAAACAAACTGAGATTTACAAATCCTTAGTCTTATTTACTTTCTCTGTGTAAATATCTGGTTATCAATAATTCATTCTATGCATAGAATTATAATGACTTGAAAACATTGGGGAAAAAAAGACTAATACGCATCAAGCTCTATGCTTGAAAATGTCAGCTTCATCCTAATAGCCTTACGCATATTACAAATATAGTCAGGTAAATCATTAAATCATTTAATTCAAGTAAATGATCAATCAGTGTATTCAGACAGGGATCATAAACAAAACTTTAAAGATCATCACAGCCTATAGGGGCACTGATGTTTTATAAGCAACCCTCCAATTTTACAAAGTGGCAACAACAAGCATGACTATAAACACTATCATGTGACTCTGTCATTGCTAATTAAACGTATTAAGCACAGATACAGTCTACAGGTACAATTAGCCTCTAGGAGGCTAATGTAGCTTAGCTTCCACCGTAGATTCTCTGGCAAAAAAATGTTACAAACGTCTCTTCAACAATTTGCATCACAGTCCTGCTGCCATTAAGTCCTAAAACTACCATCAATAACTTTATAACGTAACACTTTGGAGTTATTTTTGGTTTTAGAGAACAAAAACATTTTGACAGGTGCAGATTTTTACTCACCGGAGTGTCGCATAGGATGACGTCAGCTTCTTCTTCTTCTTGGGTTTTTGAGGGATCCGTCCTTATTTTTATTATTTCAATCAAAAATATTAAACATTTACAGAACAGTTTGCATGCAATCACAAAAAAATACATCTTAATTTTTCTTAAATTTATTTGGTGTAAATCATTGATATTATACTCAAAAATAGTTGGTAAATAAAAAAAGGCTTTTAAATCGAGTTCCAACCACAACAAAAACCCTCCGGTTTTATATCTTACTGAGTTATTTTAAATAAAGAATGAAAATCCTTTGACCGATACGTCTGACGTGTATTTGTAGTAAATATCCTTAATATCCTGTTCAAACTAGCACATAAATTGTAAATAAAGGTTTTTAAAAAAATAGAATAGACGCCATATTGTTCGCCCCCTTCGCGTCACATATTGACGCCAAGGAGGAAACCTGGGCGTCAATATGTGACGAGTTGGGAGTGAGAATGTGTTGACTGCTTAGTCTGCTTTGCCTTGGGCCGGCCCTGATCAGGACCAACTAGCCACTATGAGGTAAAAATAAATGCTTCTAGTTCATTGGTCTGACTGGCCAACGGACCGCCACCTTCCAATGCCCGCCCATTCCTCTGGGTCAGAGTATAAAAGTGATGGCTGGAGGCAGAGCTGAGCAAAATGAGCCTTACTAACGTACACAGTTGTTTGAGAATAGATTCTTTGAGAGCAGTGGCGCAAAAAGTGGGTATGCAGCGTATGCAACGCACAGGGGCGCAGCACCAGAGGGGGCGCCAAAACCCCGTCTGGAGGGGGCGACGCGCCGGTGATGTTTTCCCAGACACTTCATCACCTTAAGCTCCTTCGCCTTGCGCACATAACGAGGTAAATATAGGGAGTGTTACCCTTCATGTATCATCGCCTCGGGGGGGGGGGATTTATGTCTTCGCATCCACCTGAATAACGTGTAGTTGCGCCACTGTTTGAGAGTTTTCCTTGATAAAAATGGAAAACGTTTCTGAGACGCTGATATCACAGGCAGGAGACATCAGTTCCAAGTGCCACTCCGAACTAACAGATCGGCGCACAGCGGGAGACCTTTTCCAGTTTCCACTCCATCATTCCTCACGGGCCGGCAGTTCCCGCGCTCATTTGCGTTTTTTGCTTTCCTGACTCTTTTCTCTTTATTGGCCAACCTGTTCACTTTGTACACCATCGAGCGGTCGGAGGACTTCTCCTGTCTGCCTCGCTACATCCTCTCAAAAGCCTGATCTTCAGCGACCTGCTCCAGACCGTCACCTTCGCTCGAGCCATCATCCAACTCGCTCGCGCAGCACCAAACCACGGCGTTCGGCATTTACTGCTACTTTCAGTACGTCGTCGGCGGAGCCACCATCTTCTCCAGCCTCACCACCATCACCTGCATGGCTCTAGAGCGGTACCTGTTCGTGTGCTACGCCCTCCAGTACACGGTGACGGTCACCCGGGAGCGCGTGAGCAAAGTCACCGTCCTCATCTGGTTGTACTCCGTCTCTATCGGGGGTCACGTGATAGATACGGGTCACCTGTTAGAGATTGTTTTGGTATTATCATTTTTGTCATTACTTTAGTTCATATTCAGTCTAATATTAATTGATAGTTAATCAACATTCAGTCTAATGTTAATCAGTAAGTGACATGCTGTGCGAATACTTTTTGATGGCTGTGTAGAATATCTGTTCTTGAAAACTGATTGTTCCCTTCAGAGTTTGAAAAAAACTATGACCTGTGTGTTAGATAGAGCCAGGCACCTGTTTTATTGTTGATCTTTTCTGGCTTTTGTTATTCCAAATAAAAGTCCTGCTCGAGCAGAGATGAGTCAGAACGCTCTGTGACCGACTCTTGAGGAGTAGTTTGCTGAGTCTTCTCCCTCTGCAGAAGCTTGGTCTTAAAATTCATGTACGTTGTCTGTGGTTCTTTTTGTGAAGGTTCGAGGAAATATACCTATCATAACTAGCATTTCATTTCCTAATTGATGTGTGCTGTGCCGCACTTCTGATTAATCAGGAATCACTTACTAATCAGTCCAGCTATCGCCTCACGTAGAGCCTGCATTGACTGCTTAAAAGTGGAGTTTTCAAACAGCCTTACAGTAGTGGAGGTTGTCTTACTTTCTACCCAGTGGCCATCTGTCTTCTATGCAACCTTAAATATGTCAAAGTAGCTAAATTTGTGTTTGCAGGAGAGAAATGTAGTGGCTCTATGTTACTCTATATTTTATAGAGCCAGAAAAAGCACAATGGTAATTTTGTGATCTTATTAGAAGGACTACAAGGCACAGGAACAATATGACGGAAACATTTTGCACTTTTGGATATGGTCAAGCTTAAAGTAAGGTAAACGCATTCATTGGCAATGTCAGGTCCCCAAGGAGACATAAATGTAATCACAGCATTCTGAACCAGATATGGACCACAGCCACTCAAACATGAACAAAGACACAGAAGTTGCCAGATTTAGTTAGTTGAAAAGTTTCTGAGTTTGTTTTTTTTGGTCTCTGAACTAACAGGAAGAGCTGTGCTCAATTCAAGTTCATCATGTAAAAAATAGAACTATTATGTTTAATGTTCTCCTAATAATGATGTCTGCTTGTGAAGGTGTCCATTTATCAGGCACAACTCTGAATCCAGCACTGACATTAACATTGTAATGCAGAGTAATTTTAATATGATAATTTCTTATTTCTTTCTCTGAGGTTTGGTGAAGTCTGAATGCTGTATGGAATATATAAAAGCAGCATTTTTGTATAGCAGCTAAAAAGAAGCACCTAAAATAGACCAAAAAAGGTGTATTTTCACAGCAGTGTTATAAAGATGTGTTAGTGTTTAAATATTTTTATTCATGAGAAAATTGTGAAGACTTTGAAAAAAACCTCTGTGTTTGGTTTGACACCGTTTGAGAACTTCAGGAAATTACAATTAATGTTGCTTCTTGTGTTGTTTTAGTCATGTAGCTTTATGCATAAACTGAATGTAAAACTGTAATAATCTTACTGAAGATCCTGTTTACACAACTGCCAAAAATCTGCAGTTGTTGTGACAAAATTGTCTTAATTTATGTGAAACAAAAAATAGATGTGACACATGATGTCATGGCTACAGTGTTCGCTTGTAAGTTAATTGTTAATGGGTGTCTAAACTCATAATTGTGCAAGTGTCAACCTCTTAACATTGTCTTGATTATTTTAACTAGCAGATGTAAAGATTTATGCATGTAAAAAAATAAATGTACATGTTGTCTAATGGAACATATCTAAATATTTTTGCATTAGAACTTTTTGGGAAGTCTATATGTACTTTAGTTCAAACTAAAAGTGAAAATGCCTAAATAATGCACACAAATTAAGCTTTTGCCAGTCATTTTTACAATACTAAATATAGAGATGCCAAGCAGCATCTTTCTTTTTGCCTCCACCTCAGACACTATCACCTCTAATTCACACTCACTGAAATGTTCCTTTTGTCTTTCTGGAAGACTTTGCCATGTCATATGAACTGTAATCAGAATTGTGACGATAATAATAATAATAATAAAAATATTAATAAAAAGTTGTGATGTAAGAGAAAAATTCAAATGATTGATTCGCACTTCAAAAGAATCAGTTGTTTGAAGGATGGAAGTCTGCCAGGCCTTCCCTGTAGGCCTAAACTCTATCAGGATCCTTAACATATTTCTACAATCTAAACGTTAATGTTTGTTCAGTAAAATGTTCTTGATTTACTTGCAGTAGTCTATTTTCTCTCCTTTTTTTGTAATGTTTCTTTTGACTGCGCTGTTTTGTTATATTAGATGTCAGTCTCTGCCCAGGCCTTCAGCAGGCCTCCGTTCAGCAAGAGACAGCAGCGGAACAGTTGTTTGAACCAATCAGCTTTCAGACTGGCCTCACGCGGCCTGCTCCAAGGCCTGAAGATGTGAAGGTATGGCAGGCCGTTTTAACATAAATTGGATTTTATCGCAGACATCTGAAATTGATTTATGACTAGACGTATTAGTAAATTAAGATTTCTTTATTATATTTTGACGAGGTGAAATATATTTCTAACTAAATTCCGACTGTCAGATTTACCATTGAATTGTGTGGATTCTTCAATTCAAGATATCTACATTAAATTACTGATATGTGAAACACACATCTCAGATATCTACAATTGAATTGATTAGTCACAAAGTAAATTCAAGATATCTCGTTCTTAGTTTTGACTAGTTATTCCAATGAAATATATCTTGAATGACACCATAATTCAAGATATCAAATGTATTTTTATGTAGGAGATATACCATTTTGACTAGTGCAAATTAAATTCTAGATATCGTAAAAGCAAATAACGACTTGTCAAAATTCATTTTATGATATCTCCAAATCAATTAGATATCTTTAGTTAGGAAGCTTTTCTACTTAAGATATCTTACAATAACATTCTGATCAAGCAGAATTACATTACTGATATCTTGATTAAACCCCGCCTCTCGCAGAAACGTTAGCTGGCGATAGGCTCCCACTAAGGGACAAGGGTGTAAAGAAAATGGATGGATATCTTGAATTAGTATTTATTGGGAGGCTGGATTTTGGGCTCTGTGTTGGGTTCTCAATTTCCACACTTGTCCACCAGAGAGAGCCAGGCAGCAGCTGATCCACTGGAGGACTGGCTGCGATCTATCAGCCTGACCTGCCTGAGAGTAAGAGGAGCCTGAGTGTTTGTCTTCAATGCTACTTCAAGCCACCTACGTTTGTGCTCTCTGTGTCTCCTCGAGTTTTTGGATGGCATATGACTTGTTGTGGACTTCTTAAGGTAGTGATGGGTAAATGAGGTGTCAGGGAGCATTTGGACACATTCAAAACTTTGACATGGGTGTCACTGAATACTGACACCCATGGATGGATATCTCTGGGGGGTGAGAGGGACGAGGGTCCGCAACCTTGTATACATTTTGAATTGTCCCCCCTAAAGAAATCATAAAAGAAGCATTTGTATTTAAAAAATATCAATATGAAAAAGCAAAAAGAAAGAATGAAATAAATCTGCCAAACATCGAAGAAAAAAAAAAATTATTCAAAGTATTCAAAATAAGTGTGATTTTTTAAAATATATATATAAAAAATGGCTTAATTTCTGAGAGGCTAGATATATGGTTAGATAGTATATTGTATTAGTTATTTTCCACTTTTAACCTTTACTAACTGCACGTCTCCAAATTCAGCTCTTTTACAGCTTTTTGCTCCAAGCATAGTTATTATATTTCGATCTGAAGAAAAGTGATTTTGAGACACCACTCTAATAGATACTTTATCAATCACATGAAAGAACAGATCAGGTCACAACAACGTCGGAGAAGACATTTAAAACAAGACAAATAAAAACCTGGCTATGCATGAGTGAGGCTCAGTGTTTTGTATTTTTTAAATTATTTTCAAGATAAGTTAAAGGAAACTGAGATGCCATCTACTATGGATCGACAGTATTTTGTACATTACATCAGATTTAATTATATATTAGCATGGTGAAATAAATCAAAACACCTAGTCTTTATAAGAGTACAACATGCATTGTCCCTGCTAAGAAACATACTGTGCTGATATCTGGTAACCTGACCCTTGACTTCCAATGCAATTCCACTTGATTCACATCACACTTCACTGCTGTGTTTAGGCTTTCTCCCATTGAAGTGGACTGAATTTTTACCAGGCCATTTAGCAAACAGACGTTCACCGCAGAACTTCTGTCACTACAGAAAATCAATATTATTG
Source organism: Poecilia picta (assembly GCA_033032245.1). Lineage (NCBI taxonomy): Eukaryota > Metazoa > Chordata > Actinopteri > Cyprinodontiformes > Poeciliidae > Poecilia > Poecilia picta. The sequence continues at coordinate 30,017,215 of CM065359.1, read as the reverse complement.
TTGATTTTAAGAATTGTGAGAATTGTGGTCTGCCTGTAGTTTTATCAGTGGTAGTAGAGGAAGTGAGCAAAGCTGTCAGTTCGTGTTGATCACGCTTCCAAATGTTGAAGTAACATCAACAGTCTCCTCGTTCTGCTGGCTTTTCTATGATGCTCGTTTACAGAGCAAGCAATTTCTATTAAGCTGTTGTATTACACAAGTCATGGACAAACATTAGTGATTGGGTAAATTTAAAATATCAGAAGCCACGCCTCCGACAAGTAATAGGGCGCTGAGCACATCCACATGTAAAATAGTCAGTTTCAGGGAATTCAAAAAGATGATGAAAGACAGAAAAGTGTAACATAGCCTGACAAGCTAGGTGCGATTCAGAGAAGTCAGACTAGGCGTGAACACATCATTTTCTCAAAACCTAAATACAAATCAGACATTTCGCTTCCCGACTTCCTGCACATTCTATTTGATGCCTGCCACCATGTGGATCCACCAGTTGGCCTGTACGGTCCAGCCCAGGTGTTCACACTCTGCGATCCGCTGGAGGAAATGCTCCTTGGCCTCAGCTTCAGTTTGGTCTTCCTGCAGCGCCTCCCGCAGGTAGCGCATGTCCTCGGCGGCACTCAGCTCTGGGATGCCGGTGAGCAGCATGAGGGAGAACAGGGTGACCAGCAGACGGGAGTGGGAGCGCAGTAAGAGGTAGGCCTGGCTGCAGGTATCCTGATACCAAAAAATATATGGAAAAGCATATGGAGAATACAATTAATAGTGAGCTATAATATCACTTAACTGCAACTGACAGATTATTTTAGTAATCTGTTATTCTGATAACTGATGTAACCGGATAAAAAATTTACACCTTCTGCAAATTTTTTATGCAACTACTTAAGCTTATTTTACTCTGTATGAGAAATGTATAAAAATACTAGTAAAAAGTAATTCAATCCATGTTTTTAAATAAGAAAATAAACATTTTATTGCCTAAAACGTAGTTAAAACTTTGCCATTTTTAACAAATAAAATGTTTTTTTTTTTATCTTAAATAAATGTATACATCTTTTTATACAATCTTAGGTTAATTACTGCTCTAAATGTGTTGTTTCAACAATGGGCCATTTGTTAAGTCAGGATACTCTAGTTAGCAATTAATTACTAAATAAATTAACAACTATTTTAATAATTGATTAATCGCACCTAATCCAATTACTCATTTCAGCCCTAATCATTAATTTGCAGATATGTGCACATGAAGATTGAAGTCATGGGTTATATTTTAAATAAATTATTCAATTATTTCAATTGGATGAATAAAAAACTATGAATTAGTCCATTTCGATCTTTTCATATTTCAAATAGAAGCGAATTGTATTGAACAAAAAGTAAATAAAGAAACAAAAACAAATCTTTATTATTTGCTACTCAAAAGGAAGTAAAGCATGACTCCACTTCCCACTTCTTTAAATTCAAACTTTTTTCCAGTCAAAGCTAAAGCACACATTCACACACAGAGTGAGATCTTCGTACCCGGAACCGCTGAAAATAGAGGCTGTTTCCACCTTTGAGCCTGCCCATCACATATAAGAAGTCGGGTGTGAGGACAAACGGTGCCCGCTCCCTGCTCACTCCAAGAAAGTGCTTCCTGTTTCCCAGGATGTGACCAAAGTCGATGTGGAACAAGTTTCCTGTGCGGAGGAAGGACAAAGGAAAATCCGAGTTTGGTTTTATCCATCACAGAGCTTCGTTCCTCTTAAGTGTTTTTATTACTCTATCACTTTCTTAAAATTAATTTAAATAAACATTTAATTAATTTTTTTAAAATTATTATTATTGCACAAGCATCCGACAGAACGTGCTGCTTACCTTGGTCTGTGATCATGATGTTGTCATTGTGTCTGTCTCCTATTCCCAGGACATAGGTGGCCACGCAATATCCTGCACAGGACTTCACAAACCTCTCCACTGTCTTATAGTGCTGCAGTCACAAAAAGAACAGCAGTCTGAGAGTGCATGAAGCAGCAGGTCCTCTAATCTTCTTCAATTCTTTTCTGGTAACAAATTCAATTTCTATGTGGTGATTCTTTAGGAATTAAATTAAATAGGTATCTGCAAAATCTAATCCTCTAGTGCCGACATCAGCAGACTATGCAATCCTAGGAGCCATATTTGCCTTTAGTCCAGCAAAGTATGATTAGTTTAGAGCCACAAGTGTTACTTGACCATTTTCTTAATTTATTTTTAAAAAGACAACGTAACATTTTTTGACAAATATCTACATCAAGCGGGTGCTGTGGTGGCTCAAGGGCAAAGCAAAACCCATGTATTAAGGATTAAAGCCTTGGTCTTCATGGCAGTGGTTGCAGGGTCTAATTCTGGTCTGGTGACATTTGCTGCAAGTCTTCCCCCTCTTTCCTGTCAAACTACTTTCAAATAAAGGTCACTAGAGCCAACTAAACCTTTAAAAATCTACTTCATGAGTTTTAAAAAAAAATAACCCAGTTATATTTCTGTTTTCAGGTTATAAAACAAAGGGGGAAAAAATCATTTGCAGGAAATAATAAAGTTCTTTCTGTGAGATGTTTCAATTTATGGAAAATGAGAGAAAAACATAATGACAAAATAGATCTAAAACAATGTCACTGCTATTTTCAGTGTTAGTCAGTCATGGTAAATCAATTTATTATGAAAAAACCCATTAGTAAGCATTTCTTATTAAATTTATGTTGAAGAGCCTTTGTGTTCAACGAGCCACTTGTGGCTCCAGAGCATCCCTGGCATCGATGCCATTATTCAGTATTCTAAAGTTCAGCTGGTTCTTATGGAGTCCAAGTCAATGTTATAAAAGAAGCCATTCATAAATTAATTGAATGATAAAATTGAGTTCAGATGTTTGCATACTATGGAAAAAAGGAAAGATTGTGGGCACAAATGGGTCTTCCAAAGGACAATAAGAAGCATCATTTCAGCTGGGAAGAGGATGAGGACAATGAAGTTGATGATTTGGAAAGTTGGACTGGACAGATGGACCAAAAGGTCACATTTTATATAAATTATTTAAGTAAGGATAATAACTGACTGACTTGAAACTGCACTTATTTTTTTCTTATTTTTTTTTCTGAAGATTTCATCCATGGATCTGCATTTAATATTTGGAGTGTGGGTGGAGACTCAAAAATTACCAGTTTATTTAACTGGTGTTGCAAAAGTATTCACATCCTTTGAAATTTCATTGTTCTATACATTTCATTCTATTTTTATGTAATAGACCTTTACCAAGAAGATCATTGGTGTTAATTAGAAGGCAAAAATGCACGGATTTGAATCTACGGGACCCGGACAGAATAAAGGCATGTAAACACCCTTATAGTTTTCTAATTTTGTACTAGTTTAATCAATTTAAACCTAAGCCAGATTTTACTTAGTAGAAAATGTTTTGATTGTATCAACAACAAAAAGTTTCACTGTGCTTTCAAATCTGTAATGAAAAGTATTTCTGCCTCTGTTTCACTCACTATTTCCTGGAGTGGACACTTGGACCTGAGCCACTCAAACAGAGCGTCGTTTCTGAAGGCTGCCGTTGTTCCGCCGTGACTTCTCTGCACTGCAGCAATGGTCGCTGCATTCCTCACTATTTCAATCATCCCTTTGGAAAGAGATGATTTAGAAACACTCTGAAAAGGTTCATTTCTGTCAAATAAATATCAAATTTAAAAAACAAAAATGTATTTTTTATCTTGAAACCTTGAAAAAGGAAGTTGCCTTTGAATGGACAAAACTTGACTGACTTGTTTGTTAGGTGTACCTCATCCTGTTCTGACCCCGAGTTGGACATCAATTTAAATCTTACTTCTCTCTCCCTAAATAAGCAATCAAGATTCCTGTGTGCCTCAGAGAGTAACAGCAAGAATTTCTTTTAAATAAAATTGTCTAAGCATAAAGAAACATACCTATGTTGTGTCCTGTAGAGATGCATCCATATGGAATCAGGTTGAGGTCCAGAGATTGTTCCTGCCAGATGGACTCCATCACCACCAAGGTCTAAACATGAAGGCAAATAAATTCATGATCATTCAATCAAAAGTAAAACAATATTCTTTGAGAAAATAAAAGCAGCAGATGATCTGTATGACCTGGATGACCAGCATGTCCTGTCGGAGGTCGTCCCCCTCTTTGAAGATAATTCCTACGGGTGTGATGGAGGTGGGCGATGGCATTGGTGAGAACTCCAACCACAGAGGTTTCTTCTTTGAGGCCATCACTTTGCATTTGTCCAGCTGCAGCAGAAGGATTCAGAAAAATCCAATTAGTGTTTTTTCTTTGGACTCCAGTTTAGAATCTGCTTCACTTCAACCACTGTAAGAACCAGCCAAGTTCTTAACCCATAAACTCTTACTGATCTTCTCTGAAGGAGGATTTGAAAATTTTAAATATTGATTCCTTTACTAAGCAAATTATTAGTTGTTTGACTTCGTTTGTTCTTTTTTGTCTTTACATCCTTTAAGAAAGGTTTGCCTGAATATACGGGGTTTGTTTGACACGTCTTATTAGATTGACTAAAACTCAGATTGTCAGAACTCTCCAAGGAGCACAGTGGAGAACTGAATAGAAATTATCCACTGCTCAACTTGGAAAAGCTTTTTAGAGCTAATTTCTAAACAACAGCTGTATTTCACACAAGTCACCACTTCACCATAATCTGGGAGACGACCCAAACTCTCGACCCTTTAAATACAATCCAGGGGTGTTTATCTTTTAATTTATTGTGTTTATATCTTAAATATTTCCTTGTTGTTTATTTATATCAGTGTAGATCTCACCGTCTTCTATTGAGTTCCCTGCATTGATTATTGTTCAAAAGGTCCAACATGGACAAATTTCAATTCAATTCAAATTTGTCCCAGACCGTCAAGTTCAGTCACTTTCACACAATTCAGACCTGATATTGGCCACATATACTGGGCAAAATTTGGCTGTTAAGACTGATTATTACACAAAAATCTAAATATCTTTTGGTAAAGTCAAAAAATAAAACCACAGGACTAAAACTTGTTTATTCAGCATGTTGTGTGAGCCATGCACACCTCATTTTCTAACACAAAGAAACCCACTGTAACAAGACCTACCAGAATCCCTCCCACTTTGATGCGGGGGTCAAAGGGCAACAGGAATTCATTTGGCAGATTACTGCTTCTGAGGAGCTCCTGCAGCTTGAGTGGAGCTGAGAAAAAACAACACAGATTCATTTCAGAAAAAACCTTAATGTTGAAACATTCATCAGCCTGTTAGTGTAAGTTTGACACAAGCTGACTGTGTTTGGCAAATCTGTGGAGTGAAAATCTCTACTTCTGCTAAGTGTCAGGAGAGCAGCAAGTGTGCAGAGGGTTTCATCTTAACAGACAAGCCTGGTTCAACAGTGTGGAAGTGGGATTTTGTTTCCTAATTAATATTAAAGAGAAGAAGCACAGACGGCTAGAAAAGGGGATTAACGCACAGCTAAATACGATCTCACAAAGTGTGTCCGATTCACAATTATACCAGGTGCTCGTTTAAAAGAGTTGTGCAGTTGTTAATTTTACAAAATGAGACATTTTGAGATGAGAAAAATGTCAAGATAAAAATTATTTTGCATATTAGAAGTTCACAAAAGGGTTCTGTTCAGTTCCAGGTTCAATCATTAAGCATAACCTCAAGTGTAAAGGTTATCATTGAAGTTAGCCCCCACTTTCTTCAAATTCAACGAAATCGGTGTCAAGCATTTGTGCAACAGTTTTTCAGCAAGAATTTTTTTATGCTATTATAATACTTACAATTTTTAAAAATCTAACCACCTTGAGTCCTCGTCTCACATTGTACTTTCAAGGCATGGTCGAATCTGGTCAGTGCGAGTAAACGCTTGAACGTCGCGGTCTTTACTATTTTCTGTTCATCGATCTTGTTTGGGACACCAGTTTGGGGGTTGCATTCAGTTTTGACTATGTTCAGTTTCAGTCCATTTTATTTCGTTTGGTTGCTTCATGTTTCAGTGAAATCGTCCATTGCCGGTCGCTCTGGGTCAGACCAGCAGTTACATCATAAGTGTAAAGGAGAATCTATGAGGGTGTTCATTGCAAGTCTGCTGTTGATGTTTCCATACAGAAGAAAAACAGCAGAAGCAAGAGGGTGGACTCCTGAAGGGCACTGACCATGATGTCTAAAGAAGACAATGGTCCTACTGGGTATCAAACCACACTTTTAGGTGTCTTGATATATTAGACCAAGTGTACTAAGGCACTTGGTCTAATGTCCTAGAGTCTAGGGGGAAAAATGAAAATGTCTAGGACATCTCAGTTGCAGGCTTTTTCCAGGTACATGATGGCCATGTGGACTGTCTTGCCCTTTGCCCCAATGCCTCCCAATCAGTACACAGGTGGAGTCAACAGTGCCACACTCTGATGAAGTCACACTGGTTGGGGCTGGTATTTCATACATTTCCATGGTGTGATTCAGGAGACTTATTGGCTGGTAGCTGATGCAGTCCCTCTGGGGGTGGGAAATACTGATGGTGTAGGATTGCTGTCACAGGACCTCCTTCCTTCCCCTCTTGATTTGCCTAGTGTGCGCAATGTATTGGGTGGCACAATAGTAAATGTTGCTTGCTCCCACTGTGTAACCAATTGGCCATATAGGTTAGGGAAGTTATGGCTCTGTCTCTTGGCAGCCACTGGTCAATTTGCTACAGATTTCAGCATGTGGCATTGGTCCAGGTCATGGCAGAGCCGGCTCTTCCTCCAGGCCTTGTGGGCTTGTTTCTTCTCTTGACTCACGTCTTGCATTTCTTTGTTCCACTACTATGTGTGCTTGTACTTCTGCCTTGACTTTGTATCTCCAACGGTTGTTTTGGATCTGCTCCCTTGCCTCATTCTGTAACACAGAATGAGGCATCCTGGGTTGTGGTTACACTGAAGTCCATCTGTCCATCCTCAAGTTCTTCCATTTAGCCTGTCACCGTTAGTAACCATTTAAATGTCTTTTAGGACATGATGATTGCAGCTTCACATTCTGTTAGCAGGTCTTCAGTAAGAAACTGAAAAGTTCTTTTGCTTCAACTCATTCCCATTAAATCTGACTTTCAGGTCACTAAATATAAGCTATAATCATTATATATTACCCTCTTTTTCTTTCTATAGATATCTGGCTGAAAGGCCTGAAAGGCTGTTCTCACAGCTCTCTTTTATCCAATAGTGTGGTGTTAAATCTGACACTAGACTGACCAAGGTGCCATTGTTATTCAGTTTTCCAATATAAAAGTTTGTATAGTTATTTCTGTGTTTATATGGTGGTTTATTAAGATTTTATGGGATCAACACACATCCAACACAGTGCAGTGTGTAGTTGTCAAGTTGAAGTAAAATTATGTAAATAATAACCAAATCTTTTACAAGTTTTCTATTCATCTATTGCGTGTAAAACTAGTTGTTCTCTGAAAGCCTCAGAGGTTTGTTTGGAGAAGATTAGAGAACTAACAACATCAAGAGCAAAGAATACAACAGACAAGTTAAAGAAAGCTGTGTTGGGGTTTTAAAGCAGGATTGAACATCACACAGGTGGTCAAAGCATCTTTGTAATGTATTATGATTTAAAGTTTGAGATGCTTTTCTGAGTATTCACACTCTGTTTTTATCTTAAAGATCAGGTTAGCAAAGAGGCATAAAAGCTTTCAGACACCACAAGAAATATTTACATAATTGGATCTCCAACCTGAGGAAGGAAGATCTGTTTTGTCTGGGTACAATCTCTTGATAATCATCGCGACTTTCTGCAGGGCCTCCACAGCCTGCACCTGCTGGGTGAAGCTGTTGATCATGGCCTGGCCGCACCCCAGCAGGTAGGCCTCCAGAATCACTGCCATGCGTTGGCGGAAGTATGGGCACCCTGCAACCTCACTGCGCACATACCAGAAGAAGAAGTGGCCGATTCTCTTGCTCTGCAGAGAAAGGAAAGAGTAAGATCCTCAGAGAAACAGCTGTGTGTGTCAAAATTGTCAACACTGATGTATTTAGGGCTGGGGGAAGAAATATGTTTTTGTTATTCCTGACAAAGTCCCACGTGAATTTTCTATGCTTTCCTGCAAATGTTTTAGTGAAAACTTCACAATCAGGTAAAGGTTTTTAAATCATCTAAGAGAAATGTCACTCACGGGAATTTTAAACCACTACATTTTTTAACTCCACAGCAGCCAGCCATAAGACATCACAGCATCACTCCTCTACTAATCTTTTAAGAATGTTTTCACCAACTTCTCCTATGAGAAGTTCCTCATATGAGGAGCTTGGAGCTGCAGCTCAGAGGAGGAGCTGAGCCTCAAAGACAGTGCTAGGTCTACCCTGGTGCTGGCATAGCTGAATGGTTGCCATGGAAAATTAAAAGATTTCTCAAACCTATACAAACAAATCAAGGCATATATGTTTTGATGAAGGAATAACATAACATAAAGTAAAGCTCAAAAATTTTTATTTGCCCCTTAGGTCCAGAGTTTCATTTATTCCTGAATAAAAATGCTCACAGAAAACATTCAGTGAGTAAACACTGCTTCTTCCATTAGCCGAGTGAAAACAGTATGTGATTAACTGAGCTGTTGTCGACATGTCATAATCTATTTTATCATTCCGAGAAAGCAAATGAAATGCCCAGAAATTATTTTTTGACTAAACTAAGTTAATTAACATCTATCTCGAAAGTTGACATCTTTTGAATAGATATACCTAATTTAATTAACATGCTGCAAGTTAATTTAATTAACTTAGGTTGAAGCTGGCAAATGTTCAAAAATAATCTTAACATTGTGAAGGCTTTGTGATAAAAGAAATTCACATTCTGGTGTTTTGTTATGTACATCACTATATCCTTGCCATGTAAAAGACAACATCATGATTTATGCTTTAATGAGAATTGGTAATTGTTGTACGGTAAGAATATAAATTCACCTGCTGCACCACAAAACTACATATTTCAGATGGCATCTGCTTCTTTTTCTCTCTTAAACCTCACAACAGCTAAAACTTAAGAAATAAATCCATGGAAATATACAGTGAAATAACTAATCAAAATCTTGACTAGGCTTCTGACAAAGTTCATTTTGAGCTAAACGGAATATTTTATGGAAAATAAATATTTTTTCAGCATACAGTGATTGTAAAAACAAAGGGGTATAATTAGGTTCAAGAGGGTAAGTAGAACATCAGCAGGACCACGTCTATGAATAGAAGAGTGTTCGGCAGCTTGCTGCTCTGGAACAGAAGCATATGTTAACAGAATGTCAAGAAGGCAATTACTAAACAAGGACTTTAGAAAGGAAATTATGTCCATTAGTCTGGTAAGTCCATCAAGGCAGATCAAGTTCTATTATGTAAAAAGATTCTATTGTGAATACTTTTTCCTCTTTCTTGTGAGAAAGAATATTAACAGTGACAGAACATTTAAGACAGCTGCTCATCTTTATTGAAGTGACTCTCAGATTTACCCCAAGGTCAGCCACTGACATGCATAGGAATGAAAAGGAAATGAAACTCCATCTCACATGGCTTAATCCACGGTTTTAAAATTGCAGTTTATTTCAGTCCATTTAGAAAACATCAAACATCTGACACTATCAGGTGTTCTCACATCTGATTGTCCAGGAGACTCTGATTGATTGGGGACCAAAATTGCATCATTTATGACATTTTCAGATGGTGTGCTCCACTTTCACACTGCACTGTGTGACATAATCTAATCATAATCTGCCTTTGAAAAACCTGTTCAGCCACTAGTGTGGTGCCAATGCACCAAGAACTACTGGAGGAAACTACATAAAAACCTTGAAGAAGAGGCTGAGCGCAACTTCCTTCTTCACGATATGTAAACAAAATGGTGTCAGATTTTAGCAGTTGTAGAATTCCTCTTTAGTGAGAGATCATGAGCCATTTCTCGCTTTACCATTACACTGGTGTGTTTGGTTTGGTTATATTTGCCCAGAATGCCCTGCAGTTCCTTTACTGCTTTTGGAACAGTCTCAGGTTCGCTTGCCATTTGCATGCACATTCACACATTCCAAAATGAGCTGGACTTTCCAGGCAAACAAACTACAGTTTGACTAAAGCAGACACATGGCTGGTGTGAATGCCACCATCTTTTTTTAAAAAAAAGGTGCCTGTTAAAAGAAAACAATCTTGACTAAGAAATAAAGGTGTTGAAACATAGTCTTTATCTAATAAATCTAAATAATGTGTTTAACTTGGTGACGGAGTTACTGAAATAAATACATTTTTCAATAATATTCTGATCCTTATTGAGTCTATATATTAGGGTGCACTAATAGTTTGGAAATACATTTCCAAACTAATAATAGTAATAACTAGTAATATTGATCAAAGCGGAAGGTAATGTGTTTGACAGATGATTTCATGTAAAATTATGTCATTATTAATGAGACAAAACATAGTGGAAAATCCTCAACAGAGAGTCTAAACACAGAACCAAGGTGTTACAATGGTCCATTTGAAGCATAGACCAAAATTAAACATTAAGCCAAAATGTATTTTTCCCATCACAATATTTATCCTTGAAATTTAATACTTTAACTATGTATTTAATTGAGTAAACAGAAAACAATTCAAAGGTGCAGCAGCAATAAATCAACAAACTGTTGAACAGTTTCATTTGATATATCAAGTGAAACGAGAAGTCACATGACTCACCCGCAGAGCTCTTTGAATAAGATACCGAGCAAGAAAACTGTCGTGGTAAGGCTCCACTTTCAGGGTCTGCAAATACAGAAATGTTTTGGTAATTTCCTGGTTGTCTCTCAGTAGATTCCACTCTAAAGATAGCAAAGAACTGTGTTTCCATACATGTAACTATGCATTTTTTCACATGAAGATCACAAACATACCTGCACCAGCTGTAGCAAATATTTGAGCACGTCATCATTGGGTAGACTCTCCAGTCTCCTTACTGCTAGTTTCTGACAATCTCATCTGGGAAATCCATACTTAGCAGCTCTAGCGCCACATGTACATCCAGTTCCCCAGGATCCCAGAGTCCCAGTAGCCAGTGTACGTCCTCCACCGCCCTGCGATCCAGCCAGTTAATATTACGCAAGAGGTGGGAAGGTTGGAGCCATACTGGACACTCTCCTCCCGAAACCTCTTGAGGTAATCCCTCTTGGTGTTAAAGATGGGTGATGAGGACCTCAGACTTACCCTTTCAGTCTTTGGAGGCAGAAGGAATTTCTCATGTGAAGAAAGAGAATCAGTGATGGGTGAAGTGCACTGGGTTGAGGAAGTAGATTTGTCAGGGAAAAGGTCAGACGTTGGACTGCCAGACCCGTCATTGTGGCTAAAGGTGTTTGGGAGAACCACAGGGAAGCTGTAGCGATCTAGAAGGAAGCTAATGGCCATGGATTCATCAATATGTGGGTTTGTAGCGGAGGACAGCTTATCGGCTTGGTAGGTGATGGCTCCGTCCTCCAGGTCAGGATAGGACCACATGTGCAGGGTGTAGGGACCCTGACTCAGGACAGACCTGTAGGAATGAACAATCACATCAAAGTTCAACAGTTTTTATAAACTGTGCTGTTCTCATCCATTTAAGTACATTTTGACAACAAAATACAACATTTAGTATAAATTCTCATTGAAACTCCAAATTTCCTCTCCCCAACTATGTTCTCCTGCTCATTCTGGGTGGTGTCAATGTATTTCCAGTCTTACAGGAATGTAAAGTTGCTCCACAACATTTGTGTGGGTCAGGACCTGCATGGGCCAATAAATTGACACCATCGTGCAGCGCTTTAATGCAAAATCCAGGAAAATCCAAAGATTTATTAAGAGAAATACAATATAATACTAAAGTTGGTGTCCACATGACTGAATTAACTCTAAACGTTAACTAAAGTTCTAAAACGGTTCTAAAACTCACCGGTGATCTATGAGAAGGAGGTTGACGAAGTAAAGGATCTTTGTCTTTCCTTTCTGAGTGCCCGTATGCTTGTTGACTTGAACCTTGGAGTCTCTGGATGATCCTGGCTTTGGGTCCTTGGTTGTTGGAGAGACGTCGCTAGCACAGGTATTAATGGTAAAGCTCAGCTTGACTCCTCGAGGCAGGTCCCGGAGGAGAATGTCAAATTCCAGCCACTCGTTCCAAAGTACTTCGTCTCCAAAGAGCTTGGAAGGGAGGATACTGAGCAGAGGACTTTGCCACCATAAAGTATGGATGCTTCAACATAGACAGACTGAGGGGGCTTGTTTGGCATTTGTGGAATATCAAAGCCAAGCAGTTTCACTCTGAACTTTCTGTTGCAGTCCCACAAAGAAATCATGAAAATGTCATCCAGATCTTTGCCTAGGAGACTAAGATCATCATGGGAGCTGAACTGACCACTGAAACCATCAACAAGTGGCCAGTCTACAAATCTGACAGTATCTGCAGCAAGTTGTGATTCAGGAACAACAGAAAGGTGAAGATCTTGATTGGCTTTCAAGCACTGTCGAACCCACAGGAAATCACAAAGACAGTTTTCACCACACAAGAACTCCTCCCTACCGAGACCTTCAAAACCAACTCTTCCGAAGTGTTATATTCAACCCTTTGGTCTGCCATAACCCTTCTAAAAACCTCAAGAAGAACATCTGGAGTTGCCTTCAAATCAACCTGTATGCTGAAGCTGATCTTGCTCATGTAGTGCAGGGTGAGACAAAGCTTCCTGTTTAGCCATTCTTCCAGTTCATTAGGGATGGGTGCCTGGGTAACCCAGGGCTCTGTGGCATACAGAACCTTATCCCGATTCCTCAGCTCCAGCCTTCGTGGAGATGCCAACTTCCTGCGGGTGACTGTAAGTTCACCAAGTCTGTCTGACGCCTCATTGTCCAGATCATGTCCAATTAAGTAAGTCAAACACTCGTGTTGATTTTTCTTTTGTTCTGAATCACCGGCGACCAGAGGCTTTGCTACTATGTGCGCCACTAGACATGGAGAATCATCATGTGACCATGGGATATCTAATGTCCGGATGATCTGACAGTCATCATGGGCTTCATACCAGTCGTCCCCTCTGGCATACAACAGGATGTATTTCTCAGGATCCAATATTGCAAATGGATCAGGATGGCAGTTTTGTTCTTGTGCCTGAGAAGATGGAGACAGACATTTTAGCACAACACCAGACGTAAGTAGCCAAAAACCATACTAAAGTAACAGTGGCACTACTCAAAGTCATGTTTACTCAAGTAAAAGCAAAAAGTAGGTGTTTGAGAAATTCCACAAGTAAGCGTAATAAAGTATTTCATAAAAAGTCTGAAAAATCAGCCGCAACAGTGAATTTACCTTCATGCAGATGCGTAGCCTCAACTGGCTGATGCTGCACTGCGCAGGGAGGATGACGGTCACAGACTCAAAATCCCCGTTTACACTGTTGTCTTCATCAGGCCTAAACTCACAAATAAACTTCAGGTTGTTCTCCGAGCCACCCTGAGTTCTCATTTCAGTTGGGGAGCCCACACAATGTGGAGGAGTCGTCCAATTTGGGAAGACTGCTGTAGCCATTGCTATGTTAGAAAAGCCTGAGCAGAAGATAAAAGATATTCAAGGGTTAAAGTTAATGACTAAAGTTTTTAAAGTGTTAAAAATTACATAGCAAAAAGAAAGCATAGTATTTATAAGATTCTAACCTCACAAAAGCTGGTGCTGAGTCCATGAGAGGTTCCACCTGTATGTTAGTGAGAGACTGTCTTCCTCTTTTTGTTGCTGCTTTTGAACTTCCTCATTCCTCTGCACAGAGGTAGATGCTGATAATCATTTACTGACAAAATACAGCCGACTTCCTTCTTCTTCTTTTAACAATTAAAGCAAAGACTATGTCAGTTTGATGGCTATTGATACAGAACAGACATAATGAACACAACTGACCAGTTAGGAAAAAGCGGAAAATCTGAACTTCTGCAATTCAGCTGTAAATGACACATGTAAACAGAACAACACCCCTCCAAGATTTACTGGAATAGTAGAAAAACCTGTTTAAGCTGTTTGGATCAGTAGTTTGTGAAGGTATGAAGGAATGTAGCTACAGGTATGCTTCTTTTGTTTTATTATGTTTAGTTTCATAAATGTGTTTAACTTTTTTTCATTTCTAACAGACAACAATAATGGAAACAACTGTGAGCATACAACATCACCCTCAACCATTCACAACGCTGAGCAGATGATCAGGAACCCAGACATAACAACAAAGACAGAGCAGACTAGATGGTTAAGTAAATCTAAACATCCTGTTCTGCCATCTTCAAACTTCCTTAACCAATGACTGATTACTATGAGGTGGCAGCAGGGCAGTAGAGGTACCTATTAATATGTGTTCACTGATATTTAAGGTGAGTTTACAAATTCCATGAATGAGGTCCACATTTCCTTAAACGCATAATGTAGCACCAGAGACTGGGACATTTCATTTATCCACAAATTAGAGTTTCGTCCCTGAACGTGTTTCCCAGTTTAACGCTAATGCACATTTAGCTTGTAACAAGCAGTGATTGCTTAGTGTGTTTTTTCCTCTTTTTTATGTGCTTTTAATTCCTGATTAAATTGATTCTTTCTTTTTTTTGCCGTGAGTTTGTAGAGTCAATTCTCGCTTGAGGAAAGCCATTTTTGGGCTCCATATATTATGATGAATATTTTTTCATTCATGAACATAGTCAGGATCACGGATGGTGTGTTATGGAAGAGGGGTGAGGGGTCAAATTGCCTGAGTAAAGACTTGTGGAAGCGTTGTTCTAAAATGGTAACTTGGCAACAGAACCATTAGCTCAGCTGAACTTATAACTGCAGAAATAGAAATTACACTCTCAGAACAGATTACTTATACCTGGAAACTTGCATGCACCTGTAGACAACAAGTCAGAGCCTGCATAACTGTTTCCCTGGAAACACATCTGAATCCAGCCAGACATAATAGTACAATGTATGCATAATCACAATACAACACTTTGACCCTTTTGAATTCTGCACCCACAAATTAACCAAAATGTGAAAAAGCCATCTACTATGACTAATAAAAACCAAACAATATCTAACTAGTGTTCAGTTTCTATGCTCCACAAATCTGGATCATACTCCTAGAAAACTGCAAAACAGCTGAAACACTGAGTGCCTTTAAATCTCTACTAAAATCCCACCTGTTTAGAGTTGCTTTTGAAAAACAATCAATGACACATTAAGCAACATTCTGATGTGTAATGATGGCACTTGACAATAGTTGACTGTGTGTTCTACAAGTGTACTTTATGTGCGTCTGTTTTTATGATGTTCAGCATTTTGAACTACCTTGTTGCTGAAATGTGCTGTACAAATAAACTTGACCAATTGATTGATTGATTGATTGATTGACTGATTGATTGATTGATTGATAAAAACTAGGAAACACACAATTAATTAAAACTAATTGAATTAAACAAACAAATTGTCACAGTGAAAAACTAAACTATAATGAAAACCCCAGACCCTGGACTGCTCCTGCATAAGCAAATCTGTCTTTGTTGAAAAATTCATTTATTCTATGTAGGAAGTCTATGAGAGGCTTAAATACTTTTCTTTCAAATTGACAGCAAGGGCTGTACAGTGGCGCAGTTGGTAGAGCTGTTGCCTTGCAGCAAGAAGGCTCTGGGCTCGATTCCCGGCCCCGGCCCCAGCCTCCCCACATGGAGCCTGCATGCTCCCCCCGTGCATGCGTGGGCCCCCTCCAGGTACCCCGGTGTCCCCCCACAGTCCAAAAACATGACTGTTAGGTTAATTGGTCTTTCCAAATTGTCCCTAGTGTGTGTGTGCATGGTTGTCCTGTGTGTCTCTGTGTTGCCCTGCGACAGACCGGCGACCTGTCCAGGGCGTACCCCGCCCCCCACCTGGAACGCCAGCTGGAGATCGGCACCAGCAACCCCCCCGACCCCACCAAGGGACAAGGGTGTCAAGAAAATGGATGGATGGATGACAGCAAGGTCAAATATGGCCTTGAATGAGCAACTCCTTCTGCCTACCAGACACCTGGCAAAGTCCACTCTGCAAAAATACAGTCACACAGGGCTCCAAAGGAAGGAGTCTATTAACTAGAACTGTATTCAGGAGATAATTGTCTGTATTAAAAAGTGTGACAGTAACAAGTGTTGTGATGTGACACACAGGAAAATAATCTATTGTGTGTCATATGAACTGAATAGAAAAAAAAACTAGAAGATAAATATTCCTACTTCACTGACATTATGCATGATCAAACTAAGTGGAATGGAACCATAACAACCCCAGCTTAATGAGAGAACATGTTTCATTGAGGATCGAGTCTCATTAAGCTGGCGCTGAGCCTCCTTAGGTCTAATTTAGAATCTGATTAACGGTATTCATATGCACTCATGCAGTAAAATATGTGGCAGTATTTCACTTTGTTAACTCCGTGTCAGGAGATTGTAACAAATCATCTGAAAAGTTTCTAATTTGTGAGGAGTTGTGAGTGCTTAATTAGTTTACTGATATCTGAAAAAAGAAGCTGATGACTGTTTCTTATTCGCTGGAATAAGAAACAGGTAACCTGATGGATCTAAACGCAGGAGACTGAGTTGGTGCAAAGAGTCCAGCAGCATTGGAAGCCTAATTATTCAAGTTTCTATTGGAGTTAAATGACTAATAATTATTTCATCTACAAAAATGAATCGAACTGGTAAAAATGTTGTTGAATGGTGAATTCTGTATTACCTCTTCTTTATGGAAGCCACGGGTTCGCCTCCCGCGCCGTTGCGGGCCTCCGGACCGCCACCGTAGGTCCGCCTCTTCGTCGCCACAGGCCCCGCTCGTTTAGCCTATTTTCTGGACTGAGTTATTTTGTGTTTTTCCCTGAACTCTGGCACCCCGTCCAACGCGCCCACCCTGGTTAGGTTGTTTTTGTTTTAGGGTGTCTTGGAGCCGCCCTGGGGGCAGAGGGCGTGCTGTGAGGATTTGAGTTTTTGTGTGTTTATTTAGGTTTCTGTGTCAGTTGAGTTTCTGTGATGTCCATCTTACCCTTGATTGACCCCAGCTGTGTCTCATTCCCCTGATTAGCCTCTGTGTATTTAAATCCACCTGTGTCTCTTGTTCCTGGTCATCTTTGTCTGTCTGTCTTTATTGTCAGTTGCTACCAGTGTGAGAGTTTTTGCCATTGGAAAACTGTAACCAGTTGCTACCAGTATCTGAGCTCCTTGCCTCTGCTGCCTAGATATGTGTGTTATTTTTTATTAAACCATCATTTCTTTCACTTCAACCTGGGTTCACCTCATCTACCTCACCACCACAATTGTTGAAAATCTGATTGGCATACCAGATAAAATGTACAGCTTTTCTTGGCACATTGAATTAGAAGGAGGCTGTAGCCAGGACTTGCTGAAGGTCAAATTAAAGGGAGAAATGGTTCAGCAATCTTTGCAATTATAGAGGTAAATAATTGGAAGCCATTAGGAAGTCAGAGGTATCATGGGAAATTTAGAATAACCTAAGCAGTTCCTGTTCACACCATTATATTAAACTAATAAGGGCACTTATTCCACAGGCGTGAAACACAGCTGCAAACCAAAGGCCACAGGAGGAATTGAAGAAAAAATGGCTGGAAAAAGCGTTGCCATTATGCTTGCAAAATCTCATACAATCGCTGAAAGTGTCCAATTTTAAATCTTAAAAGAATTTATTTTTGTCTCTGAGTTTTTTCTTCCAATGGCCATTAAGCAGGTGGGTTTTTGATCTCATTTTTGATTTTCTGGAAGTGTGTTAGGCATAGAAGCTGAATAATGCTTCTCCATGTTTGGTTCTGGTTTTGGGTATGCAGAGCTTACGGTGGCCGACAGGTGCGCAAATGCGCAGCAACAGATAAAACGTGCAAACAAAAAGAAGACACGCGCACAAATAAAATGCAGCAAACAAAAAAAAAGACACAAACAAAAAAGAATACCACCACAAATGAAATGCAGCAACTAAAAGAGAGCGACGCAAACAAATGAAATGCAGCAAACAAAAAGTGCTGAAAACCGGAAGTTCTCCAGAAGTGCTGTATTACACTTAAAATGACACAAAATTATTTTTTACAATGTTTTAAGGCGACAATGTAGATGTATAGATCAGAAATATCTGCTCAGTTTATCAATAAATCACTTAATTCCAGTATTGCTCCGATGTTTTCGGACCTTCTGCTCCTCCAGCTGTCAGCTGGCCGGAGCTCCAGGTTCGGTACCGAGAGAGAACCCAGGTCTCCCGGCAAATAGTTTTAAAACCCCCGATAGTTTTCCCCTATGAGTGGAGGTGAAACAGATATTAAGCCAGGTAATAGCTGTTACATTTTTTGGTTCACTAAAGTATTTAATTTATTCCAGAGCAAATGGATTTGACTGATTAAAGCTAAGCCTTGCTGCATTTCATTTGTTTGCGTCTCTCTTTTTTGTTAGCTGCATTTCATTTGTGGGCGTGTCTTTTTTTGTTTGCATGTTTTCTCTGTTGCTGCTCATTTGCACTGAGTGATCTAGAAGATTGATTCAGCAACAGCAGATCATTTATGTATTGTGGTACTAGGCCGTTCAGTGACATAAACTTGTAAAATCATTTTAAAGTCCATCATCTGTGATGCAGTGAGCCAGTAAAGGACTTTAAAACTGGAGGGATGTGCTCAGTTTTCCTGGTTCTACTTCAGATTAAATGCTGTTTGCCTCAAAGTACATGGTGACCATGACTCTATTGTTGATGTTGAATGACCCCTGCTACCAAGACAAGAAAACAAATTACTCAAGAACAGGATTAACCCGTTGAATGAGCGTGATGATAAATCTTTGCAACTACTTCCAGATATAAAAAGGCAATGGAGCTGAAATCTTTTGTTTCCTTCAGAAAATCACTTTCTGTGAGTCAGTGATGAGAGTTGTTTTGTGTATATTTTGGGAATGTGGACACCTTGATCAGGAGACAGATGTGCATACCACCTGCGTAACTGAATCAACACTGTACAATAGTGCAGAAGATTTGAAATACAACATATGAACTAAGGAATACATGAAGTTCTATGAAGTTCTCTGCAATTTTTTTATGTTGTAAGGCTTCAATGTATGATTCCAAGAGTTTTTAATTCCATAAATTCATTGAACACGTCCACAGCTGTCACTCCAACATCTGGAGAGGACGCCGACGTCTCCTCTGATGGCTGATAGATGATAAGTGTAGCACTAAGACTGATTTATGGAAATATCTCATGTAACTGTTGAAACACAGTTTCTTTAAATCAAGGCTAAAATCACATTTGCTTAGAGCTGTCTTTAATTAATAACTAAAAATGAATTATTTCTGGTGTGGGTGACAACTTTTGATTACTTTTTCTATTCTATTTATCCTATTCTCTTTAAAATGCAATGTTTCTTTGTTTGTATTTCTTTATATAGTGTTATGCTTTTTATGATGTAAAGCAATTTGTATGTACTGGTCCTTAAATGTGCCATATAAACAACCTTGACCATAATGTTTTCCACAAATGAAAACTAAGCCATTTCTTAAGTATTTTAAATTTAATTTTTAATTAAAGCACATATAAACTTCCCCAGCAGTATAATGCATAAATATTTTTAATCTGTTAAAACAACTAAGAAACCACAGAGCTTTACATTTGTATAACATTCATGACAGGTTGGATGCCCATTAATAATAGCTTTACAATATGTGCCACTTTTATTTTTTTATTTTTTACACAAAAGTTACATAAATTAAGACAGTTCGGTCACAACAACTGCAGATTCCTGGCACGCTTGTAAACAGCAATTTTACATTCATGGTTTGCATAAAACTATCTTACTTGACTAAAACAATACAGAAGCAACATCACTTCTCATGTGGCAAAGTTCCCAAAAAGTGTAGAAACAGAACAGGACAAAATGATGGATTAAATGCTTCACATTTACCTTGTGAATAAAACATTTCAGCACTAAAACATTGATGTGAAAAGACATGATTTTCAGTCTCTTTGTTTTCTCTGATTTTAACAGCTCCTGATTACATGCTGAACAAAAATGTATTTTGTATATTGCATACAGCAGAGTGTGTGTAATACAAACGACGTGTGCAAAAGACATATTTATGTCTTCTGCACATTGTGCATCATGCTGTTCCAATGCTTTCAAGTCCTTTTAATAAGATGATAATAAAAAGCACACAGCTTTACCACTGGCTGTATGGACTGTATGATGACCTCATGATGTGCACTGCTAATCAGCTGGCTGAAAGAAGGGTACTGCATTCAACACATTTGGCTACTTCAAAATATTTCTGGTTGCATAGAAGACGGGTGGCCAAAGGGTACAAACTAAGTCAGACTAAACTCCGTTTCTGTAAGGCTGTTTTAAAACTCCACTTTGCAAGATATGCACATATGTCAGTTAAGCAGCCAACTGCAGGCTCTGTCACAGCAGATAGCTGGACTAATGAATGTTGTAGTCAGTGGTTGTTAAGAGCAAATGGAGTACAGTAAATATTAATAAATAACTATGCAATTATGTTACAATATATACATTCTGTTACATGTGCCATACATGTACAATATGAAGTCTGTTTTTGCAATAACGGTATGGATATAATTTTAGTTGCAATAACCAATGTTTTTTAGTAGCAGCATTAATATTATATCTAATCAATTAGATCTTTCTATATCTTTTTTAAAAATCCATCCACTTTATACAATTTTTAGCTAAATACTGGGGTATGTTTACTTCCATGATGACCCATGACAAATACTTACAATCTTACAAGACATGAGGTAGTTGTCTTTAATTTTCTTAATACTGGGAAAATTATATACATATATATATATACAGTATATATATATATATATATATATATATATATATATATATATATATATATATATATATATATAATTGGCTAAAAAATCTAAATAAATCATTTTGACTCGATAAGCTGTTTAGTATTCCACATAATGGGTGATGCCCCAATTTGAAGAGCCTTAATGTTGAGGTATTAGTATCTTTCATCTATGTATTGTGTTGCCTAGCATGGCAACTAAGGAAAAAAGACCTTTGGTAAGATATGTATTTAACTTAATTATTATTGTGTTAACCTAATGCAATAACAATTAAGTTAAATACATATTTATTTATTATACTTTGTATAAAAATTGTAACAACATAAAGATGCAATTTTAAGAAATGAGAAAAATATTAAATATAATTTTTACTTATGTATAACTGACATATTTATATAATTTATTAAATAGATAACTGTAGATGGCTTCAACAGATTTTAATTGAGGTAAATAAAATAGTTTAATTGCGTATGTAATAAATTATGCAGCGACTATATTTTTATTTTAAATTATTATTATTACATTAAGTATGGAAATAAATACGTTTTTTAGTAGTGTAGATGTCAGTTGTGCCACCTTTCGTCTCTTTACAGTTTTTTTTTAGCGTCTGCTCGTCTAACCCGCGTCAGGAAGGTTGGGACGCACAATGTTCCTGAGTCTCATCATCTGACGCGGCCGCTCCTGGCCGCCTCTGCGTCCCACTGGCCCGCGGAGCAGCTTGACCAGCGCCTTCCTGAGCTCCACGCTCCGCAGTCCGTACACCAGCGGGTCGATGCAGGGCGGGACCAGCAGCATGACCAGCAGGGACACGTGGAACCCCGCCGCGGTCGCCGAGGGCCCGGCGAGGCAGTCCGCCCGAGACCCGGCGGACAGCTCGATGACGCCGGTGCCCTTGAACTCCCACAGCGCGTCCGACGCGACCTTAATGAGCAGCGGCAGCAGCTGCAGGAGCAGCATCCCGCAGTAGAAGAGGACCGTCCTCCGCGCCGCCGTGTTGCTCTCGTTGAACGGCGCGACGGCGTTGCTCGCGTTGCGGTACATCCGGAAGTATGAGAAGACGTGAGCCAGCAGGCAGAGCAGCAGCGTGAGGGAACCGGACACTTTCCGGAATATAGCAGGAGCGCGCGGGGAGCCCAGGTGCAGCTCCATGATGTCCGGTTCACACAGCAGCCCCACGGTGACGTCCGGGATGTTTTCCTGCCTTCCTTTACTCAGCACCAGACTCAAGCTGACGGCGCCGATAGAGACGGAGTACAACCAGATGAGGACGGTGACTTTGCTCACGCGCTCCCGGGTGACCGTCACCGTGTACTGGAGGGCGTAGCACACGAACAGGTACCGCTCTAGAGCCATGCAGGTGATGGTGGTGAGGCTGGAGAAGATGGTGGCTCCGCCGACGACGTACTGAAAGTAGCAGTAAATGCCGAACGCCGTGGTTTGGTGCTGCGCGAGCGAGTGGATGATGGCGGGAGCGAAGGTGACGGTCTGGAGCAGGTCGCTGAAGATCAGGCTTTTGACGAGGATGTAGCGAGGCAGACAGGAGAAGTCCTCCGACCGCTCGATGGTGTACAAGTGAACAGGTTGGCCAATAAAGAGAAAAGAGTCAGGAAAGCAAAAACGCAAATGAGCGCGGGAACTGCCGGCCCGTGAGGAATGATGGGTTGAACAGGTGATCCGTCTGGGTCTGGCTGGACCACAAACACTGAGAGCTGATGTTCGGCGCCTCAGTAAAGTTCGGCATTCTCGTCAAAGTAGATTCAAAGGACCCCAAGTGCCGCCCAGCAGCTGTAACCACTTGTGAGGACGTGCTGCGCGTCCTGGTCTGTGCGCCTCAGGTTCGCCGCTTTATCGGATCCGAGAACCCGCCCACGCTAGAACCACTTCTATTCTCCGCAGAAGTTTTTCTGACATACTCGTGATCGATGCAAGAAGCATCTTGAGAAATGTGAATGTGAAGGTGCAAAATGTTTATCATTTTAAAATCATTTGACAATGCAATGGTGTTATTTCTTTACCTTTTTATTTTACTTTTATTGATCTACAAAATAATTAACCAGATAATCCTTTCCTTTCTTCATTAATAGACAGGACCTATTTGAGTCATGTTCTGTCTGACCTCGCTCAAATAAAGGTCAGAAGAACCAAAAGAACATTTAAAAAGAATTGATATATAAAGGATAAGCCATCAATCAAGAAAACTGATTTATTAAAGTTACATGAACTTAATTTTTTTAAATTAGTTTTACTACCTTATTTAGTGGTGCTTTTAAAATAAATTAGGTATACTTACTAATTTTAAGCTTATATTTTTTGAGGCATTTCATTTGCATATTTTTTAAAAGTAAGGTGGACTAATGAGATTTCACAGTGTAGTTGGGGCCTGAAGAGAATATGACAAGATCTGAACCGAAGTAAAACCAGTAATCATAGTAGGATCCAATCTAACTATGTAGCTCTCATGTTGAGTTCAAGTTGTTTAACCCACATGCAGAACACAAACAGAGAACAGGTTTTATTTAACAATGATAAAATGTGCAGTTCAATGATAAAATTGTGAGGTTCTTGTCCTGTAGATTGGAGCCGGGGTCGTCTGTACTTTGACGGAAAAGAGTTTCCGCCAGGGGGAAGTTGCTGTGGTCTCCAGGGTTACGGCCTCTTTCTTCAGGGGTTCTTAGAAATGATCCAGGTTCCAGTGACAGGCTCTGATGGAGAGTGTAGTTGATGGAGGAGGATGCGGTGGAGGGCGGACAGGTAAGTCCAGATGATGAGGAGAGTCGAAGAACGATCCGACTTCCAGCTGAGAATCCAGGTGAAAAGGGACTCAGGCAACCAGTGGGTAAAAATCCAAGGCGTCACAAGGAAACACCTGACGGAGAAGGAGTCTCAGGAAACTTAGAAGGGTGCAGAGTACCATTACTGGCAAACACTCAGTGCTCGTATTTGTTCCTCATATACTAATAGATGATGAGGTGATTAATCAGGTGTGCTGATGCCAGTCAGCTGTCCCGCCCTCTAGGTAGGGAAGTTTCTAGGCACCATCTAGTGGATGTAGAGGGAAGCAGCAGACAACAGAAAATCCCCACAAAGAGCCAAATACCGGTTCCCAAAAGGAGCAAAGGAAATCTTGATGAAACGGGAGCATTACAGGAAAAAAATAGGAAAATGAAAAAAAAGAAATTGAATATTGTGCAAAAGTGTAATATTTCTTGCAAGTTCAGGGTGTGACACCATGCGTTTCCATTAATAACTTTTTTCACAGTATTCTACTTTTCTGAAACACTTTTCATTATCTCTATACCATAATCAATTACAAGAAACAAACACTTGGAAAGACACTGCAAGCTGAGTAACCATGTGGTTATTCTAATATGAGTTTCTTGTTCTCAGGTGACTGGCAAGAAATATCACACTTTTACACAATATTCTAATGTTCTGAGATGTATTAGTATATCAATGAAGATATCAATGAAAATAACAATAATCAATGAAAAATAATACTGTTCGTCATCCTGTCTGTCACCATGAGATGACGACAGATGCACAAGGAGTGTGATTAACTTCAGACTGACTCCAAATCTCCATGGCAGCACAGTTGTTTGCTCTGTTGTCCGGGACCAAGAAAATTTTGGGTTCCAGGTCTGTCTGCGAGGAGTTGATTCTTTTCCTTTTTAATTCCAATGTGTACAACAAATGTTTCTCACCTTGTGGCTTCACCTTCCTACAAAACTGATGTGTGACAACACTTCCAGCTCACTTCAACCCACATATGCTCCAAAGCTCCAAAGCAGATTTACTGACGAATTTAGTGACTCTTTTACCAACTGGGACTTTAGCATGTTTATTATTTTTTATATTATTATTTTTAAGCTGAAACCATGTAAGTGTTTTTTAAAAAAAATACAGACTCCTCATTCATTCCTCAACCTCTGAAAAAGTGGATCATATAAAACAAAAAACAAATAAAAAAAACAGCATCATAAAAATTAGGGGACATCTGGCAAATAGTTACTGTTAGGCGAATCAGCCAGAGCTGAAGGTTTGAGGCTGCTCTTTTGAAAAGGAGCAGTCTGCCCCCTGCTGTTTGCAACTTACAACTGGAGGGCTACAAACCAAATTCACATAATAGTGTAATCTCAAAGGAAAGACTTGTCGAGCAAAAAGAGTATGAGAGGAGCAAAAATGATCAGAACAGAAGATCATGGAGGAGAAGCTGCATACCTTTAGCCTTATGTAAGTGGTGTTTGTCTACAGGGAGCAGCTGCTCCTCAAAGCAATGGCCAGGAGTAGGAGATAAAGGAGACTGCAGGAAGATGGAGAGAGGGCAGTAAGGACAGCAACAAGAGAAACAGTTTTCTCTCTGTCTTTATTTAACAAACCAGACTCTCTCACCTGTCCACACCCCATTCTCTCACCCTGCTGTAAAGGGGGGTAAACTGAGAGAAGTCCTGGGCCGGGCAGAGCCTCAGCTGTCGCTGTCACTCAGCTACCAGACTGACTCAGAAAGAGGGGGGTGACCTAAGATGAACAGAATGGAATCTGGAGTCCTCTGGGGGAGGCGGGGAGATGAGTGAGAGAGAAGGTGGGAGTGGAAAAAGAAGATGTGTTGATCAAAATATTTGATTAGTGTGAGTGTGTGTGTGCAATGGGTTGTTTGTCGTGTCTGAGTTGCCCCGCGTTGGACTGGTGGCCTGTCCAGAGTGACCTCACCCGTTGACCACTTAGTCCTCATGACCCCACTAGGGATAAGCGATGATGATGGATGTACAGATGGAAGTGCACTAAGCATTTTTCAAAGTTAGCAAAAGTGCTAAGCTAAAAATTAGCACATTAGAAGATGAGCAGAAGTGTGCCCACTTCCCCTGATAGGTACCTTTACCTTTTTTTTGCAGTCCAATGCAAAAGTATTCACACCTGAGAACTAGTGCTGCCTTCACTTTATTTTATGGCTGTTTTTTGTAAAAACAAAAAAAAGTATTTGGTGAAAAGTAAAGCACTCAAGTACTGAGAAACTGATCAGATTTATCATTTTAAATGTATGTCATCAGACAGCCAAAAGTAAGTTCTGTACAAATTCTAGTATTTTAAAAACCAAACGGTCATCAAACCATTTTTGAATGAGGATTAAGACAGTAATCAGACCCAGGATACAATGTATGTATTTAATGTAGTTCTTCAAGGAACAAAACACCAGGAACAACAGGTGAGCTATGAGAACTGGACACAGACTCAGTTAACTACAACAATGACAAGGACCCAGCAGGGAAACAAAGACACAGGTGAGGTTAAATACACAGGGAATAATCAGGGGAATGAGAGGCAGGTGGAAATAATAAAGGGTAAGACACAACAGCACAGAAACTAAATTAATTAATGAATACACCAAACCGACATCCTTACAAATATAAAAAATATATAAGGATTAGGAGCCAGGTTTGGAGGCTGGTCCTAGACTAAATTTATAACGGGAGCCAGGGTTGTCGGTGTTTTTCATGGGGAGAACTTAAAAAAGAATGAAACAAAAAAACAGGTCAATAGTTCATCATTTAATATATAAGTGAACCAAAGAGCCACTTGCATCCGCCCCTGTCTCGGACCGCCTATGGGATGCAGGTCTGTGTCTGCTGCATTTTTGTTAGCATCTTTTTCCTTCACTCTTATAGCTTGATATGAAGTCAGGTTATCCAAACTGGCAAACCACATTGATAAAATAATAGCGAAATAATATTGACCACATAACACAGTACTTATAAAAGATATCCACATTTTTCCTACACTGAGAGCCGTAACAAACCTTTTAAATGCAGGACAAATCACCACTTTTTCTTCACAATATTTCTATACTGTTACTCTATTAGTATGATTTGCGTCGGTTCAATACGGGTTGCGACATTTAACAGCCAGTAATTCTGTATTTTTACAGAAGAAGATTTTTATTTTTATCTAAGATTTTTATTCTTCTCTATTGTTTGTCGATAAGCAAAGAAGGAAAATTGCTAAACTGAGATCAAACGTGTGGCACAGCTGAATGAGAGCACAACACTGCTCAGGTTGCAGAGGTTGTAGAAACAAGAGTAAGTCAGCAGCAGTGTGGACAGCAAACAGGGCGATGGACGTGTCAACGGAGCTGGAATTGGTTGAGGGGTGAAGAATCTGTGCCTGCAGAGAGGTGATAATCCCTCCATATTTTGGTAAATCTATACGAGTGGGCGCATCCTCCAGTTCCTGCACTTCACATGAAATCTAGAGTCCAACTTTAAGGAGATGCTCAGTTGACAATAAGCTCCAGCTGTCTGAAGCTTGGCCTGTGTTTCCTCTTTTTGTTTTTTTTAATAAATGTCAGTGGGCTTATCTGTCATCTAAGAATGGGGAGGTGGTAGAGGGTTACACACAAGGGGGGAATAGATTGTGGCAGGGCACAATCTAAAACTGGACTTGATTGGCCAGCTCTGATGAGGAGGGCTTCTCTGGCCCAATCCTGATCTTTTTTAGTAAAATGATATGTGGAACAGAGGGTACTTATGGAGTGGAAGAAAGAAAGGCACAGTGCCGCCTGAACTGCGTGGAGGGAAAGGTTTCCTTTATTGTTGCCTGTTGTCTCTACAAGTGCCTGATCAGCCAAACCAAGAACCATGGTAAGAAACTGAAGACAGGAGGAGATACGCAAAGATTTTTATCTTCAAGGATTTATCTTGACGGCATTAAAACAAGAAACCAGAAGATGGAAATGATTATTTCAAAAAGACTTGTTTTAGCAAATTTGAGGAATTCAAGTCTTTTTTTTTATTTCTGGAGAGTGGCTGGATTTACACAGAAGTTGGGTTTTAAGATGTTGGAATTACTGAAATTCTTTTTAGTTTTATTTAAGGCGCACACTTGCTGCAAACAAAGATCCTCTGAGCGCACAACTATTCCTGCAACTTCTCTTTAAAGGTTAAGTCTCTAACTCTTGATAGCTCTAAATATATAATCTGCTTTTGTTTCCTGTAGTAGCTGAACTACATTAAATCGTCATTTATACAGGATGGAGCCCTGCAAAGATAAAAGCGCACAGCTGAGTAAAGAGAGAAGATGTGCTCTCTTTCTAATTTTGGACGGTCACCTTGAGAAAATCCCTTTCAAATCCTCATCCAAGTCTCACCTTAATAATAGCTCAAAGTGAACTGATGGCTAGGCTCCTATGATCATCTGAAAGTTTTTTTTAAAATGCTTTCAGGAAAATCAAAGAAAAACTCACTGGCTGCTAGAAAAGTTGGCAATATAGTGTTCATACTAAATTGAGGTGAGTTATACATTTGTAAAGTATATTTCCTGGATCTGTACAAGTACCAAACAGAGCCCAGTTTGATATGTAAAACAAGCTTAGAAGGTACTCAAGTAAGCTCCAAGCTTTAGAATGTTTAAACTAGACTAGCATGCTCACATATCCCTCTGGAGATGAAGAATAGCAGGTCTGAAGTTGCATGGCGATCCGCTTGAAGAGCCAACACTGACGAGCTGAGCCAACTGTGGCAGGATTGAAGTCGACGTCTCGCTGTAAAAAGCTATTTCCAGAAACGTCCTGCTCCTTGGTCACTAAATCGCTCCAACCCTGGCTTTTTGTGGTGCATCTTTACAAATGTCAGCTCACTGAGAAATCTGAAGAAGTATGTTTTTGAAACCACATACCTTCCTATAACTTTGTGCATAGAACTGATTTGATCCATTCCGTTAGGAGGGGGAATGATTATAAAACAGACAAATTCGATGATTTCTAAAAACAAGTATGAGACTCACAAGTTTGAATTCAAAATTATACATATGCAGAATTATGTACACTATATGTATGTATAAATTTTCTGATGTGTAGTTAAGTATCCTTAAGAATTATGAAGAGAAACCATTTGCAGCCATAGAAAAGCCCATGGCTGATTCTGGATGTTTGGCCTCTTTCTGGGACAATATCTAGAGTCTGTATAAACCATTTGGTTTTCTTGCACTGCCTTTGTTTTTATAGTGTAACTGTAGATTGAGCCATTCCCAAAGATAACATTAGCTTGCTTCTTACGTTCTAAAAATGGTTCAAGTGTCTGCTTGCAGAATTTTTATATCTTTTTTATTGCTTTTTGCTGGGGTTTTTTTTTTACTCTATATGCCTTCATTTCATAGTCAGTCGACAGGAAAGTGGGTTGTGAGAGAATAGAAAGACATGTGGCAAAGGTCAACAGACTGGGTATCAAACCCATGACAGCCACATAGAGGACTGAGGCTACATAGATTACCATACTATAACCCGCAACACCACCATACAAACTATAGACTTTTTAAATTTATTATTCCATGCACTTTATGCAATAGACCACTTGTAAATAAACAGATACTCAACATAATGCTCCTACTATTATGCTTGGCAGCTGGTACAGAGTGCCTTGGTCTGAAAGCCTCACTTTAGCCCTTTCTCCATTGTCAAAACATCAGTGGGCCTTGATCAACAGGAGCTGTGGTTGACACTCCACTGATGTCATTGTGAATCCTCAGGTTTCCAGTTTCTCTAAAATCTCTTGGTATGTCTGTTGGTTGGAGGTTGCCCCATAAAATTGATGCTGCATGCTCTCTTCATTCAAAATTGATCATAATGTTTGGAATGAATGGTTTGACCAGGGAATTATCGATTTGCAGCTTGCCATCTCGACGACTACTAGTATTGTCTTGTCGTGGATTGAAAGTGGTAGTTGAGATGCAGTGCTTGAGGAGTTTAGAAGAACCGACTTCGCTCATGAAGTGATGCACAATACTTGACAAGGTCCAGTATGCATCACCCTTGAGGTGGTTCCAAATTACAGGGAGAAATCCCACAGGATCTGCAAATGGAGACCAATCTGTCTGGGGAAGAACCTCAACTGTGGAGAGAGGTTTGACTCCTTCAAACATTCTAGACGTCGTTTTGGCCAAAATAACTAAATTTCTATCATGTTTCACCATAAACGTTTTCTCCACGAGGCATTGGGGTTGCCCATTTGGTATGATGCTGTCACATGTGTTCCAGTTTATAACTGGTTGGAGCTCTGGGTGGTTTCTCCTTCTGGCTCCCATTTTAAGCTTCTAAGTTATTAAGTATTTTTGAATTTGGGGTGTAAATGTCTATAGTGACTGAAAAACAAATCAAATCAAGTGACATGTAATGATGAGGAGCTCAAAGAAGTTGAATGTGCAGTAGAAATTGTAAGGAATCACAGTTTGATATTGAAAATGTAAATAGCTTTTTGTTTTGATGTATCACCATAAATAGCTTTAAACTTCAAGACTTCCATCAAAACCTCAGACATCTCCCACATGACAATCATTTATAGGCAAAAAGCTTCATCATCATCATGTTGTTGGTTCTTTTTTCTCT
This sequence comes from Poecilia picta, assembly GCA_033032245.1. Classification (NCBI taxonomy): domain Eukaryota; kingdom Metazoa; phylum Chordata; class Actinopteri; order Cyprinodontiformes; family Poeciliidae; genus Poecilia; species Poecilia picta. Next base: position 29,986,982 of record CM065359.1, on the reverse strand, counting down.
TACCTTCATTACTTTGTTGTACATTTTTAATTGTACTCAGTGATAATTTCTTTCTCTTTGCAGTAAACCAAAATGCAATGACTAATCTTACTGTATAATAATGTTATAACTACTTTGATACCACTCAAAAGACATAATGACCACTTTTCACTCCTTTCCCTCTTCTCCTCTCTGGCTTCGTATGATCTTCCAAGCCCACTGACGCCCAAACTGACGCCCGCTCCTTCCTGACCGAGGAGATGATTTCAGGTCTGGTACCTTTGTGTAAATTCTGTCAGTTTTCTGGAATAACCTGTTGATTTGAACCATCAGAGGTAAAATAATATACTTTATGCTGTTCTTCCAGAGATACGGGGACAAGAAAAACTAACATTGCAGCAAATGCATCTTGTCTGAATTTCAATCTTCTCTTCCTGCTGGTCAGAGTTCAAGGCCGCCTTCGACATGTTCGACACAGACGGTGGCGGTGACATCAGCACCAAGGAGCTGGGCACCGTGATGAGGATGCTGGGCCAGAACCCATCTAGAGAGGAGCTGGATGCCATTATTGAGGAGGTGGATGAAGATGGTATGGATTCTGTTGTACTTTGGTTTTACACCCAAAAATCTAAACAGTGATACATGTCTACTCAGATGGTGGTGTCATGCATGGTTTAGATGTTTTCCTGCTCCTACACATCTTATCAGAAGTGTTGGATGAACTGCTCAGGATGTAATAGGCTCTGCAAATGTAGATCATTTAGAAGAAGTGATTAGACTTGAAGGACACTGACCTGCCAAAACTGGAGTTGGACACATTTGATCCTCAGAAAATAGACTTTAAAATTCTTCTGTTAGTTTGTAAATCACTGAATGGCTTAGCACCACAATACACTGAAGATCTGTTTTTGTTGTATCAACCTTCCAGAGCTCTCAGGTCTTCTGGTTCTGGCTTTGTGTCCCCAGAACCAGAACCAAACATGAAGAAGCAGTTTTCAGCTTCTACGCACCTCAAATCTGGAACGAACGTTCAGAAAACTGCAAAACAGCTGAAACACTGAGTTTCTTTAAATCAAACCAGTTTAGAGTTGCTTTTGAACCAAAGTAAATGGGACATTGACAAGCATATATGATGTGTGTTGATGATGATAATAATAATGGCACTCATCAACATGTAATATTTGTTACTGGTTTTCTCAATTGGTGACTATATTGTATTTTTATGACTTGGTAATTTTTTATTTTTATAACTTTGAAAGGTGCCATACAAAAAAAACTTGATTTATTGATTGATATATTTAGGTAAATTCCCAGGGAGGCAATTGATTGGTTGGAGGGGTGGATCCATGCAAAATAAAATTGAAGTAATTTGTCTATTGTACTTAGGCCAAGTTTTCCATTGTTTTCTATTCATTTTATGTAGGTAGTTTCCTGTGTTTGGTTTAGTTGGGGGTGAGAGTTAGCTGAAGTTACCACCCTGGTGTCTGACTCCATGTCTTCTCAGGCAGCGGTACTATCGACTTTGAGGAGTTCCTGGTCATGATGGTGCAGCAGCTAAAGGAGGACCAGGCCGGAAAGAGCGAAGAGGAGCTTTCAGAATGTTTCCGCATTTTCGACAAGTATGACTCTCCCTAAGCTAAACACTGCATTCAGTATTTTAAACCTTGAGGTCCACCAAACTTAAATATAAGCATGTTAAATACTGAGGAATAAAGAAATAACACATCTTGTTTGTCATTTTGAGTTTCTGCAGAGTTAATAAAGTTAGACTTAAATTGTTTGAATGAATCGTGAATGTGATGGAAGAAAGTTTTCATCTCACTCATAAACTGCAAACATTTCATACATATTTTATTGTTTGAAGTAAATCACCTTTTTGACAATGTTGCTTTTACAATGAGATTCAAGAGAGTTCATGAACTTGGCTCCTTGGATATAAAAATCTTGATAGAAAAATGTCCTGACCTATAAAGATGAATATAAATAGTTTGCTTGTGTGGTGATATGAAAGAAAAACTAAATAAGAAGATGATAGTTTAACACATTTTCTCTGTGTCTTTGCAGGAACGGAGACGGCTTCGTTGACCGGGAAGAATTTGGAGATATCCTCCACATGACTGGAGAGCAGGTCGCAGAGGAAGACATTGATGAAATGTTTGGCGAATCAGACTCAAACAAAGATGGAAAAATAGATTTTGATGGTAAGATTGTTGACATTTTCAAATGGGAAATTGCATTGCTAGATTGGGCCTTTGTTTCTTTTTTAAACTGAACAGAAAAATGGAACTGAAAATAAACGATTTGAAACTTAAAAATGATGTACAGCTGAAAAAAATGATTCAATTAAGTTTAAAATTATACACATCAAAATTTGCCATTGTAAAAAAAAACTTTGAATACTTATAAGGTAACAAAGGGTTGAATATTTTGTAAAACAAGATATTGAGAAACTCTTCCAAATGAACACAGCTCTATGAAGATAAAATGTATAACCAAGTGAAGCTGAAAAAATGTCTAGCCTGCATAATAATAATAAACCAAATGTATTTCAACAAAAATGTGAAACCGATACATTAAATATTCATAATTCATACTTCCATCGACACAATGTGTGGGTTGTAAATGATGGTCTGAACATAACATAAAGATGCTTCATTGCTCCCTGCTTGGTCTGAATATCTGTGCTGGTATGGATAATGGACACTCTGATCTCTTTTCTTTCCATTCAGAGTTTCTGAAGATGATGGAGAACGTCCAGTAATGAGCCCAGCTCTACATTCCTTCCTCGGAAATCAAATAAACCTCTCAACGAAGAAACTAAATGCTACAAATATGAATGGTTAACAAAGTGTATATACCCAGTTGAATTAAACATCTCCACGCTTCTCCCCTTCAGTCAGCGCTTCCTCTCTTTCTTCTCATGTAAAACTCAGTGTGTTGTTAAAGATTTCTATAAATATACATTCAGACCATTTAAGACGAAGACGCTTTCTTAACGCCGGCCCCTCAGCTGTCCTGTTGGCAGCTGCCGTGTCTCCAGAAATGCAACACCAGCTGGCTTCAACCCCCCACTTTCATCCTGCTCACCCTCTGACCAGAGTCTCTTCCACACCAGGAGCTCTGCCCTATGAATAAACCAAGCTTCTTCTTTACTCTGATGCTTATTGTCCTCATTTTTCTAAATCCATATCATACAGGTGAATTGACAGGTTTTAGCGTCTTCCTACCTTTCCCACCGTCACTAGCTCTATTTCCATTTTGCTAATGTCAATGCAACACAATCTCATAATTGCAGCGTTTCCATAAAATAGGAAACACAGTTAAAATCACGTGAATAAGTTTGTTTCCACCATAGATCATTAAAGAAATGCAGCACCATCCTCCTCCTACCTCTCCTGTCGTTGTCTTTTTTGGCACTAACTACATCCCATTGCTGATCACGTGACTGGTGTGATGCAAAAAAGGTGTTACGGTTTAAATACACTACTTTCAAAATGAAGGTAAAACCACCTCATCCTAGCGCAAAAACATTTTATTGAAAAACTGCAGTGTTTCCATGAAGCGAATTTAATTTTTGTAATTCCAACTAGCACAATTTTAAGCTAACTGGAAACACAGATCCTGGGACATTTAGACCTGATCCCAACTCTCTATGGAACCTCCAAAAGACATGACTATAGCTGGTGTCACAAAGTCGCACGAAATTCAAACCCTATCTACTTTGTCTCCATTTTCAACTCAATCAAAGCCTCCCTGCCGCACAATTACCTTGACGTACATTAAGGTAATTATTGTACAATTATTTAATACCTCTGAGGCGTCCGTCATATCTGATTAGAAATAAAAATCCGATTAGTTTAGCAAACAGGTTTCCCAACGTGGACACCAAAGAGCCCTCGGTCTCAGCCGTCTTCCTCAGGGTTTATAGCCTGCAGCCCCCTCCCCCCCCCCCCCACTACCTCTGAAAAACCCTCCCTTACCATCTCTTCTGCCCAACTTCTCAATATCCTCCTGTACTGAATGTGAAGTCGCCCCCTCCACCCAGGAGCTGAAGCCAAACTTGGAGCATCAGGTTGGGTTTCTCAGGCCTTGGATGTAACGGGTGGGGGGCTCTGCCTCTCTGCACCCCTGTTCAGCTGAAAATCTATCAGCTATTCATGGCACAGTGAAGGAGGGGTCATAGCCGGGGAGATGGGTCCCCGGCTCCTGCACACGTTGAAGGCTCATCATCACAAAACCAACAACCCACTTCAGTCAAATGAAGACCCCTACTTCCCTTGTTGACCCTCATGTGTTTACAAGGCCTGACAGGAAACCCCATCTGATCAGAGCTCTGTTATTTTATAGTCATCACATTAAATCTGTTGCCACGATTATCAGGATCCACAAGTTTAAAATACAAAGCGCTGTCACTGTTCTAATAGAATCCCTTCAGTTTGTCTTTGCTCCATCAGCTCTTATCAGCATCATGCTGGCATATGATCCCTCCATGATCCCTCTTGCGTCTCCTCAGATTCCGACTCTCCTCTGTTTTCCCACCATTTCAGAATGACTCTAAAGGCCTCCTTAGTTCCGAGCTGCGTCACTTCATGTACCTAGAGCGTCAGTCTCCAAGGTGTGATTGGCCTGGCCCTGGGCCCCCAGAACCCTAAAAGTTCAGGATACTAAATCTGGAATCCTGTGAGATGCAGTGGGTGGGGCCTGGCCGCCCCCGTTTAAAGTGTGTCTGAACCTTGTCTTGATGTCTAGTCTCTCTGTTGGGGTGCACACGGATTGACCACTCCTTTGGGTTTTTCTTTTCACGTCGGATAATTGGGGGGGAAATCATAATCTACAAACATGGTAAGAGAGATTTATTGAGAAAATGGACATTCTTTGGTGTTCAGTGTTTATTAGTGAACCAGGCATTTACTTAACCATGAGTCATATTAAAGTTCTGTAGTAATGAGGGAAAAATTAAAAAGATCCTTTGGCTGAGATGTTGAGATGCAACAGTTTTCTTTTGGCTTCCTGTAGATGTTTGCCTGTTCTTTTGATTATTTTTGCACTTTTTGCACATAGAATTTAAAATTTTAAATTTGTTAATTTGGATAATCTGCTCATCATTTTGATCGACTTCTTAAAATACGGGTTGATTTTGGTCTTAACAGGCTAGTTTCCTGCAAATACTCCTAATGCTGAGCATTGAATGCTGGTGAGGAGCAGGATGGAGTGTCAGCTGAGAAAGTGCAGATTCTGCTTAGTAGTCAGATTCCAGGGGATTGGATGTCTCCGGGCCATATACAGGGAGTGTAATGTGTTGAGCCTGAAATAGCTGGACTAATTTTCAACAAGCTCCATAAAGTCCATTTGAGACCTGGGCATTTATGATGCACCATGTGACCCATAGGAGTAACAATGTCAAACATAACCTGAAATAAATCCCTCAAACTGACAAGAGCTTAAATTTAATCTCTACAGTAGTTTTGTTTTACCTCAAGAATTCTTACTTTCCACTACAACTCTGCACAAATGGTTTCTATTGCTTGTATTTTAAGCATTTTTTTCCTCTCAATCAATTATCTGGTGTCAAAAAATGATTGATAAATTGTCAGAGCAGACTCTGACAATCCCCTCCACTGCTGTGGACAATTCAGCTGAACACAGATTTATAGAGTAAAGTAATGAAGTCTGGAGTAAAGTGACCCCTGTTTTCTTGCAGACTGACGCACAACAAGAGGCCCGCTCCTATCTGAGCGAGGAAATGCTGGCTGGTGAGTACACTGATAAGACACGCTAGAAATTAGTCAAAAAAAAAACAAAAAACGCTGGTCTGACAAATTGGAAATTTGTTTGAATTAGTTAGATTCCACGAAATTGTGGCAAAAATGTCTATTTAACAAAATAAGTCTAGAATCAGTTTCTCATCAAAACAAACAATAAAATAAGAATCTGAGCTTAAAACCTCAGGGAAATAGTCCAAGCTAGGTGAGATGTAAACCTGGACAATCACATTTTTGATGTGCTGTTTTCTGGAAACAACCAACTGTCTCAGGGGTTAAGGAAGCTCTGCTAGCAATCAAGCTAGCATTAGCACTTTGGGCTGATTCAAACTTTGCACTTCCTCCAACACAAACCTTCTCTACCACAAACCTAAGAACAGTTCCTTATGTTTTTACAATGTTTAAGATGTTGTCCCATCAAAAGGTTTATATGGGATTTTTTTTTACCAAAAGAAAGTAGCTAATGTTGTTCAAATAGCTGATGATTTCATAAACTGCAAAACCTCTCTTCATTATTGATTCAAATCATTGCATAAAGTACAGAAATAGCCCTTTGTACATAACATTTCAAGGTAGACAAATGGGGAGGGTCTTTTGCTATTTCTGAACACAAAAATAGCAATTAATATGTTTCAATAGCAACATGTCATGTTTCTGATAAATAAATAAAAAACATATAATCCTCTCACATCTTCGTGTCCAACCTTGATGATGTAATGCTTAGAAGTTATAATCACACAACCTAATGAATGTCTGTTAGCTAAATTCTGCGCCCAGATTTCACTTCTTTTTTGTTTCCATATTTATTTCCTCCAGAGTTCAAGGCCGCCTTCGACCTGTTCGACACAGACGGTGGCGGTGACATCAGCACCAAGGAGCTGGGCACCGTGATGAGGATGCTGGGCCAGAACCCGACAAGAGAAGAGTTGGATGAGATCATCGAGGAGGTCGATGAGGATGGTGAGCAAAACGCGCACTGCCATCATTAGTCACTTGGCAAACAGATGAACAGAAGTTAATAAACGTTTTGATGTGGGTGTTTCTACATTTCAGCTTGACTCCGTTATGCATCTGAATATTTTTTTTTTTTAAGTCTTTGGCTAATTTGGATTCCAAGTGTGTTCAGACCAACAGAGCTCACAACATGTAACCTTTTTTTTCTTCTTTGTTTTTGTTCTGCTCACCTTCAGGCAGCGGTAGCATCGACTTCGAGGAGTTCCTGGTCATGATGGTGAGGCTGCTCAAGGAGGACGAGGCCGGCAAGAGCGAGGAAGAGTTGGCAGAGTGTTTCCGTGTGTTCGACAAGTGCGTCCACTGCGGCCGGACTCTGGATTAGAGACTTCTTTTCAAGATGCATTCTGCTTTATGCTTATGATTCCGGTATTTTTCTCGTGCTTGCCTACAGGAACGGTGATGGATACATCGACAGAGATGAGTTCGCACTGATCATCCGCAGCAGCGGGGAAACCATCACAGACGATGAAATTGATGAGCTGTTGAAGGACGGAGACAAGAACTCGGATGGCATGCTGGACTTTGACGGTAAGTGGGTGATGGAGGAGATACGGAAACATGAGATATTCCTTATGGAGAAGTTGATCTTGATCTTTAAACAATAGATCAATTCATAATAATAATAATAATAATAATAATAATAATAATAATAATAAACTGCCTACACGTGTTTTTGTTCTTTTACATCATTTTGAAGTTTGCAAGATTAACTTTCTGCTCCAGTCCATTGACTTTATGACTTGATTCATAGAGTCTTGCTACACTATAAAAACTAATGGTTAAAAATAACACTATTTGGGGGACACATAACTGCTATTTTTTGGTTTAGTAACAAAATAACCAATGTGGGTTATCTTGGTAACACACTTGTGGTTAGAACATGGCAGTTGGTTGAACAAAACATTGCAAAAAGTGAAATCTAAGTTAGTTTACACATCTTAGATCAAAGGGGTTTATTCTTGCTTCTTCTCTCGCAAGGCACATTTTCTCACTTGGAGTTTTTAGGCCAGGCCATTTCCCTTTATTTAAGTGTTTAGGTCCTTCCTTCTGTCAGTAAGATATATCTTATGTTATTGTCAATGAAACAGTAAAATAAAAATAATGAAAAATGATTTGTGAATGGGTTCAGTCTTTATCTGCTGGCACATGATGCAACGTAGAAGCACAAACAAGAATGAAGTAATGCAAAACACAGAGATATTGAACCCACATTGAATTGATACAGCTTAAACAAATGTTAATGTTGAAACAAACTGAAAGTGGGCCTAAATGTAGCTTCTTAGCCTGTTCTAGCTACGTAGCGGAAACACAGAATTTGGGTTAAATGAATAAACCTGCAGCTTTTGGACTTCAACTGTTGCTGATCCTGTTGGGTAAAATTTCCTGTCTCTTTTTCCAGAATTCCTCAAGATGATGGAGAATGTGCAGTAAAACAAATAGGACTCAAAGGACATTCCTCCACCCTCCTGTGAAAATCCCTTTCTGAATAAATCTGCACCACGCTCTACCCTTACCTCTATTTCACTGACTCACAAAAAAAAAAGCACTCAAAGACACATTGCCCACCTGGTTCACTGCCTCCTTCTCCATCCTTGCAGACATCCTCAACAGCTTGGACACCTCGCTTTGGAGTGAGGGTCGCTAGCTGAGCTACATGACTTGCTGATAGACGCAGACAGTTTGCCATATTTGCTGTGCTAATGCTGTATCCTGCGAGTGGACAGCATGGCTGGAGTGAGGAGATCGTCTCCAAACGTCATCCGCATGCATGGCGAGCCCCCCCCCCTTCTCTCTGCTGGTGAAGCTGTGATCTAGATCTAGTCTAGAGAGATAGGCAGCCTGTTACCTGCTGCATAGACCAAGGAATTCAAACACTTTTCTGTACAAAGAAGTAACTTGCTTGAACAGAATAAATGAACTAACACACATACTCACTGGTAGTTGGTCTGTCATATTTATGGTCTGTGTAAAAAAAAAAAATGTTTTCAGGAATTTAAATAAAATCTTTTTTTGTTTCTTTACATTTGTCAATTTCAGAATTTGTGCTCGTTCCGGCATACACCGGCTGAAAAAAAATTAAACGGTGTCGCGAGTGTAGAAGTTCAGGTTCAGTGTTTGTTAATTGCGTTATTGTCTATAATTCCTGGCTGTGACCGGGCAGGTTAATCTCAGACTACTTTGAACTCTTTAAGCATATAAATTGATTTAAAAAAAGTATTTTTTCAATGTCACTTTTCAAAGAACAGGTCAGCAGAAACATCTTTTACACTAAAGTCTGTTTTTCAGTTTGAATGGAAACCAGCACTGAATAACATTAAATATGTTCTGTTATGTTGTTCCCTAAACCCCGAGTCCCCCAAACACTGACAATTTAAGTCCACCAAGCTTAAAAAAATAAAATTAAAAAAAAAGAAATTCCCAAAAGCCTTGGGAGTTATTTGGCGAACAGACCTTTTGGTCAGCTGTGGTTCTGATTCTCGTCACCTGCAAAGATTTGAACTCCTTTGTAATCCTTTTTCTTTCCTGTGAATCATATTTAGCCCCACAACTGTGAGGGGATACATTAGCACCAAAATATTCATGTGTCTAAGGTGTGCATGCATCATCTATTTGCCACACCTAATGTGGTATGCTGACCTATGACCTACAGCAACAATAAATGAGCATGAGTCTTCATTTAGAACTGTTGTAGGTCAGCATACCACATAGTGTGGACCACATAGACTAATCAGCACAGACTGTACAAACATTTTTGGCACTAATGGAACCCTAAACATGGCTCCTATCAACTCCTGTCTTGGGAATCAGTGTGAGTACTGACTATGTGTGGCTATGTCCAGCTGGTACCTTTGTACATAGATTGGTCATTTATAAAAGTAAATAAAAACAACAAGTAATTTACTTTATTCAAACAGTTTCAGACAATCTTATAAAATATCTGACAGATTGCGTATTGATCTATGATGCTGAGCCACTGGGAAGGAGAGGAAGTCAGATTGAACAAATAAAAACACAGACTCATGCAATATTTAAGTTTTATATTAAAAAAAATGAAACGAATATTGTAATCAGATGCATGAGCAGTATGTGTCCACGTGCATGTGCATTAAGAGCCATAATTGGCTTCGTCGAAAGCTTTCCTTGCTCTCTTCAGCTCCTCGTTCATGGTCAGCAAATCTTTGACACGGGCAAATTTTCTGGGATCTTTGCGGATCAGAAAAACGATGTCTTCCACCTGGACGCGGCCCTGCCGCCCGATGGACATGGCTCTGTGGGTCATCTCCGTGATGAACTCGATCACCAGGTCCTCCAGGATGTCCACGGACTCCGTATACGGGTTCTGGTCGTCACCGAAGCCGTACATCATGCAGCGGAGTTCCTTGGAGAAGAGCCTTTTCCTTCTGCCGTGGCCAGCCGCGTCCACCCCGCCGGATCCGTCCTCCAGCTCCTCCTCAAAGCCCTGCTCGTCCTCCTCCTCCGCCATTACTCTAGAAAGAAGCATAAATAGGATTAAAGTCAACTAAACTTTTGAACAAAAGTAACAAAACAAAGACCGCTCTTACATAGCCGCCTCGTTCAACTGAAGCGCGAGACAACGACAGCTCGGAGAGCGTCTGAATTACTACTTCCTGTTTGTATAATCATACGTTACTTGTAAACAGGTTGTCAGCGCGCTATCGCCACCTGTCGGACTGGAGGACAGCAGGACATAAACTTGAATAATCTTTGAAGTTTTGCAACCCTTGGACTTCAGGAATTCACTCAATCTTTTTTATTTTCACCAATGCGTGAGAACCAACGAACACGTGAAAAACCTACAACACACATACAAAATATTTTAACAAAGTTAATTTATCTTAATGACCAATTCCATTTTTAACCTTAAACATACATTTCTTTTACAATTTTAACCATAAATTTAAGTATTAAATTATTAAATTCCATGTTTGGTTGAATTTGAATCAAACAAATCCAAACATTTGAGAATTACATTTATTTTTTATTTTTATTAGGACATAAGTTTTTACATTAGATATCTTAACATACATTTAGTGGAACCAAACTGTAAAAACTAGCAGTGAATCTGTTACTTCAATAAATTCTGCGTTTCATTCCTCAAATGTGAAACTACAATCAAATTACATTCAATTGAGCCCAGCTGGTGGCTTACCGGTAGTCCTTTCCCATGAAATGCTGCTTTGGAGGCTGTGTTTGTCTTCCTCAGCTCTGTTGCAAAACCAGTATAGTGGTTGGTGGATTCCTTATATTACCTGAGTTGAGGGTGCAGCTGATTGGGCCAGATTTCCTTCACTTGCTGAGAAGTGCTTCACAGTGGCACACTGATGTGTGTGTGTGTGCACACACACAAATGTCTATTCATGCACCCACATCTGAACTAATGAGCAGATCTGTGCAACAGATATAGCGTTGAAATTAATCCATCCATTCGTTTTCTTGCACCCTTGTCCCTAGTGGGGTCAGGAGGGGTGCTGGTGCCTATCTCATTTCGGGCAAGAGGCGGGGTACAACCCTGGACAGGTCGCCAGTCCATCGCAGCGTTGAATAATTTACATCATTTACATCAACATAGTAGAACCTATAGACAATCAGAATCCAGAGACAGTAAATAGGTTATTAGGGCAGGACTTGCTTTTATTGTATCTGAAATACAATAAATTCTCGAATCAAACTGGTGACTTGAATCCCATCTTTATTAGCTTTAATGTGTGTAGAAAGCATTAAGTTTTAGTCTGTTGCTCACTCTCTGTCAAGGCAGGATGTTGTAATAGAAATTCTATAGATATTGTACAACAAAACTCTGGATCACATTACAGAAACGAACAAATAAATGAATATGGAATCAATAAAATAATTAATTAAAAATAGATTGTCCATAAACAAGGTTGGAGAAGACTTTAAAATCTATGTTTAAAGTGAGATCAGTCTGAACAGCCAGTGTCTGGAGCTGTGACATAAATAGTTAGAGAAAATCTATATTCCTAATGACTGGAGGAAGTGAGTTTCAGAGCAGAGGAGGCCAGAGTACGTTTCATAAAGAGGAACACTACAGTTTAGTTGAACTACTTCATATTTGTTTTCATTTCTGGTTCACATTCCAGTTCAGTCAGAAGGTGGCGGTAATGCACACCTTTGCACGCTGTTTGCCAAGCGCCATTTAATATGAGAAGAAGAAGAAAAAAGAAAAGGAGAAAAAAAACAACACAGACATGTAGTCGCACAACAGATGGTAAGTGCTGTTGAACTGTTACTTTAATGTTTTTAATCTGCTGTCGGCGTGTATAATACGTGAGCACATGTTGCTTTAATACCATTCAGTCTGTCTAACAGCTGTTAACACAAACCGTCATAAAAATGAGTTGGAAAATGAACTGGGTCCGCATCATTTACGCGGTGGCGCATCCTCGGGACGTCCCGCTCTGTTCCAGACGGAGCGCGTCGTACTCATAAATTTTATGGTTAATGTAAATACAAGATTAGCAGTTAAAAACCACCATTTCTGAAGGCAGTGAATCGACGGGTTGGGTTTTAAGAAGCAAATTATCTCTGAATATGCCTTCGGAATATGTGTCCTTTTGTCTTTCCGGTTTTTTTACCAGCACACCCCGGAATTACTAAATCTCATAGTTAAGGAATCTGGTGTAACTTTGAGAATAGGTTCGCTCTGAGAAAGGAATTCGTCCTCTACCGCTCAACTTTTTTTTTTTTTGGCCGCCTCCTGCGCCGGCGGACGGTTAAGGAGTAGGTCTGCCGTGATTGACAGACAGCTGGCGCTAACGTCATCACTAACTCTGAACTTTCAGCATTACTTCATTTTTTTCCCCCTCATTTTCTCCAAACCCAGGTTGTCCCGGTCACAGCGAACAATGGGTGGGTCCAGAGTGTGTTTGAAGATGGCGGTCTGTCTTCATTAGCGGTTCCGTATGGCGTGGCCGGTCCAGTTTCTCTTCCGGGGCCTTCGCACTGTGGGATTGGTTCTCCTCTACTATGTCTTCTCCATAGGCATCACCTTCTATAACAAATGGCTGATGAAAGTAAGAACCTCCATGCAACTTGTGTTTGTTGTTGCTAGACTGGCGACTTGTCTTCCGTTTTATTTGGATACAAACTGAGAAGTAAGCAAACGAAGCCAAAATATATTGAGTCTTAAACGAGAAATAAAATGAATATGCATATAAAGAGATCAAATAAAATGCAAAAGTACAAATATGTTTAAAAAGAGGAAGCAAAACTATGTAAGTTAGGCCAGGGCAGGTCAGAGAAGGTGCCATTTGGTGTCTGATTATAATTTCAAATACTGAGAAAGTAGTAGTAACTTACCAGGGGTAAAGCACAACCCTCATACAGAGGCCTTAGTCTGACCATCTAACTACACTTAAATAAAGGCTGCTAGAGACAATAAAACTTTTTTTTTTTTTTTAAACACCCTTTGAAGCTGTTTTTAGTTGCAAAATGTGTTATCTGAATGCATCTTGTTAGTTTTTGGGGGGGGGTTCCAACTTTTGAGCTGCTACTTTTATATTTTATTCTGAATTTGATCATGGATTTACATGATAAGCTCATCTTTTAAGCTCCAAAATGGCCTAAAAAAATCCCCTGGATCTGTATATTTCCAAAGAAATAAAACATAACCATCGTGTAGGACCTTTAGCATTTCTCAGGGACTGGGAGGCATTCTAGTTCATTCCGTCTGCTTCCATTTTCCCCAGGGCTTCCACTATCCCTTGTTCATGACGCTGGTTCATCTTGGCATCAATTTCTGTCTGTCAGCTCTGACGCGACAGGCTATGCAGTGCTGGACAGGGAAACCCCGCGTCATTCTGAGCTGGGAAGACTACCTCCGTAAAGTGGCTCCAACAGGCAAGCTTTTGTTACTTTTGGACTCTGAAATGTTTTGACCGTCAACTCTTAGAGCCAAGGGTTGAAGGTCAGGCCTTATCATGTTTATTGATTTTTTTTTTTTTTTTTTTTTTTTTTTTTGTTCCCTCTTCAATAATCATTTGACTAAAACCTAAATTGATAAGTTTCATCACACATTTAAACATGGAAGTATCATCTGATGTGAAACCGATCATATCTAACGGAGCAAAGGTCTGAAAATCATCGGCCATTACCTTTTCTCTGCTGTGATAGAGACCCGCCCACTCGGTCATGTTGTGCTCAGTTAACACTGTTACCAACTTAGCATCTTTGTCGCTATATTTAGCAACGTTTCTTGCAAAACAAATCTATAATTGCAAAAAAACGAAACAGGCAGGTCTGGCTTTTTAAAAACACAGCCTTATGCATTTTTCAGGCACACAGTGTTGTTTTATCTCTCAGTCAAGTAACCGTTACCTTCAGCTGGTATAAAAATGCTGACTTAAAAGAAATTTAACAGCGTAATTTGACTCCTTGACGTTTCCCTCTGTCTTTTTAAGAAGCTGCTTCTCTTTCCGACTCTCTGCCATCATCGTCTCAACGCAGCAATTCTTCTCATTATGCCGTTTACAACCATTCTTGGGAGTGATGGAGTGAGAAGTAGTTCATATGACGAGCTCAGGAGAAGTCTTGTTCTATTCATGTATATCCAGTGTAATGTTGTCGGTTTCGTGGCCACGCATACTGTATGTACATGAAGTGCATTTGACTTAATAATAATAATAATCAATCCAATTTGTACTGCACTTTTCATTAACAAAAATCTCAAAGTGCAAAACAGTGCAAATAAAATCAGAGATAAAATCAACATTATAAAAATCATGTGGAGGCAGAGTAGGCTTGCTTAAATAAAAAAGTCTTCAAGCCTCTTTTAAAATCAATCATTGGTTGTGGAGCTCTCAAATAATCTGGGAGAGAGTTCCAGAGACGGGGAGCAGCGACAGCAAAAGCCCTGATCTCCCATGGACCTGAATCTGGAGCGAGGAAGGTGAAGGAAGTTGCAGTCTTGTGATCGTAGAGATCTGGTGGATGAATGTGGAGTGAGAAGGTCCTTCAGATAATCCGGTGAGGATCCGTTTAAACACTGATGGGTGATGAGCGCGATTTTGTACTGAATTCTGCAGGTGATAGGAAGCCAGTGAAGGTCATGCAGGATAGGTGTAATATGGGCAGATTTGCAGGCCCTCAAGAGAATCCTGGCTGCGCTGTTTCGAATGTATTGGAGCTTCTGAAGATGTTTTTTATGGATTCCAACAAACAGAGAGTTGCAGTAGTCGAGCCTGGAGGAGACAAATGCATGAACGAGAGTCTCAGCATCAGAGAAAGAAAGAAACGGACGAATTTTGGAGATATTACGAAGATGAAAGAAACAGATTTTAAACAGATGCTTAATGTGATTTTCAAATGTAAGTTGAGAATCCATTCTAACTCCAAGATTTGTAACTATGGTGGAAAAGGGGATGTCTTGTCCAGAAAAGAACACAGTCGTCATAGTTGAAGATTGAACCTGGTGAGGTGTTCCGATCAACATGGCCTCAGTTTTGGAGCAGTTTAACTGAAGGAAATTCTGAGTCATCCACTTCCTTATCTCCTCCAGGCAAGTAGTGAAGGCATTGAGTGAAAATGGTGATGATGATGCTCCAGTTCTAAAGTAAAGTCGTATATCGTCGGCATAGCAGTGAAAGGAGATGTTATGTCGATTAATGATTTGACCCAAAGGCAGCATGTAAAGGGAAAACAGCAGGGGCCCTAATACTGACCCTTGTGGGACACCACAGCCTGGGACTTGGCCTTGCCAAGGCTAACACATTCCAACCGATTGGAGAGAAAAGATTTAAACCAGTCCAGAACAGTGTCACAGAGACCGACCTCTAATTGTAAGTAGTGAACATGTTCATCTTCTCTGCAGCCTTGGCAACAGCACTGGATATAGGACTGTCCAACTGGAGCTTCCTCTTCATCACCATTAGTTTGTAAGTTAAAGGAGAAGAGCATCACAGCTTTGTCACCTGAACTGTTGTAATGTCCCATCCTGATGTCTGTTTCTTTACGGCTGCAGGTACACCATGACCAAGTCCTCAGCAGTGCTGTTCATTCTCTTTTTCTCTCTCGTGTTCAAACTAGAGGAGCCGGTGAGCAAAGATTATTTGAATTTGAAAGAGATTCAAATTATTTTGACCATAAGTGGCCTAAAATAAACAAAGAATAATGTCTTTTAACGAGAGGAAAAGTTTTTTATTCTTTATCTCTTTTGTTTGTACTGTCTGTAAGTAGCTGCACAACTTGAAGTGAATGTTGTGACAGTTGGGATAGTTGGGGCTGATTTTGTTCCACTAATGCATCAACTTGTGGAATGAAATCACTGGATGACAAAAGTTTTCAGTCTGGTACTAATGTACCAACCTGAAGCAAAACGTATGGAGCTAAATTTGGACCACATAGTTTGCACAAAAAAAAAAAAGACAAAATTGAAACTGAAAAATCATTTGAAAATGAAAATAAAAATTTTAACTGTAATAATAATAATAAAAATTCTAACTACTTTTCGTGATCAAGTTTTGTTTTCCTTTCAGTTTCTGATTCATTTAT
Source organism: Poecilia picta (assembly GCA_033032245.1). NCBI lineage: Eukaryota > Metazoa > Chordata > Actinopteri > Cyprinodontiformes > Poeciliidae > Poecilia > Poecilia picta. The sequence goes on along the minus strand of CM065359.1, from coordinate 29,970,699 downwards.
TTTCCTGTGGAGTTCCATACATTTCCGGGTCCCACAGTTTCTGAAAGCAACAGCATCGAATGTTTTGTCCAGCCACAGTGTTGTACCGTCAGCCATGTTTCCACATCAAGTGAGGCCCCGCCCACATGCCACACAGAGCCAGAAGTTGGAAACTCAAGGGGGAAAAAAAAAGAACCTTGTCTGAAAAGTACTTTGGAACTTTTTTTCTTTAGGTTTAAATCTTTCTCTCAGTTTTAAAAGAAATGTAAACAAATTGCATGGACCTAATTTAGCTCCATAAAAAGCTCTGTCTCTGCAGTCCCCTGTTTCAGCTCAGGAAATCCTTTACAAATCCGACAATACTAGAGTTTTCTTGCATTCAAATTTGACGATGAGCAGTGGAAAGACTATTAGAGACCATTAGAAAACATTTAATGGTCTCAGAAATATTCATAATGATGGAATCATTTTCCCTCAAATGCCTCCTTTAGTTTTTGGAATTATACAGTTTCTTCCTTCAAGAAGTGTCTGTTTTAAAATGTCAAATCAAATCAATGCCCTATTATTCTGTTAGTACAGAATAATAACAGTCTTCTTTTTATTGAAAAATGGAAGTCTGAGAAAGTCATTAAAATATTTCCAACACACCCAAATTCTAATCTCACCACAGCATCTGTCTGCTCCTTCTTTCCCATTTTTAACCAGAACCCCTTCCTGATCCTCGTGGTCCTGCTGATCTCCAGCGGCCTCTTTATGTTTACATTTGAATCGACTCAGTTCAACACGGAGGGCTTCATCATGGTGCTGTTGGCCTCCTTCATCGGGGGGATCCGCTGGACCCTCACTCAGGTCCTCATGCAGAAAGCAGAGCTGGGTCGGTCTTATTTTCAACGTGAAACTATTGTTTATTTAGTTTGGAGGTGAATTTTAAAAACACAAAGTCAGCTGAGCTCGTTTGATATTTTGTTCTTTTTTCAGGTCTTCAGAATCCCATCGATACCATGTATCACCTCCAGCCCCTCATGTTTCTTGGACTTTTTCCCCTTTTTCTCTACAATGAAGGTGAGTACAGTTAAAGCTACAGTATATAACGTTCATCAAAAATCTTTCTTTGACATATCTGTTAGAACTGTCACTGTGTAACAGGAGACCAATTAGTAAGCAAGATCTCTAATACCATAATTACTTAACTTTTCCAGCAGGATATTGTGATCAACTGTATCAAAAGGTTATTTTTAAATCTACAAAATAATGCTGCTTGTCTATTTTGGCTGACATTTCTTCAAGCATATCCATAATGCAGTTTTTTTTTTTTTTTTTTTACAAAACTCATACTGCTTACTACATAAAATGTTGTTTATTGATAATTTGATCTAATATGGTAACAAATAATTTCTCTAAAATGTTTCGCAAACTAATTTAGTGTTTTGATATATTCTGAGCCATGATCCTTGCTCTTTCTGATAACATAGTTTGAAGAACAACCATAAAGAAGAATCCCTCTATTAGCATAAATATTGTAGCATGTCTGCCATCTTTGTCTTGTGTGTGTCCTCTCTCTGCAGCGCTGAGCCTGAGTTCTTCGGAGAAGTTATTCCGGGTGACGGAGCTCTCTCCTCTCCTCTATTCCCTCATGACGCTGAGCGTAGGCGGCACGCTGGCCTTCGGGTTGGGCTTTTCTGAGTTTCTCCTCGTCTCCAAAACCTCCAGCCTCACATTGTCGATATCAGGAATCTTTAAGGTCAGGGTGCTTGAAATGCTTGAAAATGTTTGAATTTCAATGAGGTGTTCTCAAGGTTTGGAACTTGCTTCATTTCTGTTTAGATCCTTGAAAATGACTGATATTCAAACTGAACAGTTTTGTGATAAAGTGCATTTGATTAAAAGCTTAAATCTGGAAAATGTAATTTATGGCTAAAAACAGATATTTTTATAAACTTAATCAAAAGTTTATAAACCTTTTGATTTAATTTCTCATTGTATAACATTAAATCAGACTAAACATGTCTTGTTTTAAGTTGGATAGAATCACTAAAATTATTTCTATTTGCTAAATGCCAGAAACCTTAGCAAAGAACATTTTATTTTAGATTTATTGTAACATTCTGTGCATATGGTGGTTTACAATTTAATTTGAGAATGGAGATCATTTACCTTAACATCATTTGTTTGGACTGTCTTTATGTAGTGAATATTTTATACTAATAATAGCTCAGTGACTTATAGCTTAGTTTAATAACATTAAATGTTCTTTAACAATGTTTACACATTAAACAACATTATTAAAATTGGAGGATTTCTTTGTTAAATTAGTGTTATGTTCTCAGAGTGGTCAGATCGACAGGTTGTGTGTGTGAGCAAGACATTTCTAAATATTTTGTTGCATTTTAGTACAACTTGTATGAAATTGAATTAGGGCCATTGGAAAAAAAAAGAATTTAGATTTTAATTTCAGCTTGTCTGTTTAATAGTGCATCCATCTGTCAAAGTAACCCAAGAGGTGCAGCAACGTTGCTGCTTTCTCTTGTTCTTCTGACCTATGGTGGTTTCTGGTCTTCCAGCTGTAATCTAACCCATCTGTATTTATCGTTTGGTGTTTCCTGTAGGAGGTTTGTACGCTGCTTTTGGCAGCATCTCTGATGGGAGACAGAATGAGCAAACTGAACTGGCTGGGGTTCGCTGTGTGCGTCTGTGGGATTTCTTTACACGTGGGACTCAAAACATACTATTCCAAAAGTAAGTATGTAAAAGATGCCCACCTTCCATGCGTGATCCAGTCTGATGTTTCCCTCTTCACATACCTCCTACATCCCTGCAGGATCAATGATCCACGGCATCTCCTAGATTTTAATTTAATGTCCATTTTTAATGTCTAAAATTATTCTGATGAACATCTACAACATGTACTGAGCTTTAAAGCCGTTGCTTCTTTGTACCAATTTCATGCAGGTCATGGTTTTATTCAGATCTTAATAGTCCAACTAGAAAACACCCTCAAGTGTTTTATTTCTGTAATCTAGTGAGGATTTTTCCGTTCATTATTGATTTTTCAACATGCCATTTTTTTTAATGAAAGAAATTAAAGAAATTTTTTATCTTCAAAATTGATGCCCCTTTTACATTGTTTACATTTTGAGAAATGCCTCCTGTTTCCAATCAAAAAGAAATTCTTTGGTTATGTAAATTTGAAATCAAATTCTGCCAGAGGTGTGAATAATTTTCCCTTTTTGAAATGCATCTAACCCGTGTTGTTTCCCCCCCATCAGGTAAGGTTCCTTCTATTCGGCAGCTCAGCAGTAAAAGCTCAGAGCTGCAGTTGCCATTACTTCGGCAGAACGGAGATAAATGTGACGATTCGGCTGCTGATGACTATAACGACGAAGAGGAGGAGCAAGAAATCTCACTGCATTGACAAAACCCCACTTGGACCCAGCTCCTTCCTGAACCTTTACAGAAGCTCTTCCAGCTTCTTCGTTTCCGTTTTCGTCTATCTGAAGGGCTTCAGTGTGACACAAACCTCTTAGTTTTTTTCTTTTCGTTTTTTTGTGTTGTTGCTTCCTTAGCTATACATTTCTCTATGGACTTAAAAGGCAACAAAAATAAGATATTTTGATATTAAATTGTAGCAAATACAGTCAAATATTATGAATTTATAATGTCTGACAGGTGAAGAAACAGTGTTATATCTTTACGCAATGTTCTGACGCATCAAATGATGGAGTTTTTTTTCCCTTATCAGCCATGTTGGAGTTATCTTCGACGTTAATCTGATAGTTAGTGGACAATAGGTTTGGACAAAAAAAATCCCTAAAGTTAATGTGCAACATAAATCTACCAATTCTGAAAAATATTCCTATTAATTCTGGCCAATACCAGTTTTTGGTTCCAATTTTCACATATTCATTGTTTTTGTTTTTGTTTGTTTTTTTAAGGGCTATATTGAATAAGATAAAAATCATAATTACAGGTTCTTGTAAAAGGACTAAATTACATAATCATCTCTATTAATGTGTTGTATCATAAAGTTGTCAACCTTTTTCAGATTAATAGGTCATAGATCTAAATATAATTTCATAGTGTTAATCAGGATACTGAATACATATTAAATGATCATACTTTGACCAATATTTAAAACACTGCCTGTAAAATTTAAAGCTTGGTTCACTGTTGGTTAGGTTACTAACATTTTCCAGGCTTTTCTTCTATTTCAAAGCTGTGCCTTATTATGAGCTATTTTTGCTACTGAATATGTTGGTAATTTGCATAGCTATTTATGAAAATATGTTTGTGTATAAATTTTAAGTAAAAGGAGACTAATGAAAAGGGTGTAAAATTTAATTTTATTTACATTTTTAATAAATTTGATTTAGTCATTTGCTTCTGTGACTCAACATTCAATCGGTCTGTAATGGAGAAGAGGGAGAAAGGCCCTTTCTGCTTCAAGAGGATGGTTTCAAGTATCTGGGTGCCAAGTTCAGTGATGAAGTGGATGAATAAGCTGCAGCAATTTGACTGATGAGCCAGTCTATCATGGTGAAGAACAAGGCAATATATGCATGATCATGCATATATTGGATAATCATGCATATATTGGATGATCATGCTGGTGCTCCATCATTGTCTCCAACCAAATCATTAAATAATTGGATCTTCACATCAGGTGAAGCGGTAGATTGTGGGGTTCAAGGCTGACAGACATGGACTTGCAGATGTTCGTTATAACTGTCTGCAGAAAAATCTGAAACTGTTCAGTTGAAAGTAGAATTTTTGTTTCTTTTTTAGTTTTAGGCAGGGTATGATAGATGAAGCACAAAATGCCGAGGTCCAACATTTCTGCAGTAAAATCCTTGTCTTCTGGCATTTAATTTTCTCTGAATAACTACTTTTCTCACTTCCTGTAACAGGTTGCTGTGCTGCAACATAAATGTGTAAGTTGAGATTTACTTCCACATATTTTTGCATCCATTTTGTTGGACCTACGAAACCATTTGTTCGTTGTAGTTGGCATGAACTTTTCAGTTGGGTCAGTACAGCCCTTTAAACGCACTCTTCAGACAAATAAAAATGACAAAAACAAGCATCTGCTTTATGTTTTTAAAGACTTTTTATAGCACTAGTGGCCTTTATCCATTAGTAGTTGGACAGAGGAGAAAACGTAGCAAACCTCCCTGGGAATCGAACTAGAGTCAATCACAGCACTCACCTCTCTAAAGTGGTGCGCGTGCTCTACCACTGAGCCGCGATAATATCAGAATTACAGCTACTTGTTACCGAACCTGCGGCGTTGGCGAGCAAAGTAAAAAGCTTCTGAGCAGAGCCGCGTTTTGAAGCCTGGTTTAGACGTTCTGGGCTGATTGTCTCTGACTTTTTCTAAAACATTCTTTGGAGAGCCACTCCCATGGCGGAGCGGAGCGGCGGGACGGCCCAGCTCCCCCCCCAGCTCGGACACGAGGAGAGCTGGTTTCCAGGCTCCGCTGAATCGTTTTGACATCCCCTCCAGTGGAATGCGGTTTGGAGAGTCTCTCACGGAATAACCTGGAATTCGTCGACCGGACCAGGTAAGACATCACCTGGCAGCTCTCTGAACAAAGAGCCACTAAGATGGTGGGACGCCTTTATTTAGCTTCTACCGTCTGTTGAAGAGAAGGAAACACCTGAACGGACACCTGTGTGACCGGACAACACCTGGGCTGTAAGGTGATCGCTGATGGCCTAACCTCGCGTAGCTTCAGGTCAGTTGCCTTTTAAGTTTTAATTGTCTACATTGAGTTACATTATTTTCATAAAGCTGCAGGCTATGAAGTTGTCAGTTGATTTTCTGACTACGCAACATGCAAAACGTCTTGGATTAACTGGGCCGTGTTTGTCAATTAAAATCCTTAAATTAATGTAAAATTGCATTTGGACTGCAGTTTTAAATAGACCTTTTTTAAATGTGTACTTTTGACCATCTTGTCCGATTCTCAAAGTATAATTGTTTTCAAAACTTTTTAAATATGTTTAACTACTATGAACATACTGTTTCCTGACAAGAAACCAGTTTGAGCTTTTTTAAAGGTTTTCCCAATAAACTTTTCTTAAAAGTTTCTGGATAGTTTTTTTTTTATCATAACTTCCTTTTGCTGACCATCCTCAGAAGATTTCTTAGAGATAAGTAATTGAGCTCAATCATTCAAGCTTTACAAAAGCCTTTAAGCTCCAGGAATGAACTGGTGTTTAGTCTACTCAGACAGTAGCCATGTGCTTGGCAGAACCATTCAGACCTATTGAATCTTTTCACATCTCGTCACAAAGGTTTTATTATACTCAATGCAGTAGAATTCAAATTGGAAGGAAAATGATAGTTGTTATTGTAAAACACGTTTTAAAATGTGCATACAGTTGTATCCAGTCTGACACTAAATAAAACCCAGTTCAGATGTCTGCCTTCAGAAGCTTTATGTACATTAAACCTCATCAATATGCAGCTCTTCTTGAAGGCCTAGAGGTTTGTTAGAGCAGAAGTGAACAAAACAGCATCACCAAGACCAGAGAAATCATCATCAGAGAAAAGATGGAAGATCGCTCAAGTCTTGATGCCATCATGTATCACGAGGGGATTGGTTGTCCAGGGGAAATGTCATTTTCACTGTCTTCTTCACTATTATTCTCTTATTGCTTGGTTTTGCCATACAGCCTATCCCTTCGAAGCTTTGTCACGCTTTCTACTCTGCTGTCTCTTGCTGGTTGTTGTTCTCTAGGGTCCAGATCTATTTCTAAAAACTGTACTCAGAGATATCTTAAAAAAATCACAACAAGACTAAAACTGTAGAAACTTCCCCAGTAGCATATCACCACAGCAACTACAACTTTGTTTTAGTCCCCAACTTAAGTGTGAGTGAAATATTTAGTTCTCAAACTAATATTATTTAGTTCAAAATAAATTTTATATTTGGGGAAATATTTTCAGTCATAGTTAAATTTTAGATTGAACTAAATATTTAGTTTGTAGATTAAATATTTAGCTTCCTTACTAAATATTATTTGTAGCTACTTGATTTGTATTTACCCTGAGAATAAAGTATTTAGTTGGTAGCTGTGACATTGTACATCACCATGAATAACATAGTGAAAATATGACTTTGAGAAACGTATGCAGTCATTTTTTTTATGACAGGCTAAATTGAGCTGAATATTGCTTTTAATTTTTTACTGTGTAACTTTACAAATGTCACCCAGTACAACATGGTTTATTTGTCAGAGAAAATGTTGTTTATCATTTTCCTCTCATTTCTCCATTTCGCTGTACTTGGTGTATGTATGTATGTATGTATGTATGTATGTTATGTATGTATCTATGTATGTATGTATCTATGTATGTATGTATGTATTGTCACATAAAGTCTAAAGTAAAATGTGTTGAAGTTTGTCCAAAAAAAAACCCCCACAAAAAAGCGTAAAAATTAATTTTGTATTGACTCTGCTCACAAGTCTGAATAATTTTTTGCATTCTGAGGCATAATCATGGTCAGTGAAAGGTCAATACAGTTTTTCAGCTTGAGTTTGCAACACAGTGCTGTTATTCACAGAAAACAATTATCAACAATTCTGAACCAGTTCTGTAAAGGTCATCTGCCTACTACTGCTTTCATTTGACTTCAGTCAGGCTTTTATGAAACTATAAACTAATCTTCCCAACACTAGCTCGACCTGGTTGGATTTTAAGGTCTTGATGTTTTTTAATAACAAATGGCAAAGTCATCATATCTAGGCAAGACTTGCAAATGAAGGTTCACAGGAGTGCTGACAGTATGCTTGTTGTATTGTTAGAAATCGTCCCACTGAGAAGGAGGCGTGGTATTTTCCTGGGCACTTAAAGTCCTGAGTGTTTGTCCTGTGTATCATTAGCTGTCTGAAGTTTCAGGGTATGTGATGGGGCAAGCACTGACAAATCTGTAGTCTGAATCCTTTCAAGTAGAGTTCCCATGGGAAAAGCTGACGAGTTGGGTTTTATCCAGGAAGTGGCTGATGAGGAAGAACATTTTTGTAAAACTCAAAATCTAATAATAATGATAGGAAACAGCTTGGGGCATTCCTATTTTATATATTTACTTCCAAAATGTTAGACATTTTTTGTTTTTAGAATATTTCAAAGCGGTCTTGATCTTGATATGTTACTTTCCTAGGCATTTTCGTTGAAGTTTTTTCTAAATCCAGACAGTTTGATATGTACACCTAGTAAACTTTACTAAGTTCTTTGATGCAACTTAGCAAATAACCCATATTAATTCAGTTAATTTGAAAAATATTTTTTGATCCCAAAGGGAAATTAAGTCACTTATGTCATTCGAGTATCTTCAAGACTCGTTTTTGGATGGTGATGCTGTGGACAGGAGTGATTTCTGGTAGTAGTGTGTCTTGCACTGAAAACTGTTACTGCATGACTGCTTATAACTGTCATGATTGGTAGAGAAAAAATGTAACAATGCAACTTAACTTAGAAATTAGTTAAAAAGCCACACACAAAAAAAATTAATATGATTCCTAAAAACAGTCAAGTCAACATATTTAAAATCGTAGCAACAGCTTTTATTAAGTGTACTGAACTTGACGGCTAAAGTTGAAACAACTTAAGTGAGTCAAACCAGCAAGGAATCAAGTTGAGTCAACAATTTTATTATTTATTTATTTTTTTACTGTGTAGCGGCTCAGTATCGGGGCTGCAGAGATGATATTTGTCCTGGATGACATCATCAGCTGTTGCCAAGCACTGCTAATCTATCTGCTTTTGCTGCTCACGTTAAAGTTTTTGTCCTTTCAGCTGCACATTATCCAAACCAGAGAGATAAACCAACTTTCCAAAATAAAAAGAAAACAATTTCTCAAATTAAAAACAAAAGTATACAAAAGGAACAAATCTCAGTTAACATAAGAGAGCCATTCTAATATTCTGCCACCATAAGTGAAGTATTTATAGAGTGCGATTCTTAAGAGTCGTTAAGGTTGCATGTCAGTCCTTTGAAAGGTTTTTCCTGTTTTCTGAAGACAGGACCTTTCAATGCTTCTTATTGCTGTAGGATGTTTCTAGTAATGAAATGTATCTTTTGTTTGAAAAGAGTCCATTTTCATTTTTTAGGACAGCACTGTTCAGGTACTACAAGTAATCTATAATCTGAAGAGCAGCTTATGCCTGGTAGCCTTAAGGGCATTAAATACCTTGTGTAGTATTTTCACCAATTGTGTTATAATCCATGTAACTTATTGCATGGTTCTATAATGACAATAAAAATTGTTATTGTAAAAATGAGTGAGAAATCGGCCAAAGTCCAAAAAAAGATCTGTTGATCAAAAGCACATTGAGTATGGTAAGTCTTGATTGGAAGTAAGGTACATAAAGATGGTTTAAAAGATTTTCACAATACAGAGAGCAGTAAGGCAGCACAGAGATCCATAAACAGGGATGTGTGAAGCTATAGGAAGGATGTTTACACTGGAGTCTGTGGCTTCTAAAAGATCATTAAAACCTAAAGGGCAATTTAAGTCCTATAGATGGCCTACATTTCAGACCAGACCACCTCAAAAATGTTATGTGCTTCTAAAAAGAACGCTCCTAAGTGTCACCTCCTCCAGACTTTTTGTGATCCAGGTTAGAATCTGTGAGGAAAGTTGCAAAGCTACTGGATTTCAGTGGTTCAACAACCAGAAGAAACACCAGCAGTGCAACCACAAGGCAGAAAAATCTGCATAAAAATTTTTTTCCCTCCTGTTTAACTGCAGACTGTATACACCTAAGTCATTGTCAGCATCAGCTCATGCTGCAATCAACTAAAAAGTATAAAAAAACACCATCTTTTGTTTCTAGAATTTTCCTTTCCAAGGACACATTGAAATTAACTGCAGGACCTAAAATCTAACTTTTTTTAAAATCTAACTTCAGATGGACACAAACGGACAGATTTCATTGTCATGGCTTATTAAAGAAAGATAAAGTTTCTGTATTATCAGCACATTTGCTCCATAGAGAGAGATGGAGAAGTGTGGACTAATATTTCTTTAAATGATTACAGGAATGTCTGGGACTCTGGAAATAAATTGAAAGAAGAGACCAAAATTAAAACAAACCAGACTATAAGTCAACCTTGAACATTTATTATTTTATTGTTTCAGGCCCCATCATGTCTTCTCACCTCCTCGCATCCAGACCATCGTCTCTAAGGCTAATGCTGTGTTTCCTGCTCAGTATCTTCCTGCTGTCTTCCTCAGGAGTTCATGGCCAGGGTAACATTCTTTGATCCTTTAAACTTACAAGAAAGTCTAGAAATTGTGATCAAATTTTTAAGTAAATGTATCAATTTTAAGATGTATTTCTGTGTTTAATTGCTTTTTTGACTGTGAAAGTTCTGGAGATGCTCGAGAAATTCTTTAAAAAAAATCAAGAAAGTTATGGACAACCCTGACTATTCTCTTCATGAGACTTTCTTTGGAAAACAGAGGGTCTTCAGTCAGAGGCTTCTTCAAATTTGCTATAGTACAGACCGCTACAAGAGATCTTTCCTGCCAACAAATAAAGTATTTTTGAAATTTGAATTTGAAATTTCCAAACAAGGCACAAATTAGAGATGAGGTTTAAACCTTAAACCAGAGCACAGATGCAGCTTTCTTCTACATGTCTGGAAATGCTATTGTTATTAGAGGCTCTCTTTGAAACCTTGACCCTTTTCTCTGCAAAGACCCATCAGATCCCCTGTGGCGCCGCCCCCTTGTCCAAGGATGAAGACAGTCTGCGTAAATCCGAGTCAGAAAGGAGCTGTTGAGTGCTGGAGGTTCACAGATCAGTTGTAAACAGTCGGCTGGGATTCACCATGCTCATGTTTGCGCTCCTCTGTCTTCCTTGTTTCCGCTTTCCCCTCCCTCTATTACACCACTACATGTTACATTCAGTACCCTGTCATACTGTAACTGAGTGACGCTGCTCTGACATGCCCTTTGACCCTCTTGGCGTCCTGTTCCTGTTTCTGCTGCAGTCCAGAGGACAGGGCTTGCTTTGATGGATGGGGGCAGCTGGAGATGAGGACAGATAGAGGGCAGGATGACAGGGGGACAGAAAGATACCACTTGTTGGGAAACCCCTGCTGGAAATTATGCAGATGAAGTCAGAACAAGAGAGGGATTTGATTTGTGTAGGAGGAAGTGAGAGGGGCTAGACCGCCATGGGAGAGCGAGAGGAACCAAGATAGCATCCCAGTTTGAGCTTTGATCTTGAAAAATCCTGAATAATCACCTCAACAACAGACAGATCCTTTTTAAATCCTAAATGTTGGTCTTTTCCAAATTTTCCTTACCACCAAGGTCGTCTGAAGCTGACCGTTCTGTCTGAGGACCGATTGCAGATGAAGTGGAAGGAAGCCGACGGTCCCGTTCAAGGATACAAAGTTCGGGTCAGAACAATGTCAGGTGAGAATATTTTCCAAGTTGTACTAAACTGGTGAAAGTTATAACTTCTAAGATTCCCTAATAAATATATACTGTATTATCGATATCGACTAAAATTAAAGGCATATATGGTGATACATTTTCAACATATTGTCCAACCTTTTGTTGGCCTATTACATTAAATACAACAAATTAAATAGAAATTTGTGACAATGTGACAGAAGGTAAAAATATTCAAGAGATGTCAATAGTTTTGCAAGGAACTAAGCAGCTTTCACCTTGGATAGAAAGGACAGCAGAATACAGATTGATGAGTCATTCATTTTCTTTCTAGAAGAGCAGCAACCAGAGCTGATGCTGACCACCACCCGAGGCCGAGCAACGGTGGCGGGACTGGACTCCAGTCAGGAATACTCCCTCCAAGTCTTTGTTCTGAATGGGACGACGGAGAAGCTTCTGGCAAAAAGGCGATTCACCTGTAAGAAACTCAACATCAACTGTGGATTATATTACAAGACATATTTATTTAGGACCAGCTTTTGAAACATTTTAGAATAATTTAATAGGATATACTGTAATATATCTAGTTTGAGAGTATGTCGATTTCATCATACTTTGCTTAAGTTCTAGAAGTTAAGCAAGCTTTTTTCTTAAAGTCAAGCAAAGATCATCAGGACATCCATTAGTCAATTATCTACTCTACCAAGTGTTCAGCTGTTATTTCTCTGTTAAATCACCTTCATCACTTGAGTTTAATTTCTATCTTTTTTCTGAATGTTTCAGAAGTCAGAATGCAGTTATTAAATTAACCCTCTTATTTCTTTAATGTAGCCATGCATGTTTGATTTATGGCTACATTAACGACAAAACGAGAGCTACACTGAATGGACCTTAAAAGGTATGACATTAATGGTTAGGTTGTGGACTGAAAACAAGGGGTCCACCGACTGCAATTTTAATATCAGTGGATAAGATTGGCTTCACATGTAAAAATCTCATTTTGTTTTCTTCTTTTCATTCATTTTTGTTATGACTAAAGGAACTTAAACATCTATAGACCAGTTATTCCAGTAAATGTTTAACAGACAGTGGAAGAAACCCTGGAAATACAGCTTGTCCTGCTGGTAATTCAGTTTCAATAGCTGCAGTTCCATCACAAACATGTGCAAAACTTTGTCCACTATCTGCTAATGTCTAAAAAACACAATTTCACAAATGCGGTGATTGGTCAGTAAACAACATCTTCTTACCACTTCTTGTCGTCTTCTTCATCTTTTCTGTAGTAGGTTGGTGACCATGTGACTCAATATTTAGTTTTTGCATCAAGTGATGCAAAAAAATATATTGCTTCCATTTCAGTTTTATGAAATACAGTAATTTAAATTCAGCCAGAAAACCACCTTATCCTAGCACAAAAACCTCTTAGCAAAATACTTTTCAAAATTGACCAGTTTCCATTGACATGTTTCCGTTAAATGAATTGCGGAAATTCCGATTTATGCAATTTAGAGGTCAAGGGAAACACAGCTAGGTACTCTGGTTGGACAGCCAAGTCACAAATAAAGATGATAACTCATATTCAGAAATACTGCAGCCTCTGCGAACCTGTGCTCCTTTTGTTGACCAAGAATGTACAGTCTCACTCTCACAAAATAAAAACACATTTTGATTACGCACACACCCTTCTTCAATTGATTTTAAAGCTGCTTCATACACTTTAATGAGTTTAGTGTCTACTAGATTGTTTATTATCCATCCTGGACAACCCAAACTCAACCTTAATGATGGCCTTTGGCAAACATCGTGACAGGATTAGGGTTGGAAGATATTTCAAGGATTAGGGTAAGTGTGACAGATAGAAACTCTACTGACTTCTTTTACCACCTACAGAAGTAAACTGCAGGTGCTAAATGCTAGCAGTTTAAAATAATACTTTGATGAACCCAAGGACCCATTTTTCCCGATCTGAGGTACATGCCGGCTGATTTCCTCCTGATTTGTGAATGTCTCTCATATTGTATGTCTTTAGTCAGCCTGATGGATTCCTGTCCTGGAGCATAATTTACCTTTCAGGTACTTGCTAAACACGCAGTAGATAGCAGGTTTCTGTGATGACTTGAGCGTGTTCAGGCACATTACAAAGAAAATACCTTGACTTGGAAATTTGTAGCACTCTAGCTGTCAGGCTGGAAGTATGGCGGTCTGGGAATTCCTTCTTGATGTGTCTTTGTCTTTTGGATTTTTTTCACTCCCTCAGGGTTTTGTTCCCAGTCAGAACCAAGGTTACGCTGGATTCCTTTTCTTTGGAATTTCTTACCTTTAAACATGTGAACATCAGGTGATTTTAAAACTGTTATATTTTTGTGTTGTGGTAATTTTTAGAATTTTTTTGTTTACCCATGAGCACCTGAAAAATATTGTGTAAGATCCATTTTGGGTAATTACACTGAACTTTGTGTTTTGCAGTGGAGGGTCTGCGAGAGGAGGAGATGATCCGCAGCGGTAGCCGTGAGAACCGTAGGAAGTTGATCCCAGGCGGGTCGGGCTCAGGGGACCTGGACGATTCGACGGCTGTTCTGCTGGACCTGCCAACAGTTCTGTTTCCAGACCCCACTCTCACCACTGCTGTCACCGTCACAACTCCAGGTGTTATATGCTAGCAGTTTAAAATAGTACTTTGATGAACCCAAGGACTCATGTCAGAGTAAAATGACAAGAGAACTACCAACATGAGACAAGTCAAAGATTTTAATATAACTTCTGCAACAAGACTTGTGGGAAGATGCAAAGGTAGAAATTAATTGACACGTTGTTTCAATTTGATTTAGTTTTTTTTTTCTGAGCCTTCCTTACTATAACTAAACAAAACGTTACATGAACACAAAGAAAGAAAAAAAAGGGGCAAACACATACAACATGTAAATAACTCAAAATACAATAAAAGTAGTACAGGGTCACACAGATTCTGGACAGTTCATCATAATGAATTTTTCTATTTAACTTGGATCTTTTCACAAAAAGTACTAACATTTCTGACGGTGGAGATTAGATGTTTCTGGTAGACATTCTCCATATGGTTTTAGCTAAGATGCTCTTGCATGGAAACTTGTGGGATCTTTCAAAAGTGACTGATAAAAATATGCAATTTTAAGACTGCACCAAGTGTGAGATGTGAAAGATATAAATCCAACAAACAAGAAGAAATTTTGTATTTCTGTTTTTGTAAATGACAAATAAGCCATAAATACTGCTTATCTTAAGAGAAAATGTTTATTTATTTGAAGCAAAATTAGTTTTTTTTTCTCCCTTTTCCCTTTGATGTTTTTCCTGTATTATCCCAGCTTCTCTGGGAACAACCTTTGCTTATCTTACTTTAACCCCACCCATGTATTTACCATTACCTCTGGTCCCCAGAGCCCTCAGCCACAGAAAGCGCTTCCGAATACCCTGATGAGCCCCCCGAGAAAAGCACCAGAGAGAAGAGGAAGAGGAAGAAAGAGAAGGAGCGACATAGTTCCACGGTGGAAAACAAGGAAGAGCATGGGATGAAACAGGGTAAAATACCACCTGGCAAAAAATCACAGAAAGAAACAAATTTCTGAGAGAAAATTAAAGGAAAACTTGTGGGAGAATTTTAGTGTTAATTTTAAGATTAAGATTCAGTTATTGCAGTAATATTATGAGATTAAAGTCATAACATTGCAAGAAAAAAGTCATAATTTCACGAGAATAAAGTCATAATATAGCAACAAAAAAGTTGTAATATTTGGAGAAGAAAGTCAAAATAATATGAGAGTAAAGTCATCATAATGATTATAGAGTCATATTACAAAAATAGACACATACAAGAATAAAGTTACAATATCATGAGAATAGTCACAATGTTGGAATAAAGTCAAAGTTAAAGGTTATAAAAAGTTATAAAAATAGTTTTAATATGACAAGATCAAAGTCATAGGATTAAGCTTAAGTCGAAATATCAGAATATAGCTGTAACAATGTGGGAATAAAGTTATAAAATTACAAGAACTAAGTCATTGTAATATGACAATAAAGTCGTAATATTATGAGAATAAAGTTGTAATAATATGAGAATGAAGTCATATAATTTCAAGAATAGTCATATTATTGCCAGAATAAAGTTGTAATATTATGACTGTTCTCATTATTTTAATTATTTTTCTTTTCTTAGCATGGCCCTAAAACACAGCCATACTGACAAGCAAAGGTTATTCTAAACAATTTTAAGCTTAGCAGCAAACCTTTGCATTACATATGTCTAAAAAATACACACTAAAAAACATAATATTTCAGAGCATTAAGTGCTGGTTCGCAGCATGATGACAGTGTTCACTGATAAGTGATAATGACAGGCCGTCCTGTGTAGCTGCAGGATACACATGTCCTCTGTCTCCTCATTGATCTTAAGAAGCACATGCATAGAAACCACTCTAGTTCATGTATGCAACCTGTCAGCATGTTTTGCTTTGCAAAAATTCACACCTCTTAAACGTTTTCACATTTTGTTACACTCCAGCCCCAAATGTCAATGTGTTTAAGTGAGAGCTCGTGTGACAGGCCAATACAACTAAACAGCACATAATAGTGAATCAGAAGACGATTAACAAATGGCTTTCAAGATTTTTACAAGTAGAAATCTGAAAAGTGTGGGGTGGATTTGCATTCAACCATTTAATTTAATGCATTTCTTAAATAAGCCACTTTTCCCCATCATCACATTTTATTTGTTTTACATAATTTATCAGTACAGTAGTAAAATATTTTCATTTATACAAATTACAGCTAAACAGCTGTTAAGAAAACCCCCCAAAAAACCTAAATGCTTTTTGTTGGGCCAGAGAAGTGAAACCGAATCATTGGGAAGTTGAGATTCCATGACTTGACCATAGTTCAACTTGCCCCAAAGCTAATATTTCAACTTCATTTGTGCCTAAATTACTACACTTTTATTTTTGGTTTATGATTTCATGTTGTAGTTCATACATAACATAATTGTTAAATAAAACAAATTAAAAATATCTATGATGGTCTAAACACAATTCTTATCAAACTTACAAAAGACTAAATTCACTTTCAAAAATGAAAAACACTGTTTAAGAAATCAAAGTCTAACCACTTTACCCAGGAGGTTTTTACCTTCACAGACTTCATTCAGTGAGGCCTTCCTCCTAACTCCTCCTAACACAAATTGTTTTTTTTACTGATTTCTAGAAACAAGAGGTGCCTCAACCTATCACAGTGTCCCCTCTCCTCTGTGAACTTTGACCTTTCTAAATCTATCTTTGTATCCTGGAGTTTAGGCTTTCCCCAGAGGAAACCATATGAGTGTGAGAGTGATGCGGCAGCAGACATCATGCTGTTGGTTGACGGCTCCTGGAGTATCGGACGCACCAACTTCAGGCGGGTCAGAGACTTTCTGGAGGGTCTGGTGACGCCGTTCAACATTGGACCAAACCACATTCAGATCGGTGAGGACCAGGCCACCAGCAGGAATGAACTGGTTCTCTATCTGAAGCTAGACCCTCTAAAGGAGAGAAAAATCTGGCAAATATTAATGTACTGTGTGCTGCAGGGCTGACCCAGTACAGTGGAGACCCTCGCACTGAGTGGCACCTCGGTAATTTCACCACAAAAGAGCAGCTGTTGGAGGCAGTGAGGAATTTCAGATACAAGGGAGGAAACACATTTACAGGTAGGGAAATTCAGCTTCAACTCTCTTCATGTCTGCCAGTGTGTCACCAGCCGGTTTTCTCCTAGGACAGGCACTGCTCCACGTCATGGAGGAAAACATGAAGCCTAAGGCAGGAGCGCGGGCCAGTGCACCATTTTTCCTTGTTCTGTTGACTGATGGGAAATCTCAGGACGATGCCATTGCAGCTGCTAACCGGCTGAAGAATGCAGGCGTGGAAATCATCGCTGTAGGTGAGAGTGAAAAACATCGCTTTGAGTTTTGAGTTTATCCTGAAAGCATGCACCTTGTGTCACTTTTTCTACTTTATTTACAGAATGTTATTTGTAATATCCCAGAAGGACAAAGTATAAAAAGTTGCACATTAGTTTAATAAAAAAAAACAAAGAAAATCCGATCTACATACGTATTCACACTAGCACAGGACGCTCAGCTGCATCACGTTGCCACTGGTCATCCCTCAGATGTTTCTGCAGCATAACTGCAGAAACATACATAAGATCTTACAGTTTTCATTGCAGAAACCAAGCAATTAAGGTAAAAAAGGAGGAGTTATCTATAAACCTCTTAGACTGCATTGTATCTAATCACAAATATTCTTAACAATACCACAGAGATTTTTGGGAACAACAAATGTCCCAAAAAAACCCCTGAGGTATTCATTATTTACAAAGGAAAATAGTTATTAGAGCTAAGTTGTTCTCTTGCAGAGATTGGAAAACAATTCCAGGAAGTCAACCAGAGCTTATGTATGCAATCTATGATAGAGTGTCTAGAATGTAGAAGGAAAAAATTAGTTTTTAATGTAGTGTTTTCATTCCAGATACACTGTAAGCTCTTATTTAATGACATTATCCCCTGTGTTTATTTGGAATCATGTTTTTTTTAATCTGTAAAATTTTCTCTTACAAACTCTACTTTTAACTCTGCTTGGATGCCTTTTCTTCTGCCAACGAGGTTGATAAATTTTATAAGCTTGTGTTTTTAGGTGTGAAAAATGCTGATGAAGCTGAATTGAGGCAGGTGGCATCAGAGCCAGTTGATCTGAACGTCTACAACGTAAATGATTTCCCCCTGCTCAGCAAGCTGGTCGCTCGGCTGGTTCACATTCTGTGCAGGAGGATAGAGGACCGTGGCATCTCAAAACGTAACCCACACTTCTGTCTACCTGCGCACAGACTGTTTGTGCGCTCAAACTGATTGTACAGTCACCTGAAATGAAAATTATGTCATCTTAAGGTGAGATTTGTTGTATTTTTAGGAATGGAGCCTGCACCCACCACACAGTCAGGCCTCTCCTTTCCCAGTCCTACTGATCTGCGGTTTTCCAAACTTGGATCCAGACAAGTGAAGCTGCACTGGATCAATCCTGTCCAGCCCGTCCAGCAGTACAGAGTGGTTTACCACAGTGCTGAGAGTCAGAGTCCACAGGAGGTTAGAACTACACTCTTACATCTAGGCATGCATGATATACAGGCTTTAACACTGATATCAGCCGATATTGGGCCCTTTGATCAGTATACTTCTGATAAAAGTCAGCCAGAATTAACTAGTATTTCTTTCCATCTTGTTGTTGTGTATGTTTCGGGAGGGCATTAACCATGTGGCGTTTACTTGGTCATATGACAGTGATAGTGATACACCACTAGAGTGTTTAAACTGAAGCAGAGAAGCTGCATATTTATACAACTCTGAAAAAAATTAGGAGACCACTTAAAATGATCAGTTTCTCTGATTTTTCATTTTATAGGAATATATTTGAGTAAAATGAAAATTGTTTGTTTATTCTATGAAATACTGACAACATGTCTAAGAAATTTCAAGCAAAAATGTATTTATATGTATAAAATGAGAAATGGTCAAATTAGTGAAAAAGATGCATTGCTTTCAGATCTCAAATAATGTAAAGAAAATAAGTTCATATTCATTTATAAACAACAATACTAATATTCTAACTCAGGAAGAGTTCAGAAATCAATATTTGGTGGAAAAACTATGAGGTTTTCAATGGAACTCAGTGCGTGGTCTCTTAATTTTTTCCAGAGCTAGGCTGTTGTTACCACCATTAAATGAATACAGTATAGGTAAGGTAGATTGTGTGTAAAAAAGCTACATGTTTTCAGAAAACTAGAACAATCTACATATTTCTTCATGAGACTGTAAAAATGTGTCTGCAGGTGGTTTTATCCGGCTCTGAATCCACTGTTCTGCTCGATGGCCTCTCCTCTCAGACTCTCTATCACATCTCCATATTCCCTGTGTACACCAGCAGCGTTGGCTTGGCTCTCAGAGGAACTGTCACTACATGTGAGCATGACATAGATGATGAATATTGTATTTCATGGAAATTGAAAGGGGCCTCCTCTTCAGATTAAGACAAAACAAACAGATCTGCTATTAGACATCATCAATAAGTCACTGTTTGTGTGAAGGGAAGTTGATAGATGAATTCTTATTTCAAGGACATTTTATACATTGAATTGTCCTTCATCATATAAATTGAAGGACAATTGATTGCAGTCTTATTATAATTTGAACAAACCATTTTTAGATTCAAAATGCTTTTTATATTTTAAATATAAACATGTTAAGCTGTTGTTATGAAATAATTTAATTTGTATCCATCGTTTTTACATTCAGCAACATTCTTTGCTAGTTTTAAGAAACACAAGGCTGGGAGACATCAGCAGTACAGGGTTGCTGTTTTGAACAAACAGGAAAAAAGTGGATCAGAAAACATCAGATGAGCATCAACAGCAGTGTGTTGCTTTATTGTTAAAGGCTCAATTTAACTGAGATGGAGAGGGTCTTTCTTAGGTTTCCTAGTTACAAGTGGATTTGGAGCTTTTAGAATGCTTTTGCTAAAAGACAATAGATCCTTGAGAGTTACCATCCTCAACTTTTAGATGCATCCGTACTCCAACAGACCTAAATCAAATGGCTCAATTGGCTCACTAAAAGTTAATCAGCTTTCGATAGGCCTGGTAACAAAATATTCATTTGATTCAAGGGTATTGGAACAAGAATGGATCTGAAAATTGAGGGTTTGTAGTTCTGGAAGACCGGGCTTGAGCACTCTTATACTAATGCCTTTATTAGGTACAGTAAAAGATGTAAAACAAAGAAAAAAAGAAATTTGCTGATTGATTACTGTGTTTGGATGTGGAATGAAGAGCATCTATATCTCTGAGTTCTTGTTTGATGCAGATTATATAATCTTCCCGCACAAAAAGGAATCGCATTCTCAAAATTGGATGGTCCAGACTAGAAAGTTTCAATAAAGCTTTCTGTGAAACTCATCTATCATTGATTTGTATCAGAGTGCTGCTGCATGTCAGCTGCTTTACTGAAAACTTCAACATTTCTGGACAGAAGGATTGGAATAAAAGGAGACAAAAGCAATACAAAATGTTCAAATTGGCTTCATGAAATAATTCTACAGTAAAACCAACTTTTAAATTATATTTAATTAATCTTTTTCTTATTCAGTTTGTGCAGAAAAGAAGTAAGTTTGAACTGGTTAAATGTTTTATAATCAACAATTAACACAAGGATAAAAATAAACTATCACAAAATATGATTTTATTGAACATTTTGTATATCTTGTGTAGGATACATATTTCTGATTCATAATTTTAAGAAGTTGATTTGAATTTGGTAGCAAATTCCTTAAATGACATGTTTTTTATGCCCTCTTTTTCTCTGCTCAGTTTCTGTCTGGCTCTGTGTGGCAACTATAGAAACCATTTTTTTTCTTAAGCATGTTCAAAACAGTTAAAGCAGACCGAAATGATCCACACAACAAACACAAATCATACAAACATAAATCAGTGGAGTACTATATTGGATGCCACATTGTTTTATGTTCTCTTCTCATTGTCATTCGTAATGCTTCTTCTCCAGTGCCTCTGGCTATGCCATCCAGCTTGGAAGTGACTCCCTCCTCTTACAGCACTCTGCAAGTAAGTTGGAGTCCAGCTCCTGGTGCTACTCATTACATGATCCTATACTCAGCTCTCAGCGATGGAGAACCTGAAGATGCAAAGGAGGTAAGAAGTGAAAATCTAAAATCAGAATTTACTCAAATCAAAAATTTAAATCAAAAATGTATCAAATTTAATGCCATTTCATAACACAATCAGGTAACATAGTGTTAAGACCTAATAAACTTTGGTTTATCAGAACAAGCTGATATGAAGGTTTCTGAGCAGGAAGTGTCAGAGGAGACGTTTTCTTTCTTTCTGAAACTCCATGTTCAGGAAGTCATCTCTACATAGCTCCTCTATTAGTCCTTTAACAGCATTTTTACCAGCGTTGCACTGAGAAGTAGCTCCTGTAATGAGCTCCACAGATGCACAGTTTCATAGGTGTTTGCTAATTGCTGCTGGTTAGTCTGATGAAGCTGAGAGGAGGAGTGGCAGGAGAGGGAGGGATGCTCTTTGAGATGGAAGCTTAGAAGCTACAGCTCCAAGGAGGATTTACATCTTGAAGTCCCCGAAAGCGACAACATCCCTAGAGAAAATATTCAAGGACCAATTAGCCACGGTCCTGACAGACATTTAAAGCATCTCTGCAAACCAGGCTATTGTACCAAAATGTTGTCGTACTGTTGCCAAAAAGGTCCACAGTAACCAGTCTGAATGATTGTCAACCCGTAGCACTCGCTCCAATGAAGGTAAAGAAACTGATGAAGTGGCACATAACCTCCCAACTCCCCAGTTCGACCAATAGATCTGGTTTAATCAAACTTTAATTATTTATTGCAATAAATGGCAAAAAAACAAGAGCTAATAGAAGAATGAGCTGTTTGGCATTGTCAGGGAAGATTTTACTAAATGTGCTTTCCTTCCAAATGTCCAATGCCATAAGGTTTATTACCAAGAAGAACTTTTACCACAAAGAAATATTTGACCAAACATTAAAGATATAAATAACAGTTGCAAATTTACAAGCCTTTCCCCTAAATGTGGATGCTTCTGTATCTAACTACTAAAAGGAATAATTGAAGGCAACATATTCAGCCTTGGTCAAATCTAATATATTATCTTATAATAAATTGTGATTTTTTATTTTTTTGGAAGAGAATAACATGGCTCCAACCCTGATTTAATGTTTTGTATCATTTATGGACAGGAGAAATTCAGTGCAGGCCAGACAGTGGTGGAGCTTGCAGGCTTGCTGCCAGAAACAGATTACTCTGTCACTCTTTATGCTCTCTATGATGAAGAGCCCAGTGATCCAGTCACTTCGGTGTCCCGCACACGTAAGTGATTCCCTGAGCATTCTCATTAGCATTTCCATCTCTATCTTATTTTAACTGATACATTTTTTCACTTCATCCTGTTTTTCCTAAATCCGGGTCCCTCCGGATCCTTAAGTACCCCTCCCAGCTCCAGTTGGAATTCACTTCCCGATTGTAACCCACAGCATGATAAAGGTGAGCTGGGTCCCTGGTGCTGTGGATGTCCCAGGCCACAGAATCACCTACAGCACCAATCATGGCAGTGACATTAAGCAGGTAAAATTGTATTGTGTTCATTTATTTTTCAGTTATTCCTACTTCTGCTTCAATCTCTCATGTCATCAGCTAGCCTCATGGCAGAGCTGTTTGTATGCCTAGATATCCAGAATTGTAATCGGCTTTATTCACCACATGGAATTTGTCTTCTGCTCCGCTTTGCTCTCAATAAGGACATTTTAAAGATATAGAATTTTCAGGAATACTGTTTTCTTGTATATATGTTTATGTACATTGTTTTTACATTGAGCAACTTTCTTTGTTCTTACTAAGAAAACACGAGGCTGTGAGACATCGGAAGAACAGGATTAATATTTTAATAAAACAGAAGGAAAAAAGTAAATCAGAAAATTTCATATGAGCAGCAATACCAGTGTGTTACTTCATTGTTAAAGGCTCAATTTAATGGAAAGCATCACTCTTAGGTTTCCTAGTTCTGAGTTGTGGACCATTGTGGAAGAGTAGATGCGTGGAAGTAGAATTAATGAGGATCCAAGCAAAAGAAAGGAAGATGCAAGTTCCACAGGATTCTGTGCTTTTACAATGTTTTTTGTTAAAAACAAACATCATGCACTATGGAAATTACTTTCAAGTTACTTCAATACAAATAATTCCATGTACATCTATCTCCATGTGGAAAACCATTGTCTAAGCAGATCAAAGGAATGTCACATCTTCACTGATCGACATTGATTCCTTTTCAAGTGTCATGAAAGTGATACTGAACAATGACACTGGGTTTGATATAGAATGTCAGGTACAGTTGCTCTGATCATCTGTTGTAGTTCAAAATTAGAAATGTTAAATTATTGACATTTTTTCCATTTGTGCTGAAATATTTCATTTTCTGAGTTTCAGTAGGGGTTTATGACACCTTATAATAGCATAATGCACATTTATGGTAGTTCATAAATTGCTCGGCATGTGAAAATGTTTGAAATTGTTTTTTTTCCCCAGATGGAGGTAAAAGGCCAGAACTCTGTGGTGCTGCAAAGCCTTTCATCTCTGTCCCGATACCTGGTTTCAGTCCAGTCCCACTACCCACAAGGCCTGTCTGCCACACTCACCAGTAACGTCACAACACGTAAGTCAACATACACACACAACCAATCTCTGATTTGTCTTTTTGAGGTTTTTTTCACCACCTTTTTCCTCTCTGCCAGTGAAGGTGCCTTCTCCATCAGATCTCAAGGTGACTAATTTCTCGGGCAGTGAAATTACGGTACGCTGGGCGGCAGCAGCAGATGATGTGGTTTATTATCTCATCAAATGGATCTCTTTAAGTGAAGGAGACCTGAGGCAGGTGAGGAGGGAAAGGCGAGGCAGTCTTCTAGAATGTCTTTAAATTGTTGCTTTTATGTGGGTTTCAGCTGAATGTTTTATTTATATATTTTGGTTTCATGTGTGTTTTAGCTGAAGGTGAACGGAGACAATGAAGGAGCGATCCTGGAGGGAGTGGAGGAGGATAAAGAATACCAGATCTCTCTGTCTGCACTTTATGGAGATGGAGCTCAGAGTGAGGCTGTGGCCGTACGATACAGTACCTGTAAGTCTAACATATCTACGCACTCTACTATGCAAAAAATTATAAACCACCCATTAATTCAGTTTGCTTCCCTTTAAATGTCTTTATTATTTCTCAAGGTTTTCTAAAGGTTTTCAATATATACCTATGAGTTCCAATAAAAAGTACAATTCCACCAAAAATGTTTTAGAATTATCTGAGAAATTTTCCAGAAAAAGCTTACAAATGTATGAGTTTCAAATGTCAAAAATTTTTGACGTTTGAAACTCTGGATTTTCACAGTCAGTCGTGACTGTGAGATATTAACAGAATATGGCTTTTGTATTAAAATTGAGATTGAAAAAAAATTTGGATCTTAAAATTGCAAATGATCGCCAATACCAGGGTGCTACTTCAGAATTTATGAGCTCAAATTAGAATATTGCTTTCAGAATATCTAGCACAAGAAGAACCACAGCTGTTAGAATGTCTCCATTAATAAGGAGCACAAATAAGTTCATGGCCTTCAACTATATAAGAAATGGTTTGTTTACGTTGATGGACGTTTCTTTAAAAAAGTGAGGAAGAATAGAAACACAAATGTTATGAAGGTTAAAACAAAATTTCGGGGTATTTTCTACCAAACAAAATAATAAATGTTCAGGTTTTCCACTCAGCTTGTTTGTAAAAATGTTTTATCTTTTTCTGTTTTGGGCAGAATCTGGAAAAAGTGTAACATGTTGTTTGTCGCTGCAGTGTCAGGCGGCGGCCCCTCTAGTCTATCTGTGTCAGAAGAAACTGCAGTTAGCATGTTGGTCAACTGGGTGCCTCCAAATGCTCACGTCCTGCAGTACCGGGTTTCTTACACACCACTGACCGGAGCTGAGACTCAGGATGAAACTGTGAGTGGACTCTTAGCGTTACTTCTGGCTGTTTTGGGCCTCATTCAAAAGAATCCCAAATCCTCCTGCCTGCAGTCTGAAAAACTGTGTTGTTGTCTGCAGGTGTTGGTCCCTGGTGGTCATAAGCAGGTGGTGCTGGAGTCATTGCAGCCAGATACACGTTATAGCATCTTGGTCACTGCAGAGTATCACAACAAAGAGGGAGGCAGCGGATCAGCTCAAGGCAAAACCGGTACGTAAACTTGGGCCTAATCAAATCACCTGTTTCCTAAACACTCTACTCAAGATACTAATAATCTGTTGTAGTTAATTTTGTTTTTGCTCTTGTTATTATTTATTTTGTCACCCGCTCCATATTTCTCAGTTTAGTATTTTGACACAAATGAGACCCTCAGAATGCTTGAGGAACTCTAAATTACAACACCACTTTTAAAGGGTGAGGGGCTAAAACATGTCCACTATTCCTCATACACATCACCTAAAAAGTAAGAACATTTTCAGATGGCTATTTCTGTGTTGTAACAATTATTCTTGGGAATAACTCTCATAACGCTGGAAGTATGTTTAAGACTCTATTAAAATGCATTAGTGGGTGGCCAGCAGGATTAGAGGGTCTGGGTTTACATCAACAAATTTTTGCATTTTTTACACTAATTCATGATTGAGAGTTTATTGCAAATTTTTCGCAAAAATGATCAAAAACAAAAGATTTATGATAATAGCAGAGGTTCAGTTCCGCAAACAAAGAAACAAACTCTGTTAAACAGGAAGCTAAAAATAATATATAGACATTTTTCAAACACAAAAGTAAACACAGAAGAATTATTTTTTGCAAACAAGTTTTGCAAAGATTAATATATGCAGTAAAACCAAAATGTGGCTTATTTAAATGGGACATATAAACAAAAAATGACATTAGTTTCCATGAACTTATAAATAAAAAAAACTAATAAAAATGTGAAACCTGTATCAGTTCATTCTGGTCCTTACATGTTTCATCTGGTTTTCTACTTCATCTGTGATCTAGTTTCTTTTCCCTCGTATTTGTGTGTCCGTCCCTGCAGCCAGTCTGCGTGTGAGCAGCATAAGCGTCATCAGGTCGGACCACTCCAGTATCTGTTTGTCCTGGAGGCCCGTGTTGGCGGTTGATGGATACCGTGTTGTCATGCAGTCAGTTAAAGGTGATTTAGAAGTTTGTGCTCAATATGTTTCTGAAAACACATTAGCTGGAGTGAACATCTTTGTTGGTTCTCATTCTTTATTTATAGACAAGCAAATAAAACAGGAAACTGTGGATGAGTCTACAAACAGCTACTGCTTCAACCACCTGGAACCTGAAACCCTGTATCGCATCAGCGTGCATTCGCTTCTCGGCTCTGCAGAGGGCGCTGCTGTCTCCATTCTCCATCCTACAGGTGTGCAGGAATAGAGTTAGGGTTATGTCTTATTTTAATTTGGGCCAATACTAGAGATTTTACTAGGCATTTAAACAGCAACCAACAGCTCATATCTCTGTTGAGTAAAAGGGATTTTTAAAATGTGTTAATCAAGTGAATTTACACAAATCTTTGAAAGTCTCCAAAGCAATGAAATTAAAATACAAGTAGTTATTCCAGTAATGCTGCATGATCTGTTGATTGATCTTTTCACAGCTCCAGCTCCAGCCAGAATTCCCATTCCTCCCCGGATATATCCTGTACACAATGAAGGTGAATCTCTTTAAATGTAGCTTCTTCTTCTTTCAGAGGAGCTCAGGATTTCTTTTAGTCTGCAGCCTTACATTGTTTTACAGTATGAGAAGAAATAATTCAAAGTTTCTGCAAGAAAGAAAGTTTACTCATCACACAGAATAATATTACTATTATGTATGATTTTTCATTTAAGCTGTTCTTTTACTGAGTTGTAGTAAATATACAACTTTTAATTGGAGGGATTTTAAAAACAAGAAATGAGTGAACAAGTTTCCCACATGGTCAAAAATCAATCAGTCAATCAATCATTCAATCAGTTTTTATGATGTGTTTTACAATACAAAAAACACAAAGTCATGCAACATAGAATCAACAATCAAAACATGATATTAAGTCAAGTGCCATCATTAAAATCGTAATTGCTTACGTTTTAAATACAACTTTAAACTGGTGGATTTTTAGTCGAGAGTTAAAGGCACTTATTGTTTCAGCTGTTTTACAGTTTTCTAGAAGTTTGTTCCAGATTTGTGGTGCAAAGAAGCTGAATGCTGCTTCTCCTCGTTTGGTTCTGGTTCTGGGAATGCATCCCAGAAGACCTGATACAACAGCACATCTTTAATGTAGTTTGTTGCTCAGCTGTTCAGTGATTTATAAACTAACAGTTTATAAACACATGGATGAGTTTCTCTAGATCGTGCTGAGACATAAGTCCTCTAATTCTGGAGATGTTCTTCAGGTGGTAGAAGGCTGACTTTGTAACTGTCTTTATGTGGCTCTGAAGGTTCAGGTCAGAGTTCATCACTACTCCCAGATTTCAGACCTGATCGCTGGTGTTCAGTTGTAATAACTGAAGCTGTGCATTGATTCTAGTTTGCTCCTCTTTAGGTCCAAAGATAATAACATCAGTTTTGTTTCTGTTCAGCTGGAGAAAGTTTTGGCACATCCACGCATTGATCTGTTCTAAGCATCTATTCAGTGATTGGATGGGTTCAGAGTCACCTGGTGACATCGTGATGTAGAGCTGTGTATCATCAACATAGTTATGGTAGCTGATCTTATTTCCCGTTATAACCTGAGCCAGTGGGAGCATTTAAATATTGAAAAGAAGGGGTCCTAGGATTGAACCTTGGGACCTCTGATCTCTTTGATGAGAAGTTTCCAATTTAAACAAAGAAATCCCTGATCTTTATGTAAGATTCAAACCAGTGGAGCACTGGAACGGAGAGTCCGACCCAACTCTCCAGTCGATTCAGAAATATGTCGTGATCGACAGTGTCAAAAGCTGCACTGAGGTCCAACAGAACCAGCGCTATGTTATTTTTTTAATTGAATTGTTGCATGAAAGTTTGTTTGTGTGTTTATATTAAAGTAAACGTTTGTTTACTCTGCCTCCCGAAAATAATCCAAATGCCCCCCTTACTAAGCTCCTCTGGCGCTGTGGCTGTATCAAATTTATTTTCACTCTTGATTGAGTTTTTTTGGCTGCTCTACTTACCTCTGATATTAACACACTGCACTTGGCAGGAATATCTCATAAGATAAAAAATGTAGTGTAGGGAATATCTCATTTCTATTTTTCTATCTCTATTTCTATTTCTGAGCTACTCAGTCATTACTCAGTCACTTATCATTAGACCACCCTCTTCAGTGTCCTTCTCTTTTAAAACTAAAATAAATATTCAGTCGTTGGTTCACTGCATATTTATTTCTTATAGTTGATGGATTTCTATTTTTTTTTTTTTTTGCAATTTAAAGTGAAATACTTTGTTCTATTCAAACTGCTTTCTTGCCTTTTCCTGTAATGTGTCAACACTGCCCTCTTGTGTTGCAGTCTGTCCTGAAGTCACCATCCAGAACGGCATCGTTAAAGGTGAGACTGACTGTCTTCACAAAACATTTCATATAAAAACAAGAGTTATTCACCCAGCACATGCCAGTAAAAGTTCTGCAGAGCATTGTGGTTTTATTTATTGGTTCAGGTTTTAACATGATGGAAGCGTTTGGTCTGACGCTGAAAGCTCACTCATCAGTGGAGGGAGTGGCAGCCGAGCCCTTTGTCTTCAACACTCTGCCAGCCTACACCGTGTACAGAGATGTGCAACTGACACAGAGCACAAAGTGAGACTTTCTGGTTTACATTTCACTTCAAAAGCACACATTCTGCCGTGTCTTCTTTTATGCATTTATGCTCAGCAGAAATTATTACAGAATGTATTTTCTGCTGTTTGGCCTTGGAGTAATTTCTGTTTTGTGCTTATGTAATAATTTAATTTTTTTTTTACTTATTGGTATTGGTGTATTCACTGCTTAATGTGTTGGTGGCAAAACCCTATTCAGGTGTTTTGCAGAACTAGTTGTATTTTACCAAAGAAGTCTAATTTCAAGAAAAAGAAATGATTTCCCTCTTCTATCATGACAGTGTGCTTTGCTCTCCCTTTTTTCCAGGTTTATTCACCCTGCAGGTTTCTCTCCAGAGCACACCATCAGCATCACTTTTCGCCTGCTGCAGGATACACCAAAGGAGGCCTTTGCTCTCTGGCAGCTCACTGACAATGACTTCCAGCCAAAGATGGGAGTTGTGCTTGACCGTGAGTAATGCTTCTGCAGCCTTTCATTCAGTGGCACCTCTAACCAGTTGAGGCAGGGGCATCATGTCCAGCCTTGGATGATATATGATGTCTTCACTTTGTCAGGCAGGTCCTATTTTGTCTTTGTGTTGCAGTAGTAAGGCTAGAGACTGTAAAGTCTGGTGTAATAAACCACAGTAATGATATATTTTATGGAGGTCAAACACTTTTTCACACAGGACCATGTAGCTTTGATTAATATTTAAGTTGGTTTTTATGTCCTGAAACCCCAAAGTGGGACCAACATGCTATCAATTTTAAGGCCACACCTGAAACACGCTGCTTTCTTGTTTGACACCAGGGGATGAGTCAAAAGAAATCAGTCAAGATATCAAGAAGAGAATTGTGGAGCTGCACAAGTCTAGTTTGTCCTTAGGAGCAATGTATTGATGCTTAATGGTGCTGTGTTCATGTGTTTAAACAATTGGATGAAAGTATAGACAATAAGCGAAATCCATGAAGTAGAGTTACCTGTATTCTTTTACAATTATTACACAGCATGATTAAATACTGTACATTTAAACCAAAGAACAAAACCTGTTTTCAGGTCAGTGGATGTGCGTGTGCATCAATTGGGCCTTAATGTGATCTGGAGTCATGTGATTAAAGCGTCTCCTCCAACCTGCCCCGCGTGATTCACAGCTGTATCTACGGCAGAGCGGTGGATCTCGTCAAGCGAGCCTCCGGTCAGGTTTTGCGTTGATTCTGGCCAGTTTTTTCCAGCAGGCATTCAAAGTTTCAGTTTCCATCTCCGGAATGACCAATCTGTATTATTTATATTTAAATCCCATAACGTTAATAGCACACAGGCAGAGAAGAACCGCAGAGACTGTTTAGCCAATCAGAACACAGAACACAATGCACTGTGATTAAAACTGCACAGAAAAAAAATCTGCGACGCAGCGAGACTGCGAAAGGTGAACCGCATTATAGCGAGGGATCACTGTACTCCCTCTTTAATATATTGCTTTTAGTAAACTGTGTAATATTTTGTTGCAATGAAAGTTTTTCACCATTATTTGAGCTGGATTTTGTACACCGGGTGCCATGGAAGTTACTGTATATTTAAATGTTTTCCTATTAAATGTGTGCCTATAAAGCTTAAAGAAGAAGTTGTGCTGTTTTCTAAACTTAGCACTTTGCTCTATGTGTTCTCAAATTTAAATTGGGGTTTCAGTTACACTCTATAGCTATTCCCCACACTGCCAGATCAGACCGCATCGCCAACATGAAATTAAGTCAGTCTCTCTTGTCTTCTCCTTTTTAAACCTGGATTCTCACAGGAACTTTTAAAAATGTCTTTTTAGAACAACACAATAAGCTTTTTTTTTTTTTACTTTTAATTAAACAATTCCTCGACATAATCCATTCTTATGCATCTTTACATTGCAACACAATTAAAGATATGACATTGAAACATATCTTCTAAAGCTCCACCTTTCCCCTCTCTCCTTACAATATCACAGAAAATCAAGATTTTTGTTCCAGATATAGATTTACAGAAGTCCATCTTTTATTATAAATGTCCTTCCGCAACCTCAGAGTTGCTGTAATATCCTCCATCAGGTTGACAGTCTTCAGCCTCTGAACCCATTGTTTCAAGGTAGGTGAATGTGGTTTCAGCCAGTTCACAGTGATCACCTTATGAGTAATCAACACCAGGGCTCTCAGCATATACTTAGCAACCTCCGTTGGAAGATTCACCTCTTCTAGGATCACTCTATGGATTTCCCAGTTCATAGTCAAATTTAGTATTTTTCCTATTTCCCTTTTTACCATCTCCCAGTAACCTTTCACCTTTGGACATTCCCAAAAAATATGGGAAAAATCTCCTATCTGTCTGCACTTCTGCCAGCAGAGATTACTGGCCTTATCATAGCTGGCTATCACTATTGGTGTCCTAAAAAATTTCATTCTTATTTTCCAACTAATCTCTCTCCAGTTTGGACTATTCAGATATTTATGCCAATTATCCCACGTTTTTTTCCATTCTGTGTCCTCTACCACCACGTTTAGTTCCAATTCCCATTTGTTCTTGAGATCTAGAGTTGTCTCTTCCTGGTCAATTCGTATTCTCTGATATAGAGATGAAACAATCACAAAAAGCTTTTTAATGATGAAAAGATGATTGTTTTGCATCTTTTACAGCTTCTAGCCAACATCTGATGTACTTCAGTCTGGACTACAGGGGAGAAGTGCAGGAGCTCACCTTTGATCAGCCACAGGTCCACAAGATTTTCTATGGAAGTTTCCACAAGGTGAGATAAAATCCACCAAACTCTTTAAGGTAGAATCAATGTTTGTTTTTATTTAGGAGCAAATAATATGGATCCTTTGTGCATCTAGTTATTTCACAGACAGGAGACAGATGTGCATCAAACAGTGAGAAGTAAAGGTCTATATGTAGCTCCAGCTACAAATGCTAATATTCCCTATTTGAATAGACAAAAAATCTATTTTTTGCATTTATTTTTTCAATAAATTTCACTTGATGATCAAATATGTTTAGTATAAACTAAACTGAGTTTCTAATAAAAAAAAAAAAGTTGGGGTGCACCGATGAATTGGTGCCAATTTTCTTAATTTTGGGTGATTGGTGATCAGTCGATAAATGTGAAACCAATTTTACCCACTGATTTTATTTACCTCTACAAAGGTCTGAAAATCAGCTGCTGTCCCCTTTTGCTTTGCTGTGAGAGAGGGCTGACTGATGGACCTGTTCACCAGGTCACATCTGCATGTACTCAGTTAATAATAAGTCACCCCACTTTTGCCAACTTAGTAACTTTGTTGCTACATTTATCTACTTTTCAGACAAAAAAATTGGTATCAGCAAGAATCAGAATCGACAGGTTAGGCTTTCTAAAGATCGATGATCAGCCAGTAAACTGCAATTGGTGCATCTCTTCATTAATGGTGTTTGTGTTTTAATTTGGTTCTGGCAGGTTCACCTGTCTGTCAGCCAGGTGAGCGTCTCCCTGTCTGTGGACTGTCAGCCTGTTGGTGAAAGGCCAGCCCGCCCTCTGGGAAACCTGCCAACCGATGGATTCGAGATGCTGGGAAAACTGGTGAAAACCAGAGGACCTAATAGCGGCTCAGCCCCGGTGTGTATCCTTCCTCTCTGAGATTAAACTGGTTCATCCTTCAAATAAAACAA
Organism: Poecilia picta; assembly: GCA_033032245.1. Classification (NCBI taxonomy): domain Eukaryota; kingdom Metazoa; phylum Chordata; class Actinopteri; order Cyprinodontiformes; family Poeciliidae; genus Poecilia; species Poecilia picta. The sequence continues at coordinate 29,938,199 of CM065359.1, read as the reverse complement.
TGGTGCTTACAATGTTTTGTTTTTCTCTTTAATATCTCCAGTTCCAGCTACAGTCCTTTGAAATCATCTGTAACAACACATGGGCTTCATTGGATACCTGTTGTGACCTGCCTGGAGTGGTCAGTGGTACTGCCATCTTTAGCCACCTGTTTTTTGTTTTTAGTTTTCATTTTGGTGCCTGTAGGGACTCCATATGACGACAGTCTGAAATGTTAACTATGTGCTGTATGTGAGGTATTTGTACTTAAGCAACACATTTCCCCTCTTGGGGCGCACACTTCACCCGTTAACCTAAAGCCTTTGCTGACTGTGTCTCAGAGGGATGAGGAGAGCTGCCCTGCTCCATCGTATGCATGTACCTGTTCCTCTGACGTTCAAGGAGCTCCAGGACCCCCTGGACCAATTGTATGTCACTACATGCAAATTTTAAAATTTCTCTGCAATATTCTGTGATACACAGTCCAGTCACATTAATGTGACCACCACGTACTTTCCACTTCAGAGTTAAATAACCAATCACAGAAGGCAGGTGGCAGCACAGTGCAGTTGAGCGTATATAAAGGGTGTGTGTGGGCTTCGGAAAACATTTCAATCGTTGGCGTAATGCAGAAACGAAGCGATTTATCCGACGTCCAAAAGGGCATGATCATTGGCTTTCGGGCCAAGGGTGGAAGCATTTCCGAAACGGCTGAGTTTGTGAACTGTTCGCGTGCCGCCGTGGTAAAAGTGTACCGTGCATGGCAAAATGGGACTGTCCAAAATCAACGACGTGGCAAATGTGGTGCACCACGGGCCATAGATGACAGAGGCGAACGACGGTTGCGGAGATGCGTTCGGGCAGATAGACGGGCTACCGTTGAGCAACTGACCACTAAAATGAACCAAGGGGCTACCACAAGTGTCTCCCAAACCACTATTCAGCGAACATTGCTGCGTCTGGGCCTCCGAAGCAGACGCCTGGTTCGTGCACCTATGCTGACTGGTGTTCATCGACGACGAAGGCTAGAATTTGCACGCCAGTACAGCAGCTGGACGTCCACTGAGTGGCGACAGGTAGCGTTTTCAGATGAATCGCGTTTTATGCTCCATCGGACAGATGGACGTTGGCGTATAAGGCGTGAAACCTCTGAAAGGAACCACCCTGCAACCATTGCAGGAACGGTCCAAGCTGGAGGCGGGAGCATTATGGTCTGGGGAATGTTTTCCTGGCATTCTCTGGGTTCACTGATTATTGTGGAAGGCACGATGGATCAATACAAGTACGCATCTGTCCTTGCGGACCATGTCCACCCCTACATGCGCATTGTTTTTCCTCAGGATGATGGCATCTTCCAGCAGGACAATGCGAGGTGCCATACAGCTGCCAGTGTACGTGCGTGGTTCGAAGAGCACCAGGATGAGTTTACCGTCCTCCCCTGGCCAGCAAACTCACCTGACTTAAACCCAATCGAGCATCTGTGGGACCATCTCGATCGAGTTGTTCGCGCCATGGATCCTCAACCGCGTAATCTAGCGCAGCTGGCCACGGCATTAGAGTCGGCATGGCTCAACATCCCAGAGAAGACCTTCAGGGACCTAAGTGACTCTCTTCCTGCACGTCTCGTAGCAGTTCGCTCTGCGAAAGGTGGTTATTCTGGCTTTTGACAGATGGTCACATTAATGTGACTGGACTGTGTATAATAAGCACCAAGGCATGTTTCCAAAGATGATTAAAATGTTAATGCTCTATTTATTTTTATTCTTTTCACAGGGAAACCAGGTCCTCGAGGGGAAAAAGGTGATAAGGGAGAACAGGGGTCAAAGGTAAGATGAAAATGATCATTCTTAAAATTTAAAATAGGCAGTGGTTGCAGCAACTAGTTTTTTTTTTTCTTCCTCTCTTCTGGTTTGCTATCTGTTAATGGACAATAGTCCTCTAATGACCAGAAATGTTTCTTAGTGAGTGACGTTTCATGGACGTATTAATGTGGCACAAGTAAGAAGAGCCCTTCAAATTCTCTAACTGTGGAGAAAATGAACTTCAAGTCTTCCTTATATTAATGTTTTATATTACAGTCTTAATTTACATATGAATTACTGAAAATAATGGTGATGTCCCGATGAGGTCCTCTTGTCCAGTCTGACGCTGATCTGATAGAGATCAAAGTAATTTGAGAATAAGCATTTACCCATGTCCTGTACATAATTAAAATCATTACCATGTAATTAAACTGAAATATGTCAGAACTGCTATACAATATTATCACAATTATGTCCCAATTATCTCACACTCACCATTCTAGGCTCTCCACTCTTTCTGATTTGTTGTTGTCGCCGGCAGACATTTGATCCAAATCAATCAATTTCAGTATGCTGCTCCGGAAAGGCAATAACTCTGCTTAGAAAGTTTCTGTGATGTTTTTAAACTCATACAGCTGCAGTCTTAAATCAGCTGATGCTATTAGCTGATATGTTAATATCAGTGTGTTTTCTCTCTGCTCTATGATTTTCCCAAATTATGAGTGAAATAATCAATCAGTGGAACTAGTACTTTTTTCATTAATATTAAGAAATTATAGACTTGGGAAAAAAACTCCTATATCTTGCTGAGGAGTTACTTGTAAGTTAGTTTTGTACTATAATATTTACAGTAGCAACTAGACCAAAAATACTTTCAGATTTTGTTTCTGCAGTGTTTGGTTGTATATGTTCTACAAATGGAGAAGTATTATGGCTGATGATGGCATGTAACTGAAACATGTTGTATTTTTTGCCTTTATTAAAATCTATGAATATTTTGGAGAGCTGGTTGTATCTATTTTTTTACATGTTCTAAACAGTTTAAATTTTAGCGCTGCTGATCTTTTTTACAGCTTAGTACATGTGTGATTGGAATCAGTTGTCTGTGGCGTCTACTTAGAAATTTCATCGTCTTCCTTTATACTGATAACTGGTCCAAGTTGGTCACAAAGAACGTAGATTAAGAGGTAATCTGGTTTTTATGCTGTAGTGACATCTAATGACTTAAATTGGCAATTGCATGACAATTTATCTTTGTGTTTATTTCGTCCGTTTTGGAGGGGAAGGAAAAGCTAAACTCATTCGTGAAAATTTTGTTATGCTTACTCTGTCAGGGAGAGGTGGGCCCCCGAGGTAAGGCTGGATTTGAGGGGGGTCTTGGACCTGTGGGCAGCATTGGACCCCGAGGCATAACAGTTCAAGGCAAAATTGTGAGTCATAGCTTGACATTCTCTCTCTTAGAATGTAATATTTATATATATATATATGTGTGTGTGTGTGTAAAAAGAACATATTCCTGTGTTTTTAACCATTTGTGTTGATCAGGGTCCACCAGGAGCGAGGGGAGAAAAAGGAGATCCTGGCAGACCGGGAGTGCAGGTGAGTTGACATCAAATGATGGGAATCTGTCTCTTCATTCTTTAACTGTCATATAACAATAATGCCTTCATTCACAGTGTTCATAAATCCTATATAGACTCGATAACATAACACACTTGAAGTTTCCTATTCAACCTTCTTGTCTGTTTTTTCCTGTAGGGTTCACCTGGACCTCCAGGTCCAAAGGGAGAAGAGGGGATCCCAGGCCCCAGGGTGAGCTGCTTGATCCCAGAGAAAGGTAACAGGTCCTCTTCCAGCAGAGATTTCTTTCAGGCCTCCTTTCTTGCTTTCTGTTTTCCCAGGGTATCAGAGGTGTGGAGGGAAATATTGGTTCCCCGGGCATTACGGGAGCCAGGGTAAGAATATCCTTTGTGTACATTTCTAACAGCCTGAGCTGAGCAAATCGGTTATAGGAACATTTTGTTTTGCTGAAATCAAAACCACTTTTCACCATTCAGCTTCCTGGCAGCATAGTGTGTTCCACTATCTGGATACCCATACAGACAAACCGTCATTCTGTTCTGTTTCCACCTGATATTTGATGGTGTTTCCATTAAATGTTTTCTGTGCTTCAGGGTTTCCAAGGACTTCCAGGATACCCAGGACCTGTTGGGGAGAGAGGTCCCTCTGGACCTGTTGGACCAACGGTAAGAACTCAAAAACAAACACAAAAGCTGTCCAGCTTGTCTTCACTTTTGGTTATCTACCAGTTCACACTCGTGTATGTTTAACTCCACAGGGTCTGCCAGGAAATAAAGGGGAACGAGGTGAAAAGGTGGGTAACAGGGCAAATGATATATTTACCACCACTCTGAGTTGATGTTAAAGAAACAGGCTGTTAAATTCAGTACACCTTCAACCAGGGAAGTCCATTATGATTCTTTGTGAGGGTTACCTTTGAAGAAGACCAGGGAACATTATGGAAAAGTCCTCTAAATAAGGGTACAACCCAATCAACAACAGGGTTAAATACATTTTTGTCTTCTTATATTTGTCTTTCAATAAATATTTCAATACACCACTCAATGTTTTTATATACAGCATTCCAGAGTTTTATGGGTGAAAGCATTTCTGTTGTTGCAGTCCAAGATTTTCTATGGCGTTTTAAAATATCTTTTTTTTTAATTATGGCTGGATTGATTGATTTCTTCAAGCTGTAACCGACTCAAGGTATTTTTCAGGGGGAACCACAGTCTATGGCCATGATATATCAGCTGGTGACACAGGCCTGTGAACAACTAGTTCACAGTGAGTACCAGGAGTGATAAAACCAACACATATCAGTTTGTGTTTTCTAAGTCACTGTAACATCATGTATGTCTACAATAGGTTTTGATGTCTTTTTATTTTCAGAGGAGGTTTTGAAGCTTGACATGTACATCAATGAGATTAGTCGAAAGCCCGTTCCTATTGAGGAGCCGATGGGGCCCCCAGGGGAGCCTGGTATACCAGGGTCCAGGGGCCCACCTGGTGCCAGGGGCAACCAGGGGAATGTTGGCTCAAGAGGGAGACCTGGGAGGCCTGGGTATCCAGGAGAGCAAGGTAAGGTTTGATCTGTTAGATGTATCGTCAGAGCCATCAAGACATTCTGTTCAATTGTTTCTTTTTTCTCTGCAGGACGGAGAGGAACCCCTGGAGAAAAAGGAAGTTTGGGGAATAATGTCCAGGGGCCCTCAGGAATTAAAGGGTTTGCAGGTACCTCTCCTTGACCTGTGTGTTCCATTTATCACTGTCTAACACACCATCAGGTGTGATTAGGATTTGTGACTGTTGTGCATTTTGTGTGTGCAGGTCCTCCAGGGGAGTCCAAGCCAGGGGTCCCAGGTCCAAAAGGAAACGACGGCAAACCAGGGCCACCAGGGGCCACTGGGACTTCAGGACAGCCAGGAGAGAGTGGACCACGGGGCATGTGTGACAGCAGTGGAGGCTGTCAAAATATTCCCCAACAAACAGGTTAGCTGCTAAGTGTGGCCGAATGATGAAGCTAAGCCTGGAAAATGACATTTGTGAGAGTTCAGGCCTGTTTGAGCCAAACTATCCTGGAGCAGGATCAGATTTGTTTTAGAACTCTGTCTAATTTCTAATTCAGTATTGTTTTTTTTTTTTACATTTTCTCCTTCTTTATACTTTCTTTATCCAGAAGACCCTTATTACGGCTACCAACCCTGAGAGGAGGAAGCAAGCAGTCACCAGTCAAATGACTCTCCTCTAGAGCTGAGCAGAAGCGTGTTTACCAGTCACCCTGTTCCAGTCTCCATTTTGTTTGAAATCTCCAGAGAAATGAACCTAAGATGAATCAGAGAACTTTCTAGTATAAACCAGAATAACTGTCTATAATAAAGAAATCTCAGTTGGATTACTTGAGTGCCATATTATACAGTTTAACACTGAAAGCTTTTCTTTATGTTTTCATGTATTCATGCACTGCCTTAAGTAGCAAGTTAAGCCTTTGAAATTATTTTTTGTTTTCATTGTAAGCCTTGTTTGCCTCTAAGATAATTTAAAATCCATATTTTGTGGTGTGAATGGTTATTTTTTTACACTATATATAAATAATACTGTGAGACTGCATTTATATATGTATAATTTGTATATGTTTTGTAGTATTTCCGGCATCTTTTTTAATTCATGTAAATTTTATGTGTTCTGAATTTCACCTGGAAGCCCTGTTTACATTCTCTGTATTAAGTTTGGCAAATTAAGTGATTGAGAGAACAAAAGTGTTTAAATATTAAATAAAATCTTTGAATTATTGTCAAAAGGTATTATGGTCAGATAAAAATGGCATTCCATAGATACCGCATAGATTGTTGGTGTGAATTTGTACCATTGATGAAGAACGGCACTTCTCAAGCAAGATCCAGGTAGGAACAAGTTATTAGGACTTTGTTTCCACTGTTGCATACTTTGAAATGTACAACCGGAAACTAACGAACAATTTTCATAATAAGGTGTATTCTCTGCGCACACTGATGGATCAGTTTACCTTTCAAGACTTATTAGACTGAGTTTAAGCCGTCGTTGAATAGTTTAACAAAAACGATATAAAAAAGTTTAATCTCAAAACAGTCAAAGACGCTTTTAAAACAACTCCCATAGAGAGAAGTTAAAAAGTATTTAATTTATTTTGAAGTCTAAAAACAGGAAGCTAGGTAGCAGGTTGTAGTTTTGCGCTTGCGCAGAAGAATTACTGTATTCCTGTATGATCACGTCAACATGGCGAGTAGAAAGTCTTTGCAGGCGAACAGAGCGAACGGAGACAAGTACTCTGTCCTGTTACCGACATACAACGAGAGAGAAAACCTTCCTCTGATCGTGTGGCTCTTGGTCAAGTATTTCGGGGAAAGGTGAGTTGGTGGTTCTCCTAATCTGCTCGGCTACTGCTAACTGCTGCTGCCAGCGCTGAGCTGTCACTTAACAAGTGGCTCAGGGCTGAAATAGAGGTGGAATATCTGCGATGTTAAAACTCTTAAAGCAGTTTGTGATGTGAAAACTTTTACAGAGTTTATTTTTGGGAAAGTTCAAAAAGGGCGACTTCTCTGTGTCTTTTATATTGAATGTCTGTACTGTTCTACAATGAGCGTTTTCATTTACTAAACATCAGCGAGGTTGTCATTTATGTACGTTTAAACCCGAGTTGCATTTTAGTTTGGCTTTTGGTAAAGACGATCTGGTAACGGTCTTCCCGATTGAGTCAGATTTTTTTTAAATTTCTTTTTCAATTTTCTGATAGTTTTTCTTTGAGCGCTCGCTCACCTGTCATGTCCAGTTTTGATATATTCTCTTTTTTCTGTTTAACTCTTAAGTCTGTAAACACATAAAATAAAAAGGTTCCTTGGAGCTGAGACAGCACTTTTGATCAACAGAAATAGGCCATCATTATCATTATAAATTTTTGAGGCTATTCATATTTATTTATTATAATTTATATATATATATATATATATATATATATATATATTTCATATAAGACTAGGGAAATTTTTCTGATGCATTCGTTTTCATAACCTTTAAAGTCTATAATCTTCGGTTTGATACAAAACCACCATCCTGTCTTTATCAAGGAGAAGTGTTGGTGACCCCCCTGACCCCACAGACTTAGAATGATGCATGGTTTTAGTTTTCATCAGAATAATAGGAGAAAAATATTTACAATTATTAGAAGTTGACCTGTTATTCATCAGATAGAGTAATTAAAGGAAAACTGCTCTCATTTTCTATCAGAAGGGAACTTTTCAGATCTAATTTCTCCTGTGGTAGGTTATGTAAGTATGTATTAAAATATCTAAAAACAAACCAGGTTACAGACAGTGTTTCACATGCTAGTCATTGGTCTGAGTTTTTCAAGAGAAACGTGGCGATTCAAAGACCAGCTAACTAATTTGTGTGTTACTAGATTAAGCGAGCCTCATTTTGTTTTTCAACACTTGTTTTGTAGTCTGCGTGCCCAAACAAAACCAAAGAGCATTCAGGGGCAGCAATATTATTTTCAGGTTCAATTTCTTGCCTGAACTAGTTGTGACCAACATCGGCTGTCACATGTATAACTGCTCTAACGAATAACAGGCATCTTTTAATTTGTTCATCTTGCAGTGGCTACAATTATGAGATCATTGTCATTGACGACGGAAGCCCAGATGGGACATTGGAGGTGGCAGAACAGCTGCAGAAAATCTATGGAGATGACAAAATAGTAAGCTAAGAAGCATAAGTACGATACGTGCTAATCTGAGGATGTATAAATTGGCATGAAAGATCAAATCATGTTCTGATTGCGTTTAATGCAGTTGTTCTTTGTTGTAACTTTAACTCAGTGCTACAGAAATGTGTATTAACGATGATGCATAGCTGTTAGCAATTGCAGATAATGACTAAATCGTGTTGTATTCCAGCTTCTGCGACCGAGAGCGGAAAAACTAGGCCTTGGTAAGCTGTCCACATGCTGCGTCGACTCGCTCCCTCGATCATTTAATGACGCCGTCCTGTCTGCTTTTAAAGGCACGGCCTACATTCATGGCATGAAGCACGCTACTGGGAACTTCATCATTATAATGGATGCAGATCTCTCCCACCATGTGAGTGGAAAATGTTTGGCATCTTTCCTGGCCTCCAAGTGTCACGACTGTTTGTGTTTGGGGTCTCCAGTAACTCTTTGGGGAGTTTGGGGACTTTTTTTTTAACTGTTACTATCCAAAACCTTCACAAAAAAAAATTGTATTATGTTGAACTTCATATTTCATGACTGTTGCTTTTGCTTTCAGCCCAAGTTTATCCCACAGTTTATCAAGTAAGTATATCTGAAACACTTAGGTTTTTATAAAGAGTATTATAAAGGGTGGATTTATTAGTAATGGAATATACAGAAGTTCAAATACACTGTATAAAAAGGCATTAATTCAGACCGAATTTGTTCTGTTTTCAGGAAGTTTGACTAGTTCCATTTATTATTATTATGAAAGTCAGGAGTTTGAAGGCACAGTCATCTGCACAAAAAGGTGCAAATACAAATATATATTTTTTGTATTCACATATGGAAAAAATCTGTGTAATTAATTGACCGAAATAAACACGTTGGACCCGGCCATAATTTTAAGGTGCAACTCCAACACGCTGCTTTGCCGTTTGACATGGTTGAAAACAGTCAAAAGAACGCCAAGATATCAGGAGGAGAATCAGTCTAGTACAAGTTTCAGATGCATGGGAAGGTCCAGTCATCGTACTATTTAGGAAGGAGATGGGTTCTGTGTGTTAGAGGGGAAAAATCTGCACTTTAACCCCAGACTAAAAGCAAAGCACCTGGTGAAGATGCTGGTTGAGCGTCATCAGCCATGAAACAAAGACCAACATGAGTGAAAAGGTCACTCTGCAAGGAAGAAGCCAGTACTCTAAAAAACAGATAAAAGTCACTCAAAAACCTTCATTTTTGTGTCACAGACACAAACATCTGCTCTTCACAATATAGATGATATTGTCAGGAAACGTAGCAACTTCTCAGAACATTAACCAAGAAGCTAAAACTTTAGGTCTATATGCGACAACAAGTTTGTCTTAAGGATAAAACCACCACAAAGTGCTAATCTCAGGTGTGTAGGGAATTTATGGACACAGCTGAAAATATGTGTGTGAGTGAGGCATCAATTCTGTCTGGACGAGTGGATCGGAATTCCAGCAGGGCAGTTCCAGCAAATACCAAGGAAAGGTACATAAACATCTGAACTGAAGAAGACATTCCCCATCTCCACATCCTGACATCTAGCAAAACTGACCTGAAGCAGGAAACATTTGGTCTGATTTAATGTCTGCTCGTGTTCTTTTTACATGGTGTATGTAAACTTCTGGTTCCTACTGTAGGTTAAATAGATGTTTTTCTGGTTGACAGCAGGATATTATATTTTTCTTGTGTCGGCCAGTTTAAATTTTCATTTATTTTTTTTTTATCCAGAAAACAGAAGGAGGGTGATTATGATCTTGTGTCCGGCACTCGATACCTCGGCAGTGGAGGTGTGTACGGCTGGGACCTGCGCAGGAAACTCATCAGGTGACGCCTGCTCAGCAAAGTTGTTCTGTTTTTTGGGGGGTTCTTTTCTACAGCTGCACCAATATGAAGATTTTGGCCAATATTAATATGGCTGACAACTGATATTTGCCAATATTAGTTATATCTTTTGTTAATATCAGCCCAGTTTTTCTTATTGGATTGATATGTTGCAAAACGACTAGCATCGGCTGATACCGATGTTATTGCTGATATATCTACGTGTTCCTTGCTTAGTTTTGTTTTTTTCTCAAGTTTACACTCACCTATTCTGGCAGGAAGCTGAACTTGAGTGATTTATTTGTAAGTTTCCTTGTTTATTTCTCCCGCTTTCAGCCGGGGAGCCAACTTTTTGACCCAGGTGCTGTTGAGACCCGGCGCTTCAGACCTCACAGGAAGCTTCAGGTGGGTGGAGCAGGAAGTTGTCTTTTAAGACAACAGCTATTGTCTTCCTTCTTCTTTTCCAATGAAGAAGAAATTGGAGTGTTTCTTTTTCATTTTCTTTTTTCTTTTTTTTTTTTTTTGGTCTCTCCTGCATCAGGCTATACAAGAAGAAAGTGTTGGAGAGTCTGGTTGAGCGGTGTGTGTCCAAAGGCTACGTTTTTCAGATGGAGATGATCGTCCGAGCCAGGCAGCTCAACTACACAGTGGGAGAGGTGACCAAGCCTTAAGAGTTTGACTCAGCTGCTTTTGAAATGCTTTTCTTTCTGCATTTAGAGAGCCGACTGAAAATATTTGGTTCCTAAAACGGATATCTGAGGTTTAGCATCACCTGATACTGATCTGATACAGAAAAACAGCTGAATTGACTTTTTTTTAAGTGGACTTAAATGTACTGAATTAAAAGTTGATTTGATAACTGTGATTTGATAACAGCACGCTTAAATACAGCAATAGCGTCACAAGCTTTCTTAATTTGTTCATGTCAGCACAATGAGGAGCCAATGTAAAATAAATGAAGAAACTGAAACTCAAGAAAACAGTAGGTTGACTAGCTTGGAGAAACATTTAAAAAATAAACTGCAACAAACCTTTCAAATGAGTCAGAAAGCGCAATTAGGAATTCTAAATATGATGTAAAATACATAAAGCATGATGTCGCTCAGAGCGCAAAGCGTAGAATTAGATTGAAGAGATCTGCCCTTATGGATCGGGCACATTGTCACTGATACTCCATCTAGAATTTTTATCACTATCTATACCGATACAGATATTAATATTTGATCTTAATATCAGACATCTTCTACCCTGAAACCTGTCTTCAGCAGGAAATGAGGGATTTAATTTATTTTTCTACGTTAAAAAGTGCCTTGGTTGTAACTTGGACTAAGAATTAGAATTTAGCTCCCATGAGATTGACGCAGCGTTGAAGACGCTTCCACGACCATCACTATCTCGTAAAAAGTGACCGACTGTGACTCAGACTCATCTAAATATACAGTGAACATTTTACAACAAGTTTTACATCTATTAAAAACAATTCTATTTGGATTTTACCTTAATTCTCTTAATTGCTATGTAATTAACAAAATGTCTCCCTCTCTTTCCAAAACAAAGGTGCCCATCTCCTTTGTGGATCGGGTTTACGGGGAGTCCAAACTCGGAGGGAATGAGATCGTTTCGTTTGCGAAGGGACTCCTCACGCTGTTTGCCACGACGTGATCGGCGGCCTGCCTTCACCCGGCGTTTCTTCAATGTTCCAGCGGTCAAGATGTGGCGTATCGTCGGACCAGAAAGCAGATGTCTGTCTGTCCATGCTAGGCATTAAACGCAAAACGAACACTGAAGGAAGATGAAACTTTACATTCCCATTTTCTCTCTTGAGTCTGATTTGGTGCGTCGTCGCTCCCATCACTGAATGTGAACCGAACCCAGATTTGTTTGTATAAAATAAACAGTTTGTATTCCTGCCACTGGTTTGTTGTGCGAGTATCTTTTATTTTTAACATTTAATGATGTCACGATGCAAAGTTCTAAACCATCTCTGATTCGGGGTCAATCAGATACACAGTCGTTGGGAAGACCGCCATGGATACGCGTCACAAGCTGGGTGTTCACAGTGTCTAGAAAGTGTTGTCAAGATGAACCTGAATCAACACTGCAGATGACCTAAAGACGGTTATCTAAGGAACCTGGGCTTCCATTACACCTGAAGAAATAATCCACAGGCTGGGGACCTCTACGCCTCATTGACGCACTAATTCCTGCAAAAGGACCAAAGAATCAAGAGCTGAGTGGATAAAAATGAACATATGTTTCAAAGCCCTCATATTTCTGTTTAAAATATCCTTCCTTTATAGACATTTTGGGTTCTCATCTGTGAGCATAATCATCTAGCATAGAAGAAATAAACGTTTGGAATCTTTCACCCTATGAATCTATAATGAGTGTAACGTTGTGAATATAGAACTTTTACTCTAAACGTTTTTCAGATGTACTTACATCTATTTATTAGCCATTCATTAATCTGACTACATCCCATCTGTTCTTCCATACATTAATCCTGTCTATTCATCCCAATGGATGAATGAAATGTATGGATGTCATTCCATCCATCCATATATTCCATGTACAGTATATTGTCTTCCAACGGCTGTTTTTTAAAATTATTATTAAACATTTTTTAATAACATTATAACATTAAGGCACACATAAAAAATATAAGATAAAAACAAATATGGCTGAGGTTAAACCAAACAAAAGATCACTAGTTCCCATCAAATAAGTTCAGTAACTAGTAGTACCAGCTTCTACTAACTAGGAAGCAACGGAATCTACAGCGCCATCTAGTGTTGGCCCGACCTCGACCTGAGTGCTGAGGCTCTGTGTACATCCGCCTCTCCGCAGGGAGGAGGACAGAAGGGCGCCCGCTGTCGGACGGTTCAGGTAACTGCTGCCGGTTGTTTACCCCGTTGAGTCCATCACACACACAAAATAAACAGTCGAAGAAGAAAGACTGGGGGATTATCTTTTAGCGGATATTTGCTTAATTGGCCAGACTGACTGACAAACCAATCAGGAGTTTTAATGAGATGATTTTTTTTTTAGGAGGACCTTACAACGAGATAATTTATGCTAATAAGGTAAGACGTCACTTCCGCTTCTTTTATTTGCGCCATTTTGGATTGGGCAGTTTGCGGGCTGGCTGTGTATTGTCCGTCAGAAGAGAATGGGCAAAGCAATTCTCGCTACCGGGGGAAGTGTAGGCACAGTTAAAGGTGAATTTCTATTTCGGGACTGAAACAGCTAACATGTGTCCGTCCTCAGCGCTCCGCGGAACGGCCCTGCTGGTTGTCCGGTGAAGCTCGGAGCGCTTTGCTCCGCTCCGCTCTCCGTTTCCGCTCTCTGGCCAGAGGAGGCAGGATAGCGGCCGTTTGGTAAGGGACCATCGGGCTTGGGGAGGGAAGACCGACGGCCGATGACCCTCCTCGGGAGACACCTGGGAGGACGCAGCTGTGCGCGCTAAAGAGTGGAGACTCGGCCTCGGTCAGCCTGAGGTGACACGGTTCGCTCAGACGGGAGTCCTGGATGTGAAAGCAGGTAAACCTGGGTGTCATAACGCCGGGAGAGCAGCCCGCTAATAGCTGGCGGTTAACCGAGCTCTACCTGCGGGGATGTGATGTGAAGGGTGGCGGTGGGACCCTGGATATTGTGTGTGTGGGGGGTTAATGTTGTTTTCGTGTCTGTTGGGCTCTTCGCAGCTCCAATACCCATTAGCTTGTTTGTAATAGAGTCTGGTTGAAGCAAGGCGTTGAATTGTGAGGAATTAGTTTTAAGCTGCCCATGTTGTTGGGAGCTAGCTTAGCATGCTAGCTGAGCGCGGTGTGCCCCCTATTCTTTGTCAGCAGCAGCAGCTCCTTGTCCATCTCGATCTTACCAGATGTTTTGTTGTTTAAAAAAAAAAATGGATCCGAGCCGTACCGATTTAAACAGTTTGTTTATGAACACTCAATCTGTTACTGACCACAATATCGTTGTTTGCGTCTCTTCGGATGTGATCAGAGTTGAGCCAGGTGACAGTGGGGCTGTACTGACACCAGGTGTTGGATCGGGACGGGGCGATGAGCCACAAACCAGCCCTCACCTTCACCACAATACATTGGACAGGATTGCAGCCATGTGGTTAATCCCAACCTGGCGTTACAGTGGATGTTGTGAGAAGTGCCTCCCTCCTTCCCTAATTAAGCATCCAGACATTGAGGAAGTGCAAACCTGATCTACGTGGACCAGGTGATCACAACCTGGGAGTTTAATGCCATGAAGGCCAATGTTTGTTTCCCCTCTAGCTCCACCGCAGAACGGGAAGCCAGCAGCCTCCTCCTGTGTTTCCTCTTCCTTCTCTCCCTCTCTTCTCTCCTACCCCCTCCTCTACTTGGCCCCCCCTCCCTCCCTCACATCTATCTCACCCTCTTCCCTTTTTTGTCCCCTCCACCCTCCCTTTCCTCTCTGCCAGTCTCTCTGACCTCCCTGCCTCCCTCTTTTCCTCTCATCTCTCCCCTCTGCAAGCCTTCCACACCTCCCCTCCTCCTCTTCCTCCTCCTCTCTCTCCCAACTCACCCTCCCTCTTTCCAAGTCTCTCTCCCTCTCACTCCTTCTGTCCCTCCTCTTCCTCCCATCCAACATCTCTCCCTCCCCTCCCCCCAGCCCTCCTCTGCTGCAGACATATTGTAGGGGCTGCTGCTAACTCAATAGGAGGCGCCATTCTGTGATGGTGCTGCGAGGAAGGGAGGAAAAAAGGGGGCCAGGCAGAGTGTAAGGGAGGCTTACATAATGGGAGTCCTCTGCAGCGCCATCTAACATCTGAGGGAGGGATGAAGGATTAAAAATAAAAAATAAAAATCAGGGAGTCAGAGCGGGTAGAGGGTCTGTGTCTAGTACCTGGAACTGTTTTGTGGGAGGACGTTGGCTGGAGCACAGCGGGGTGGGGGGGGGGGGGGGTGGGGGGCATGTGTTCGCTGTGATTGTTTGGCGTCACATTGCCTTGATATTGTGAAGAAGGTGACCCTTGACCCTTGCTGCACAAGAGTTTTGATTTGAAAAGACGATCTAATAGTGGGCAACAGAGATTTAAAGTGTTATCACAATATTTTGTGTTACTATGGTGATAACGATAAACTGATGGAAACAATTATTGCTTCTGGTTTAGCTAACCATGCAAACACTAATACGACTTTGAAAAACAAACATTCGTCATATGGTTCTGTAGGACTCATGACTATGTATGATTTGTTTCACTAAACTGCAGTAAGTTCAAAAATTCACATTTTTTTAGATTTTGTATGCTGGGACAAGCAAAATCCCCCCTCTGGGGATCAATAAAGTATTTTCTTATAAAATTGATAAATGTCGGTCAATATCAATAATCATTGATTAGTTTTTTGTTGTGAAAATCTGAATTAATGTCAAACCTTTGACATGATCTTTCCCCCTTTATCCAATTTTCTCTGGTGGCAGAACTTCTTGAAAGATCAATTAAAAATCATAAACAGGTTAATTCACTCCTTCATAGGGCTCCTGTTAATTAATATGATCCCTTTAAATTAATAGGAGTTCCTATTAAGTTAAGAGGAGCCCTATGAAGCACAGATGTGTTGGGATTGCGGATGCACCGACATAAATATGTGGGCCAATGCATGAAGGTAACGTACCATCTTTGTGAACATGAATGGCTACCTGTCTGTACCATGTTTGTAGTCAGGTGAACCGTGGTAGAACCTGATGTTTGTTTCTGCAGGTCAGATCTGTTCTCGTACAGCATGACGCCTGCAAAAGCTTGCAAAATGTTTTCCTTGTTTGGACGATGCTCAGATCTGGCTTTGGATTCGTTGAACTGAGCTCATTTGGGGGGTTTAAAGAGTCACCCTCACCATGAACATCAGTGAGTAGAAGATGGTTTTCGACGTTTCACCTTTTGATTCATGTCAATCTCAGTGTGAAGCAAACAAACAAAAAAATCTGTCTCATCTAAACCAAAGCAAACAGTTCTGAAGAAATGCACAACTCCTTATCCAAACCAACCAATCGTAGCCAGGAGGAGGGGTTTAATGCTGTCAGTCAATCTGGGGTACACGCTGCTAAATGTGCTTGTAGCCTAGAAACAACTTGCCGTCCAGTAACACTGTTCATAAACTGTCATCAGTGGCCATGCTAAATAGGCTTAGCATTCCTGGCAGACTCTATCAGGAAGAAACAGGTTTTTGCATATATTTACCAGGGCTGCTGGTAGATTGGTCAGCATCTGTAGTTCAGTAATACTCGGATGTTCTGAGTCATTCCTCGTTTCTTTAATTCTGCTCATAAGAAGCTGAAGATTAGCATAAACTTTAATGTGGTTCTCTGAATAATTCAGACGTTTTTCTTTATACATTGAAGGATCTACTATGTAGAAGCTTTAAAAATGAAACGAGGTGATGATAAAAGCATGTCATCTCCAGAAAATAAACAGTATATAAAGATGGCGTCTTTAAATAGACAGGAGAAAGAATCCTGACACACGCCCAGAGAGATGCATCATCCTTCAATTCACCTGCTACTGTATGTAAAACATTTTAAGCTAACAGTCCTTTGAGCTACTTTATGTCTGTCAAACTCTAAGTAGACAACGCATTTGATATGAATTTATCACGCGATTAATTGATTTATTGCGACAGGCCTAACAATGAACAATACGATAAATGTCCACACTTATTGAAGGCATGTTGTGTTTGTTCGCCCCCTCTGTTCAGGCGGGCAGAATGTTCCAGCTCCCAGTCAATAACCTCACCAGCCTACGGAAAGCCAGGAGAAATGTCAAGAAAGTCCTGGGAGATATTGGCCTGGAGTTCTGCAGAGATCACCTAGAGGTGAGCATGCTCCAAATATACACTGTTAATAATTAGCCTTTTCCTTCATGGTAGTAGATTGCAGTAGTCCTTTTATAAATTACCACATAACATTTATTTTTGGGGGGTTTGCATTCATAATATAGCATATTGAGTTTTATGCACTCAAGAATTTCTGTGCATGAAGTAAGGCTTCTGCTGCAGAGCTTCTGGCACTGCAGCTTGAATTAAGATGACTTATCCTCATTCAAATCTACAAACCAGCACACACTGCACTGATTACCCACCATGACTCTGTATTCCCATTCTAATTATATTTCACTTAAGGTATAAAAGAGAAAAAAAAGATGCTCTCTGCATTTAATAATTCATACATTTTTTTTATTTCATTAAAGCTGGAGAATTTACACTTCCTATATGCTAGTTTATTGCCTCATTGTAACTAAGCCTGACAGCAAACGGCCTAAATTAGTGCACAGTTGTGGAGTGGAAAGAAAATGATACATGATGGTTTTCAAAATGTCCAAAAGATAAATCTGAAAGGTGTGGCACACATGTCAGTTCAGCCTCTTTTGCACTTAAAAAACTCAGTGAAATCCAGTCCATCCATGTGTGATTTAATCTCACTGAAACTCCAGATGTTCTGTAAAAGCCTCAAAGGTTTGTTACAGAATAATAATAAGCAATCAGCAGTAAATGGAAAGAATGGAGTGAAATAACGTTGTGACTTTTGAAGCAGGGATGGGTTATAAAACAGTATCCCAAGCGAGGAGAGTGTTAAGACATGATCACCATAGTAATTTTCAGTGGTGCACCAATAAATCCGCCATGATTTCCTTCATTTTGGGAGATTGGCTGATGCTTGCATATGAAGCCTATCTTATCTATTTCTGTAAAGGTCTTAGAATCAACTGCTATTCCTTTTGCTCTGCCATGAGAGAGGGCTAACTGACACATTGGGTCACACGGTTAACAATAGTCACCCAATACTGCCAATATACTTAGCAACTTTGTTGTTATATTTGGCGACTTTCAGACACTGTAACTATTATATAGTGCCATCTATTGCTTAAAAGCAGTCCCTTTGGATTGAGGTGTGTAGCAAACACTGATGATATACTGTTCAGATCTTCCATGAATATGTATTAATCTGTCTTTTATTCGTTAGGACTATAAAGATTTCAACCCTCCTGAGGTGTATATTAAGCACACAACCTGGGAAGATGTGTGTATGTGGGAACCATCCCATACCAAAGTCCAGGTGGGTGATTCATGCAAATGAAACATGGAAATGTTTTTGCCATATGTGGCTTCTATACTGTGATTTTTCATTTCTTCTATTCAAGTAATTGTTGTTTTTTACTTCTCATCTGCATCTCCAGGACTACAGATCCAAACCTTTTTGCTGTTCTGGCTGCTTATTTTCATCCAAGTATTTCTCAGCATACAAGAGCCACTTCCGCAACGTCCACAGCGAGGACTTTGAGAACAACATTCTGCTCAATTGTCCCTACTGCACTTTCAATGGCAACAAGAAGACCCTGGAAACCACATTAAACTCTTCCACATGCCTAATAACAACGTGCGGCAGGGGCCCGGTGCCGTGGCAGCAGCAGGGGCCGGTGGGATCATGATGAAGGACGGCTTGCTGAAGAGGACAGTGGATAATGTGGAACAGGCGGTGTACTACTGCAAGAAATGCACCTACAGGGACCCTTTGTACAATGTGGTGCGAAAGCACATCTACCGGGAACACTTTCAGCAAGTGGCCCATCCTTACATCGTAAAGCCAGGAGAGAAAACAAACAGTCACAACGGTGGCACAACGGAGAGCAATGCCACGCATGGTGGTAATGCAAACCAAATTCACTGCAAGAAGTGTCTGTTTGTTCCACGGACCTACGAAGCGTTGGTCCAACACGTCATCGAGGACCACGAGAGGATCGGCTATCAGGTCACGGCCATGATCGGCCACACCAGTGTGATAGTCCCTCGACCAAAACCAATCGTTATGTTCCCGGCCAAAGCTCAAGGAGACAAGACCATAATCGGGATGGGCCCCAAAGGAGCAGTGATGGCCACGCCGAGGTCTTCTGCGTCCCAACAGCTTAGTCGAGCCGCCGCTGCTGCTGTCGCAGCATCTAAGGCTGCCTTTAACTCCCACAGTTTTCTAACTGGACTAAAACATGACTCTTTGGGGTTAAAGACAGGCAGCATGCAGCCTTTCTCTCTGGGCAACCACCACATTAGAGGAACTCTGCCGGGAAACGCTCAGGTGTCTGTGCCGCAGCAGTCGCATGCAGCAAAGCAGCTAATCTCCGTCAATAGTCTGCGGAGCCCGCTGGTGGCTGGCGCTTCTTCCTCCCTTAAATCCAACCCGTTGGGCTCACGTGTTCAGGCAGCCGCCACCACGGTAGCGGCTGTCACAGCAAAGAAAGGTGGCTCCTCGGTTCTCGGCACATCCTACACCCAGAAGTGGAAGATCTGCACCATCTGCAACGAGCTGTTCCCAGAGAACGTCTACAGCGCTCACTTTGAGAAGGAGCACAAAGCGGAGAAGGTGCCTGCTGTGGCCAACTACATCATGAAGATTCACAACTTCACCAGCAAGTGTCTGTACTGCAACCGCTATCTCCCCAGTGACACGCTGTTGAACCACATGCTGATCCACGGCCTGTCCTGCCCATACTGTCGGGCAACGTTCAACGACGTGGAGAAAATGGTTGCGCACATGCGGCTATCGCACCCTGAGGAAAAGGTTGGACCTCGCACTGACTCTCCGCTGACTTTTGACCTCACTCTGCAGCAGGGAAACCCCAAAAACGTTCAGTTGATTGTCACGACATATAACATGAGGGATGCACCCGAAGAGTCGGTTGCATTTCACGCCCAGAACAGCGCCTCATCCATCTCGTCAAACCTTTCTGCTTCTCTTCTAGGGGGGAAGAGGTTGATGCCTCAGCAGCCATCTAAAACATCATCGGGCCTTTCAGACATTGCTCAAATCAAGAGCGCCCCGCAAGCTTCCGTACCTTACAAGAGAGACGTTGGAAAGACTCTGTGCCCTCTCTGCTTCTCCATCCTCAAGGGCCCGATCTCAGATTCGTTGGCCCACCATCTAAGAGAGCGGCACCAGGTGATTCAGACCGTCCATCCTGTAGAAAAGAAGCTGACCTATAAATGCATCCACTGTTTGGGGGTTTATACAAGTAACATGACTGCGTCTACCATCACGCTCCACTTGGTACACTGTCGAGGTGTGGGGAAGTCGCAGAACGGACAAGACACTAGGATCGCCCAGTCTTCTCGCGTCAGCCAGTCTCAGAGCAGCGCACTGAAACGGCCTGGCTTCGATAGCTCCGACACCAGCGCACCGAAGCGAAGGAGGCCGGGACCTCCTGGACAAAGGGCACACCCTCGGGACCTCAATGGTCCGTCTTACTTTGAAGAAAATCCAAACGAACCTGTTGTCCTTGTTCTTGACCCCAAAGGCCAGGAAAGTAAGTCGTACGAGTCCAGGAAAGCATTTCTGACGCAATATTTCAATCATGTGCCATACCCTACCCAACGAGAGGTGGACAAGCTGGCATCTAGTCTCTGGCTGTGGAGGTCAGACGTTTCTGGACATTTTGTCGGCACAAGGAGAAAGTGCGTACAGGAGTGTGAAAGCCAGCGACCCAGTGTGTTGCTGGGATTCAGCATGCACGACCTCAGCAAGCTTCGCCACGACCTGGAGTTTGACGCGGAGGATGCTTATGAAGGCAAACCCGGCAAGCAGCGGACTTCCAGGACATGCATGGGGGTATCGGAACAGGCTCTCCAGAGACACAGGGAACTCGTGGCTGCCAACGGTGGAGTTGAGCAGCCGCAGGAGGGAGAGTTTGTGGGAAAGGAGGAGGGTTTGCTTGCCAAACCAAGTACTGTTGGCAGAGACCAAACCAAGACAATCAGCAGCACCTTACCACAGAAAATGCCTCTAGACCTCTCTGAGCCCATCTCCATAGACTCTGAAAGTGACGAGGAAGAACAGCAGAGGAATGACAAGAAACCAAGGGCAGCAGCACATATCCATGGTAACCAGCAGTTTACTGGATCTAAAGAGAGACTGGAGACAAGGACAGACATCAAAACCGTTTCAGATCTGGACGACATGTCTGATGATGAGGACGAAGATGATGAAGACGAAGATGATGATGACGAAGATGACGAAGGGGAACATGTAGAGAATGGTTTTTGCGCTACTGAGAACTCAGGAAGAGACAGTTTGCCCATTATTATCCCCAAGTTTGTACCGACGTCCGCTAGAAACCAGAGAGATGGACCCCAGCTGGGCAAACAGCAGTCCTGACTGCATCAGTCAGTCTGAGAAGATCACACCAATAAATCTGCCTCACCTGAATTAAATGACTGCTTCTCTGAGTTACAGAGGTGAAGCAAGTGGGACAAATAAATAAAAAAAAGCCATCTATTGATGTTAGAAAGTAGGACTCGGCAAGCAGTTAAATTCTACAGGAGACACGCAAAGATGGGAACGTTACACCAAACAAAAATGGGAAGTTTTTGCCTTCTATATTCTTTATTTCTTTGAGATAATAAAGTTACTAACATTGCTTTAGCCACTGAGCTCCTCAGTATTCCTGAAGCGATGTTTGGGGGTAAAACCTTTAGAAATTGACCATATAATTCACCATTTTCATGTAGGTATACTAAGATAGGTAGTGTAAATTTGTACAGTCTTTTAAACATGTTTCAACAGACGTTGCTGTACATGTATCCTTAAATATCACCTGTGTGTACGGTAGCCTCATGTTCTCCATTGCTATGCTTAAAAACTAGATGTTGCTTTTGTGGATTGGTATTTTCATGTTTATTTTTTAACTAAATTAGTTTTTTTTTTTGCCAAATAAATATATATAAATATAAATGAACTGAACATTTTTCTTTTATTGTAACTATTTTATTTTTTTAATTGTTTGGCAACATTGCTCTTTATATTTCTGTTGGCATAAAGGATCATTTCATCCATTTTTGGCATCTATTGCTCATTATCTTTGACTATACTGTGCTTGTTTTCTGTTTTCTCAGTCAAAAATTGACCCACAAGACTGGAAAATAACCGGGATACTGGCAAGAAAGCTTCTGGTTTTGCTTCCAAAGGACATTATTGTGTTCACCATGTGTTCTCTGAATTGTGTGTGTTCTATTTTTGTTTATTTTATTTTTCACCTAAGCATTTATGAACAATAAAGTGCTGTAATTGTGACTTTTTACAGGGCCGGATGTTTTACCAGACCCTTGGTTTAAGAAATGACTTGTGCTTGGTGTACATTTTTTAACATTTTCCTGAAAATTGGAGTTAAAATAAGTCTGGAAAGCTGCAAAATTCTGGTTAGTGGAATATAGCTCAGGGGTGGCGAAGTCCAGTCGGGGAGAGGGACCATCCTGCAGCTTTCAGATGCAGAGATGGAAGCTGAGATGACCATAGAAGAAAGTTTGTTTTTGATTTGTTGTAGATTTGAATAATTCCTTTAAGACCACCAGTTTAAAGTGTCTTTTCTTTCAATAAGTTCAGTATGCTGAGGTTTTCAGGGCCATAGAAGAAATGGAGCCACAACATCAGATCCCACACTGTGGTTAACAGAGGGCGTGATGTTTCAACCAACAATATGATGACTGACAGTATAATAACGTTTCTAAGCCTGTAACATTTTGCTGATAGTGGAATAAATTATGTTGGCCAGTTATTGCTGTAGCAGTAACCGAAAAATATATATGCTGGACATACATACACGTCTAGCTATTATGCTAATTCACGTGCCGACAACAGGAAGTGGACAGTCAAAATAAAAGCTGCGAACCTTAACTCCTGCTGCCGATGAGTTAGCGCGTCCACTGTTGTAGTAGATTCATTGTAACGCCTGCATTGCCATTAAAATGGCTCATTTCATGCTTTAAGCTAAAATGTATGTGTTGAGAGGAAAAGAAAGGAAATTATCATAAAAGGTGACCTGAAGCAACATTTGAATCTAATCAGGCGCACCAGCAGAAATGTGGTTCCAAGACTTAAGTTTTTATTTTGGTGCTCCTATCGGCAAGTGAATCAGCTTTAAGCTAAATATTTAACTTCGAATGTTTTAGTGTATAGTTTGAAGCTAAATGTTTAACTTGCTAACTAAATATTATATAACTTTAAAAATTAATCCTATTTTTTTTCCTCTTATGACAAACTAAATAACCCAAATTATTAATTTCTAATTGAGTAAATTTTCAAACGGCATCTCTATGACTTCCTACGCATAAATTGTCTCTTTCTCTTTCAAAGATAATTCAATGTTGACCAGCCAACAAACAAAAAGACCCTTTAAGTTCATGAATTTTTTTTGTTGTGGGACTGTTACAATAATAGCTCTATAATTGTTCTCACATTTTTCACAAGTGCCTAATCGGAAAACACCGTACTGACAAGGATTTTAAAATAAGACATAGATGTCGTTAATTTACTAATGATCGTAAAAAACAGGAAAATATATTTTAAAATTGTAGCCATTGGCAATCCATTATTAAATGAAGGCAACAAATATAAATGTTATAATTTTCTTTTTCAACTGGGGAGAATCACAGAGGTCCAATCAAATTGGAAATCGCGGTGGGAAAGTTGGAGGTTTCTCACCAGCTACCACCTCTTAATCTAACATAATATTGTAATAATAAAACAAGGTAAGAATATGTATGGACTGGAGATGTTTGTATCTAAGTAAATCTTTCACACACAGTACTGTACATTGTCCTATTTTGTTCTGGGTGTGGCCCTCTCACTGGGCCATATAGGCAGTTACCCAGGGCTGCATCAGCAACGGGGGTGCACAGGTACCAGATACTGCAATTCAATATAAACACTCACAGTCAGGGCACAACGCTAGATGTTGTCCCCTGGTTGGTTGGGTTGGCAGGAGGCAGGGCTTGCCTAGAAGTACCACTGTTTATATGTGTAAGAAACAACACTAACCCCCACCCTGTAGTTCTTGAGTTTTGTAACTGAAAAAGTTACAAAACTATCTCTAACTTTCCCCGTCCTCATATCAGTGACCATATATGGAAGAGCTGCTGTGAATCAAAACTTAGTCTTGCTGATATGAATCCTATTTTTGCAACTCAGGTTTCTTGTGAGAAATTGGATGCACATCTTTATATCATTTCAGCACAGTGTTGTCCTTTGCCCCTGTTGGGTGAATAATATAAGATGGATGGAAATTACCCCAGTACCAGAGAGAACCTTGGCTGGCTAGGCCGTGTTGCTATGCTGCTACAAGGAGGGAGAGGGAGAGAAGAGAGGAGAGGAGAGAGAGAGAGAGGGAGAGAGAGGCCTGGAAGACTGTGGGGGAGGCGGAGGCCTCATCTGCAGTGCTGTGTGCAGAAGGAGTGCTTAACAGCACTGAACGGGGGAAGAGAGGAGAAGAAGAGAGGCGAGGGGGAGGCAGAAGGGTGGCGAACAGAGCTGGGAGGGGGGAGGGGAGGAAAGTGGGAGTCAGAAAACACAAGAGAAGCTAAGATGGGTGATAGGGAAGGAGGAGATAGAGGAGATGGCAGCAGTGGGGGGAGTCCAAAACTGCGCCCTCTGTGCTTGGAGATGTGGTACAGCAGGGCATAAATATGTGCGATCTTAAACACAATGAAGGCCTGGCTAACTGGCTGGACTGGTCATATCGACCTGACCAGCTGCCCAAATCCTCCTGAATGGGGAGGGCTGGTGATGAAGTGACAGTTAGGACAGCGGAGGAAGGGGACGTTTCCACAGATTCTCCCGCACAAGAGATGTTAATATTCCCCATCTGCACAATCATTGGTAATGACTGCAACTCTTCTGACCATCACATGCAACTATAAAGGTCACATGTTGTAGATATAATCTTTTATTCATACAGGAAAAATCTCTTGAGACTCATTGTCTCGTTTACAAGAGAGACCTGTTACATCACAAATGACCCCCCCATAAAAACAGTAGTACTAAACAATTCTACAAATCAATACCACACATTGTCAACGGAAGGGTTTTCAAAGATCAGGGTGCAACAAAAACTGGGACAATAAGAGAGGGAGACAGTCGAAGGGAGTCACGCTGCGAGGACTCCTCCTTTGCAGAGCTGGGTGATGGAGGCTGGAAAAGGGAGGACTGGGGTGGAGGTGGGGCTGGGGGATGCTGGGGCAAGGGGGGGGAGGTGGCGGACAGAGACGGTTGCAGGCCTGTTCACGTCTCCTGCAGTTACATTGGTCTTGCTGCACATCCACAATACATACAACGCTGGGGAGGAGGAACATGTTAGGTCGAAACATTGAGGAGGTAAAAAAAAATGGAATAGTGGTAGAATAGGAAAAAAAAGATGTGTGCTTTTAAACCTTTCTTTAGAAGGACTGACATTTTTATTCATCCTTCTTTGCAAATGAATCTAGTCCAGTCAAATTACATTAAAAAAACATCTGAATATTGATTTTCAAATCTTGGCAAAGCTTCTCAAATGGACTTAGTCCTAGACTGTGAATCTGCCATTCTAACACACAAACATACTTTGATCTCACCGTTCTACTGTTGATCTGCCTGGATGTTCTGGGTTCTTATTCTAATTTAAAGATGAAACTCTTCCAGAGGATTTGCAGCCTTCAGGTTTTCTTGAAGGACTGCCATGTTTTTAGTTCCATCCACCTTCCGATCAAAACTAATCAGCTTCCATGATGCTGCCGCCACCTTTCATTGTCAGGATGATGTTTTCAGACCAGCCAATGTACAGTAGGCAAAAAATGTTTCTTTTTTCACATATATTCTAATAGCTAAATAAAACTAACACAAAAACCATCCATCCATCCATCCATATCCACCCACCCCCCTTTTTTTGTCAAGAGCAGCGCTGTGGTATTGGGCCAGGAGGTGGCACTCTAAGAATGAAAAAATGTTAAGACTCCTGCCTTTTTAAATAATAATTTTTATATCATATTGTGATTTGTAATTTTTTCATGTTAGTATGTATACAAAATAAAAGTTATTTAAGAAGGCAGTATACATTAACCACATTTCATCCTGTCCTCATAACTATTATTTGTACCATAACTGCTATCATTATATGTGGGGATGTCAAAAACTATGATATTTAAAATATGCAATAATATAAATTAAAACACAATTTCCTAAATGGTGTTTTTTTCTTTTTATTGTAGTTTATGTTGCTAATATGAAGTTTAAGTGTACTTCGTTGGTTGCTTGTTCAGTCTTATTTTGACAGGCTAAGAGTTAGCGGCTTTTATTTTGAAGCAACCAGCTCTCCCCAGTCCTGAGAGGAGCCGGGCAGCGGGAGGCAGAGACCAGGCCAGCCGAGACACAGCGCAGGCTGCCGCTTGGATAACATCGGAAACGAGAACTATGAGAGGAGATAAGTTCACCAGCTGAGCCGAGCTGGCTGACAGCAGTTGTGCCGATCGCTACACAGACCTCTGAAACTGGTGGTAGCCGAGAGTTCTTGGGACAGTTCGCGGTCCCGGTAAAACAACTTGTTTTTTCGGACACTCTGGTGGCAGCAGCGGTCGCTGAAGCGGCGGCGGCGGCGGCTGGAGCAGGGCGTAGTGTGCGGGCTTTGGCGGCGTCGATGGTCCTGCTGCTAGCGAAACATGAACAAAAACCACCGAGTACCGAGCAGCCGTTCTCTGAGTGCCGTGGAGGTGAAAAGCAAGGTGACATATACACTTTTTATTGTCAGTTTTACTTTCTCTGTGTGTGATGCTAAGTCATTGTGGTGATTAACATTATTACTCCTGCTAATTTAGCCCGCTAAGTGGCTTGGTAGCAGGTTGTGATGTTCCGATTACAGATACATAAACCTGAGCTTTACACGCAGTCGTTCTGTTTTGTACTGTGTGGAGTTCGTTGAGTTCGACACATTTTAAGGTAACTATTTTGTGGTTGTGTTTGCCAAGTTTAATGGCCGGCTAAGTTTGAAGGTGGAGGTTAATGTCAGCTGACTCCGCAGCGAGCTAGTTTCACCTGTCAGCTCCTTCCGCCGCTCCCCGCTCTCACTCACCGAAGTTGTAACAATTGCGTATTGTATAACTACTAGGAGATAATACGCGCTCTCGCCTCATAAAGGGTTTACAACAAACGGAAACATGTTTAAGGCGTCTCAATAAAACAATTTATTAAATGCCGGTGATATTATTTATCTGTCTCCAGATGTCATTCGGCTTCTTCCGCCGAAGGCTCTCTGTCCGGTCTGGAGCCACACTGAGGAATTCTACGGAAAACTATTATTTACTTTAATTCAATTACACAAACTATGACATCGGTTTTTGGCACAAATACAAATTATTTTTATTATTTTATTAGCGCTCGTCAATCTAATAGGGCTAAAATTTATAAATGCTCCGATAGCTTGACAGGTGACAGGAATCGGCCATTTCTCATCTTTTATAGTCTGTAGCTATAAAAAGATGAGGAGTCAGACTTACCTATTTAGTAGAGCATGTAAAAGAAGTCGGGGGGGAAGTTATGCGAACCATTCTGATGTTTTTGACATTTTTTTAAAATTTGTGATTCATAACCTATTATTGGTCTGATCTTTGAAACTAATATAAAAGTTTTAAAGCGATTTAATGAATATTGAATAATTTGATGTATTTATATAGAAATTTGCAGAAGAAGTTATGGGGTGTTCAAGAGGTACACTTGCAAAGATTTTGAGACAAACATATACTTTGGGGCAGTACGGAGTAATTAAATTTTCCAAAGTCCCATATTAATAACTGGGTTTGTTGTTGAGGGGCAGATCAATGCCTGAAATAATTCTTTAAATTAATGTATTCAATTTTAAAAATTATGGCATGTTGACTTGTGTTTGTAACACAAGTCAACATGCCATATTATCTCACTGTAAACAATTCCATTTTTTTATTGTTGTATTTCCTGGTATATTTAATCTGGTCTTCAAAAATAGCCCTGACTTCATTAAATATGTATTCAACAGTAGGGTGGGGTACCCATAATAAGATTATGGTATTATTGTTTCCAACAACCTGTGACCTTAACATATTGGACTTGTGACCGAATTTGTGACCAACAAATGTTGAACTCTAAACAACCTTTTGGAATATTATTAATACACACAGAGAGCTATTGTAATGATATATTGTGCAGTCCATACCTAGAAACACGTGCATTTTTCATAATTCAACATTCTTTGCAATATTTAATTGTATTTTTAAGGGAATTTCATGCTTCAGAAAAAACACTTGAATCAATTGTTTATTAATTTTCTCATACTGCTGCCTCCTACAATGCTATGTAATTTTACAGGATGAAACCTTTTGAGGGAAAAGGGAAAGACTTAAGTCTTTGTAGTTCCAAGTAGAAACAGATGAAAAGCTTCAGGCTGCTACAAAACAGATAAGAGGTTCTCTGACAAACTGGGTTAAGGTTGTCCGTCTGGCCAACAGGTCAGTTTAATTTGTCAAACCTATAATCAACATGCAGGGGACATATTTAAATGCTTAGATGTTTGACATCATTCTGTAATAATAAGGTTAACAGAATTGTTGAAATAGAATGATCTTTCTGGAGCACTGCTATGTTTAGATTATATTTATACAAACACTTCTGTCAGATTTGAGCAAAAATCTGTCGCCTGTGTTTAGACCTGTCACAATAACAAATCTTGCTGGAAGAGACATTCTTAGAAGTTATTGTGATGAATGTCTATATTGTTGTTTTGTGGCCATTTTCAATTAATAAAATGGTAATGGCATAATAATGCAAGAATACGTTCCAATAAACTTTAAATTCAGATGAACATCTAACACTGGCTCTTTTTATTTGTCGTTTCTGTTGCTTTGTTTATTTATTTTGGATATTTAAATATCCAAAATAAATAAACAAAGCAACAGAAACGACAAATAAAAAGAATCGTAAGTCTCTGCAAACAAAATAGTCTGTCAAAAAACAGCTAGTTGAGACCAAAGCACCAGACTGAAGATTTTTGTTGTCCAGTTTTTGGTGGAGAGAAAAGAGAAATGATAAATCATGCAAATGGAAATAAATGAACTTGTTTTAATTTTCTGTGCAATTAACTGATTTGTTGCTTATTGCAACAGGCCTGCTGGTATCAGAGAAAGAGAATTTAATGTTTTTTTCTTTTTACATGTTTTTACATGAGCAACAGTCATTTGATGCCATAAATTCAGATTGAACGGGTAAAAATTAGATGTAAAAACTAGACTGATGAAGCAGCCAGCAGTACATTTGAACCTTTTTTCTCTAGACTTGCCTGTAGAAACTCACCAAAATCATCATGTGCTCTAAAGTCTAACTGCTTTTACTTGAGTCCTACAACTTAATCTCTACATTGCTGTGCACCGATGTGCAACAGACGCCCAAGTTGGCAGTGAATTGTAGCTTTTTTTGGTCCATCCTGGGCAACAGTAACCACAACAACCAGAACTTGTCAACATCAGCAGGGAGGTTTTCTACGTGGTGATGAGATCAGGCGTCTGTAATTTGACCCTGTCTGCTGTTATTGCTGAAAATCAGTTGTTTTTTTAAAAAAATCAAATTCCATAAGAACGCATCCTGTAATTTACTCGATTTGTAGTTTAATTCCTCAGAATAGTTTAGCAAAACACCTTGATTCTCACCGCACACCTTTTTCTGAACCTGTTCCGATATTATCCGTGTTAACATTCGGACTGTGATCCTGTGTGTCCTGTCCCAGTTTGGCGCAGAGTTCCGTCGGTTCTCTCTGGATCGCTCGAAGCCAGGCCGCTTTGATGAGTTCTATGGCCTTCTGCAGCACGTTCATCGCATCCCCAACGTGGAGCTGCTGGTGGCCTACGCCGATGTGCACGGCGACCTGCTGCCCATCAACAATGACGACAACTATCTCAAGGCCGTCAAGAGTGCCAACCCTCTGCTGAGGCTCTTCCTGCAGAGGAAAGGTAACATTTATTGTTCTTCAGTTTCGGCGTGTTATTAAATGACCCAGCTTAGAAAAACGATGCTGGTTACGGAACCGTAACGCCTTTTACTCTGGACAGTCGAAAAGTTTTAGTTTTGATGGATATTTGAAATCATACAGATCTCTTGGCAAATTTAGGGTCAAATTTTTTTCAACCTATCAAGTTTTTTTTTTTTCCAGAAAGGAAATTAGGCGAAAGATATTGAAGCAATGTAAAAGGAATGTCAGTTTTGGAAAAAAAAAAAAGAAATTAAATGTCATGTTGAAAATTAGTTTTACTCTTACCAATGATAATGGGTAAATTTATCGGCATTACAGAAGTTAAACCCTTCTTAAAATTGTTGACCAGCGAGTTTCCACTGGGATTCTGATGATGTATCGTTAGTGATGAGCCTCCTTACTACCAAAGATCAGAGTCATGTCTGGACTATCCCAGCGTTGCTCCAAAAATGTTAACGTTACTCTTAAAATAGGAGGAAAACTATTCTGGTATGAATATTTTTGACCCTCCCTGACCAGGCTTCCTTCATTTTGATTGATCAGCAGTTGGCTGATACCTATACGTAAAACTGATCTATTCCTCTGATCTTACAGTATCTGACTCTGCAAAGACTGGAGTTTATAATTATCACTCCATTATGGCCTACTTGGCACGCTTGTGGCTACAGGGACTTTTCAGAAATAAAACTTTTTACAGGTCAACATCAGAATCGACCATAAAGACCAGCTATTGGCCAGAAAACTGCAATCAACCCTTTGAATAATTATACACAGTCCAGTCACATTAATGTGACCACCACGTACTTTCCACTTCAGAGTTAAATAACCAATCACAGAAGGCAGGTGGCAGCACAGTGCAGTTGAGCGTATATAAAGGGTGTGTGTGGGCTTCGGAAAACATTTCAATCGTTGGCGTAATGCAGAAACGAAGCGATTTATCCGACGTCCAAAAGGGCATGATCATTGGCTTTCGGGCCAAGGGTGGAAGCATTTCCGAAACGGCTGAGTTTGTGAACTGTTCGCGTGCCGCCGTGGTAAAAGTGTACCGTGCATGGCAAAATGGGACTGTCCAAAATCCACGACGTGGCAAATGTGGTGCACCACGGGCCATAGATGACAGAGGCGAACGACGGTTGCGGAGATGCGTTCGGGCAGATAGACGGGCTACCGTTGAGCAACTGACCACTAAAATGAACCAAGGGGCTACAACAAGTGTCTCCCAAACCACTATTCAGCGAACATTGCTGCGTCTGGGCCTCCGAAGCAGACGCCTGGTTCGTGCACCTATGCTGACTGGTGTTCATCGACGACGAAGGCTAGAATTTGCACGCCAGTACAGCAGCTGGACGTCCACTGAGTGGCGACAGGTAGCGTTTTCAGATGAATCGCGTTTTATGCTCCATCGGACAGATGGATGTTGGCGTATAAGGCGTGAAACCTCTGAAAGGAACCACCCTGCAACCATTGCAGGAACGGTCCAAGCTGGAGGCGGGAGCATTATGGTCTGGGGAATGTTTTCCTGGCATTCTCTGGGTTCACTGATTATTGTGGAAGGCACGATGGATCAATACAAGTACGCATCTGTCCTTGCGGACCATGTCCACCCCTACATGCGCATTGTTTTTCCTCAGGATGATGGCATCTTCCAGCAGGACAATGCGAGGTGCCATACAGCTGCCAGTGTACGTGCGTGGTTCGAAGAGCACCAGGATGAGTTTACCGTCCTCCCCTGGCCAGCAAACTCACCTGACTTAAACCCAATCGAGCATCTGTGGGACCATCTCGATCGAGTTGTTCGCGCCATGGATCCTCAACCGCGTAATCTAGCGCAGCTGGCCACGGCATTAGAGTCGGCATGGCTCAACATCCCAGAGAAGACCTTCAGGGACCTAAGTGACTCTCTTCCTGCACGTCTTGTAGCAGTTCGCTCTGCGAAAGGTGGTTATTCTGGCTTTTGACAGATGGTCACATTAATGTGACTGGACTGTGTATGTTACATGCTTAATTGAACTCTGTATATGTTTTATTCTTAAGTTTTGAAATCTGTTATCAGGTTTAGGTCAAAGGTCGCAGGATTTAATGGAAAATGCCAGGTGTGCATGTGTCACAAAAACCTTCTTGCTCATCTGTATTTGTTTACTTTAATTAGTGCTAAAATGTACTTCCCTCAGTCCTCCCATTACAGTGCATGACAGTTTTCAGCTTTCAGAATATATGAGAGGTTTCAGTGGGTTTACTTGTGAGAGTTTTGAAGTTAATGTTTCTCATGTTCAGGCATTGCAACACTTTCCTGTCTGTTTGGGTTTCTAACCCTGTGAGTTTCCACGTGTGACCTGTTGAATGTTGGGAGGATCCCAGGGTCTGGTGGCTGAGGGGGGCAGGAGGGAGGTGGGGTTTAAGCTGTCTCCCTGTGCCATATTACCCTATAGAAGCTAAGCCACTTTGTCAGGAGGAGATTAGCGAGGTGAGTGCGTAGCGCTGCATGGGACGCTGTTTGAATTACACGCTCCAGACACAAGCCCCACGCTGGGTTCACTGCTGTTCAGAAACGCACCGGAACAACATGAAAACATGGCGATGGAGCCAAGCAGTTAGTGCACATCACTCACGCTCTTAGGCATGTGCTGAAATAAAAACAAACAGTCGCCCATCAAGGCAACCACAACCCCCCACAGACCCTATTAACCTCACACTCCTGTCCCCCTCTTGGTTTGTTGCCCTCCCCTGCTCTTCACCCTACCAGAAGGCACCAGTAGGATTAAGACCTGCAATGTGTGGATGCAGTACATTAACATTGTAGATGTTTCATTTATTCAACACTGACTTCTTTTTAAATACCTCAGCGATGCCACAAGGGTACTTACTTTGATTCTTCTTCCCTTAGTCACAACTTCCATTTGAAAGAGTGTTATTGTTACTGGTGCCTGTCTGGATACAGAGAGTTCTCTGACAAGAAAAAGATGAGATATTTTAGTTTCCGATTAAACCTGGCAAAATTTTTATCCTGATTTTTCTCTTCCAACAATCTTAAGAGTGTGAAGATTATCAAGATGACCATTAAGATAAAGTTAAGAGATGTATACTTGCTGTATATGTAAGTATACAAGGGACCTTGGCATTTTTTTAGCTTTACGTCATGTTATGTTATTTAATCATCAAACATATCTGGAGTGTTGCCTTGATTCTTTCTTTCATATTTAAGATATCTTTTAATCTCCATGACAACCATTCAGCTGTGCAAAACGCCTGGATGGACCTAACCCCACGTTCGAGGTGCAGCTCCTTCTTGGAGCTGCAGTTGCTAAGCTTCCGTCTCACAGACCAGCCCTCCCTTGCGACTCGCCCTCCCAGCTCCTCCAGACTAACGAGCAGCAATTAGCAAACACCTGATGAAGTTACGCATCTGTTGAGCTCATTATATGAACTACTTCTCAGTGAAACTCTGGTAAAAACGTTGATAAAGGGTTAACAGAGGAGCCTTGTTGTGATGACTTCTTGAAGGCTGAGTTTCAGAAAAAGCAGGAGTTTTTAAAGAGACAGAGGCCCAATTTTATACAAGTTTTATACAAATTCCTTTCAAATCATATTTGATTTATATAGCATTTTTATAACAGTTGAAGGTAACATAGATACTTAATTATGATAAAGGGGCACTATGTGACTGTAAAATACATAATACTGCCACTTTAAGACTGATCTTGTGTGTTCTGAAGGAAGTCAGGACTGCTCCAGTTTAAAAGTGGGGATATTCAGCACTTTGGATAGTCGGGGATATCACAGTGTGTATGGTGTTCTGAGGAGATACGACAATGCAGCCCGTTGAATGTGACGTGTAGGGGAATTTTAAATACAGAAAACAAATGACTGCCAAAGTGGACGGTAAAGTTTGGTGTCCTTTTGAGTTATTTTTGTATTATGTAAATTCTGTTAAATATAGTCCACAAATTGTCATCATTGCTTTTTCCCAGTCGGCCATGTTGGTTTACTATGAACTCACGCTTCATCTCAAGACGTTTTGCAATATTTTCTGTCCATGTGAATATTGGTGAGTGAAATCAGTTTTTATGGTGACTTGACACCACACACTGTATGACCAAACCTCTTATAGCCAAGCCAATATGTTGTCATGTGTGTCTCTTAGATTTTGACAATTGGTCGACAATTTTAAAATCTTGCTGTGTGAAGCAGACATTACCTAATCAGTCTGAACATTGGTCACCAGCCAATTTGTCTGCGCGCCTTTATGTAAAAGGTACAGTTGAGCCCTAGTGAAAAGACTTTTACCAAACAAGAGGAACCCACTCCTAACCTACTACTAATACCTTTGAAATTCACTTGTCGTATTTCTATAAATTTCATAAACTTTTAGACAGATGTGATGTTATTATTGGATAAAGCGAACCTTCAAAGCATTGACGAAGAGCTCAGCTTCCTTCGTGGAGCAGTGAACTCTTATTAGAGGGCTTAGAAATGTGTTTAGCTCTGAAATATAAACAGCTCTGTCTCCAGTTACAGCGCTTGTTTATCATTCTCAAACTGGCAATTTCACAATCCGTGTGTGTTTAGTCTCAGTGCAGATCTGTTTGCACCTAATGAGAGTTGTTCCCAATGTGGTTTTTAGTTTTATTCTGGGAGACTGACTTGGGCGTCGTACAGAAGCTCTGTGATCAATGAGTTTTGTTCTTTTCTGCAGACATTTTGATAGATTCACAGATGTGAGGCTGCAGGTGGAGTTTGTGGCTGTTTGCTTTTTGTATGAAGAGTTTTGCTGTTGTCCTGTGTATCAGTTAATGTAGGCTAACGTTTAAACTTTAATAAAGTGCAAAGAGTGTGTTGATGATGACTGAGCTGGCTGTGATGTGTTCTGTTTTTACGTGTATTATTGGTGTTGGAGCGGCTCTAAGGATTTTTCCATTTAATCTTCCAACATGTGTAATGTTGATTTCTAGTTGTCAAAACTTG
The DNA here is from genome assembly GCA_033032245.1 of Poecilia picta. NCBI lineage: Eukaryota > Metazoa > Chordata > Actinopteri > Cyprinodontiformes > Poeciliidae > Poecilia > Poecilia picta. The sequence continues at coordinate 29,903,517 of CM065359.1, read as the reverse complement.
GTATTTTTGGAAAACTGCAAAAACTATAAAGAGAGAAAAAAAAATCTACAGTCTCTCCTTTGTAGTCTTTGTTTTGAGTAGACACACTTTCCTTTATAAACTTGCTGAATAAAACTATATATTGGGAATATTTTCTGATTTAAAAAAAACTTGTTTTATATGTGTCAAGAAAAAACTTCAGCTTTTCATACACTCGCTCGTTTTCAGACTTTCAGGGTTGTGAATACATTTGGCTTTTGACACTTCTGACTTCTGTTTTGTTTTTATGTAACTAAACCATAGGCACTTCATTTTTCTAGTTAGAAAAACACTTAAATTAATTATGGATATAAATGGTCATGAAAATGTGACTGTTTTAAGTATATCGGTACCAAAAAATCTATGACGCCACCACATTGATGTGTTCAAAAATTTACATGCAATTATAAACACCATTTTATCACTTTCAACTATCATATTTTGTGGAAATAGCAGTCCCTGTGGGTTTGATTTAATCTCTTTTCATTCCACCAAGCTTTACTGATCTTTCCATTGGTGTGTCAGTGTTGTTGTGCAAAATGTACATCAACTCCAGAACAAAACCAAGAGTTAAGGTCTTGTCTAATTGGCCACAATGAAACGGGTCCTGTACCAACGCTGCCTAAAAAGCCACTCAGCTTGGAAGAAATCATTACTTCCAAAGCAATATAAAAAGGCAAATTACTGTTTGTAACTACTCAGAGACAAGTATGTTAGCTTCTGGAGAGATAACCTGTTGTCTGATAAAATGAAAACCTGGCTGTTTGGTCACATGAATTTCAACCTGGCCATCAGCAAGCAAAAGGAGGAGTTGTGAATGATGACGGTGATTTTCTGAGCCGTTTTAGAATTGTAGTTTTCCTGTGGTTGTAGTTTGGGAATAGCAGTGGAGATGGTGAACAGAGAAAATCAGTCCATGCCATTCTTTCTAATATTGAGCTATTAAAGGTGAAACAAATGGAATGCATAAAATATTTTATTGCTGGCATAGTTATCGTGGCCCTACTCCTCACAAGATTTTCTTTTGTTCTTTTTTTACGTTATTCACAACTCCTCCTTCAGTTTCTCAATAAGAGAAACTCCAGACGAAACTCAGAATTTAGCTGACTTGCATGGGGAGGCAATGGCCAGGCTAAGAAAAATAAAGGACGAAATGACCAGCACTGCATGAGCAGTTTTGCTCATTCAGTTTAGCCCCTGGACAAATCATAACCATTGCTCATTAAAGCAGAGGGCAGGAATGCTTGGATTCACAGTCCCTCATGAGAATGCCTTAGGAGTTAGTAACCAATACATGCAAGAGTCAGAGTGGGGGGAATGTACATTGTGGTTTCGGTACACAAACAAAGCAACGCATCAAGTCTGTTGAGAGGCAGCGATGTAGAAGCAGAGTGACGCAAATGGAGTGAAAATTTCACATTTACAGAGCAAAATAGAATACCGATGAGGATAAAGGTGAAAACAGACGAAACAAGCACAACAAAGTCTGTCGTGGTCCGACTGAGTGAAATCTTTAAAGCTGGATAGACATGAAAGTAGCAGGTGTAAAAACAATGCTGCTTCCCTAAGTAGCACACTCTGACAAGGCAAGAGAAATCAGCCACTCCACCTCCAGATCTAAAGTTTTCAGACCAACATTAATTACTCCCAAGGATGCTGAGTGAGGGAACGAAGGATTCAGAGCACTTGAGGAGGAATGTGTGGAGGAGGCGGTGCATATCTTAAAGCTAATGAGAGAGACTGAGGGATGGACAGGAGGCAGAGTAAACGGTATTAAAGCAGGAGTAATGTAGAAGGCTTTGTTTTGGTAAGTCGTGTAATTAGTGATGCAGGGAGACGAGAGCGAGGGAGCTTAAAGTGTGATAGGAATGCACCAGGAGGTAAGAGGAGGGGAGCAGGATAGTGGGAATAGTATTAGAGAGGGAGGAATGCGGAGAGAGGCCCAAGATAGGGTGGGTGGGACAGAGAAAGAGGGGAAGAAATGAAGAGTGGGAGGGAGATGGGGAAGCAGAGGAGGTGGAGGCGTTATGGGTGGTATGTGGCTAGCGTCTGATCATGTCCGCTGGGTAGATTAGACAAGACAGCAGGCCAGACTGGACCCTGAGCTTCAGAGCACGGCTCAGTCAACAAGGGCTATAAACGGACAAAGAGAGGCTGGTGGAGAGAGATTTAGTAGGAGGAGAAAACGCTGAGAACTTACTCCTTCTCCTCCGATACATGACTTACTGAAACTTTATTCAAATTGCAAGAAAATGGAAGCCGAGAAGAAAGAGAGCAGATGGGATACTGGGGTATTGGGAGGCTGCCTGAGTTCTTTTAGCTCTGAAAAGATGAATGAGTCAGAGCACGAAGAAAAAAGGGGTTGCTGTAAGAAAATCCAATTTGAGCTGCGGTAAGAGGTAAAGCTGAGGTTTAGGGTGTGGCTGTAGAAAGAAAAGTCTTGATCACAAACAATTCATAAGGGATAATCTGGAGAGCAAGATGAATGACTGAGTGATTACGGGAGGACAGAGGTAGTGAGTGAGCTGGACGTTGTACAGATCCAGAAGATATGAAAGAATGCCCACACCATGTCAGGTGGATGTGTGACGAGAGACTGCTGAACCACGTCTGCTTAGATTCATGTTAGAAATGACAACTGATGAACTGTCGCTGGAGAGCTGCTTTCCATTTCACAAGCTGAAACTTAATGTCTGTGTTGTGTGTTTTAGTGATGATCTCAGGTTTCGCAAATAAAGCCATCAAAGAGGGAATTGTTTAGCTTTTATTAGATTTGTCAGATTCAGACTGGAACAGATGAAAGTACTGGAGTTCTTTGCCCATCAGATGTGAACATGATGTTTTGTTTTTGCTTTTTTAGACAGTTGAGTTGACAGATTTACTTTTTGCTGAGCATTAATTAAAACCCATTTCTTCTGCCCTGTGGGCTTGGTGTCATGCTTATATTGATATACAGCATAATAACTGATATGCTTATCTACAAATTTCTTTCTGCACGCAGTTCCAGCATGTTTCATCTGATTGGCCGTTCTTTGTAGTCAGCAGGCTCAGAAAAGCAGCTTCCCAAACACTGTTGCCTTTCTGCTGTTGGGACACTTTCTGCTTAAGGTTCACAGCATCCAGTTAAAGTCCTCCTACTAAGTTATAGTAAACTAATTTGAATAATTATGCAGACTAGTTACCAGTTTTTGATTGTCTGTTAATTTTTGGCAGTAAGCATTTTGCTTCCACTTATTCCCCAGACTAGGCTTAAATAAATTAATAAAAATAAATTGTAAATTAAAAGTTTAATTTGTTTTGCAATGTGAATTCATCTAAGTTCATCTAAAAAAATTCATCTAAACTAGCAACCACCTCATAGTATTTTAATAGCCACCTCATCATATTATGAGGTGGCTATTAACATAACATGTCACATTATTTTTCTTTGCTCAAAATATAAATCCCTTGTTCAGTGGTGACCTGAAACAAAGATAAATGTGAGAAAGTGGTCACAGGAAGCTGAAGAAGCCCTGACGGGCTCTCATGAGGTTACAGACTGGGTTGCTCTGTGCCAGACACCTAGAGAGAACAGCCTACCATCATTGATGGCATTGAGGTAGAGGTGGTCAGCACATATAAATACTTGGGCCTACAACTGGACAATAAGCTGAACTGGTTTTCCAATACAGACGATGTGTAGAAGAAAGCACAGAGTAGAATGTACTTCTTGAGGAGACTGGCCTCCTTCAATGTGCTCTAAGCTCCTGTACATGTTTTACATGTCCCTTGTGTCTACTGTTATATTTTATGCAATTGTTTGTTGGGGGGCAGTGCAAAGAAATTGAATCGCCTCATCCGCAGAGCTGGCTCTGTGGTCGGTGTGAGCCTGGAGTCTGTGGAGACAGTGGTGGAAGAGTGGACACTGTCTAAACTCAGTTTAGTCCTGGAGAACACAAGCCATCCCCTGCATACCATTTTCTCCAACCAGAGGAGCTCCCTCAGTGACAGGTTTCTCTCACTGGGATGTTCAACTCAGAGGTTTAAAAACTCCTTTGTCCCATGGGCCATTAGGCTTCACAATGCTGCGATTTCTGGAGGGCTAAGGGAGGGTGATGGAATAATTAGCATTTTAATGTATTTAAGCTCCTTTACTAGACCACTTTTTAATGTATATCTTGTATAGATGTGTCCAGTTATACGATTTTTTAATGTTGTGTGGATGTTAATTAATGTGTGAGCAACAGACAACCTTAATTTCCCTATGGGATTAATAAAGTTTTAGTTTACCTTAATATTGCAATAACATTTAAGTTTTTTCTGCAATCAGTAAAGTGTTTCTGCACTGAATACATTTAAAACACTGCAGTAGGAGCCAAAGAGGGGGGTAATTACAGAAAAAATGACTAAATCAAGAGAAGATGGAGAAGAAAGCCAACATAGGAATCTGTTGGATCAGCTGAAAGCAGAAATGTTTCTGCTGAGAGGTGGACCAGAGTGGCCAAGGCACAGGTTGATGGGAAAGGAAGACAAGAGCCAATGCAGGAAGCAAAAACGTCTCTGTCAGCACTAAACGAATTGATGGAACTGCTTCATACCACAGTGACAAGATGGAACAGAGCTGGCCTAAAATGCTTAAAATGTGCTGTTCCTTCAAGTGCAAACTGGTGGGAAAAATGCATTTCTTTTAAGCCCTTTTAAGTAATTCTGTATGTACTGCTACAGTGCAGTCCTTTTCTATCAAGTTCGGGATTTTATTCAGGTTTTTCCGAACTAGATTAAAAGATAATAAGACAAGACTGATGATCGTAATTGAGTAGTTATGTCTGACATTGTATCAGGAGGCCTGGAAGCAGGATGATCAGTCTTAATGATGAGGAGCCTTAAATAATACATTTGGTCTAATTCCTGGGTGTCAGCCTAGTTACTCATGGTGACGTTCTGGCCTCACATGGCCAGCAGTCGGGCGAACCTTTTCACATCGGTCCATTGCTCTGCTTCAGTTTGTAAAAGCACTGGCCTTATTCCGCCGCCTCCCTCTCAGGACTCTCTTTGACCTCCCTCTTCAACTTCTTCTTCTTCCTCTTATCAGCAGCATTAAGGCTCTGTTATCTGGGAGGTATGCTTACCACATCTGGATAGTAACAGTTCTGGAATTTACCCCTTTGAAAGCATTTTTATTTATTCACCATCCCACTACTGTTCCAGCTCTAACGTCTCTTCATATTATTCGTTTCCGTCTCTATCCTGTATTGTGTTGTTATCCACCTTTCCCTCTGCTGTGTGAAAGTACACACACACACACACACACACACACACACACACACACACACACACACACACACACACACACACACACACACACACACACACACACACACACATTCTCCTCCCTCTCCTCTCGTATCAGCCCGTGTTAGGAACATCATGGCACAGGCTGAGTAGTGAACATCCAAGCTTGTCATCAACAAACCTGACTGTTTCCAGAACCCCACAGTCTGCTTGTTTTTAGTTCGCTCTTCTGATGTCTTATATTTGGCCATTTCAGACTGATAACTTAAACAGTGAACACAGTGTGTTTATGACTTTTGTATCTTATTTTTTGCTAAGTTAGCCTGGTTTTTAACTAGTCCATTGTAACACATAAATATTCTTTGATATTAATATTTCTGTTGAAGCTCTGGCTGTATCAGGGTTATTTTCCTCCTGGAAGGTGAACCTCTGCCTAGACAAAAGAACAACATCTGTATATCTTAATGTCGCCACCACCATCATGTTGTCCTCAGAGTTTGCAGTAAAAGTATATATAGGTCGTCTTTCTACTGTAGCTGTCTTCTAAGGCTGGACAATAAATTCATAACAATATATATCGTGATACATATGTTTAATAGAATTTTTTATACTCAATATATAGAATATTCACTGAACTCTGATCCACCTCAGTGTGGCATTTCTGAAGGATGTAGCCAGAGGAAGGAATTTAGCTGTCCGACCTCGAGCTAAGCAAGGCTGATTACACCAACTAAGTCACTCACTGTAACGAAAGAGTGCAGAAATTACAGAGTAACATATCGTCCACTTTCTTCCATAAGAGCTGGATTTGTCCATGGGAGATCGGGCTTTCGCTGTCGCTGCCCCCCGTCTCTGGAACTCTCTCCCAGATTATTTGAGAGCTCCACAACCACTGATTGATTTTAAAAGAGGCTTGAAGACTTTTTTATTTAAGCAAGCCTATTCTGCCTCCACATGATTTTTATGATGTTGATTTTATCTCTGATTTTATTTGCACTGTGTAGCACTTTGAGATTTTTGTTAATGAAAAGTGCGGTACAAATTGGATTGATTATTATTATTATTATATGTTATTCTTTTAGCTTATTTTTCCCTTCAGTGTCATCTGCTTCTTTGGTTATTGCTCTTTTAATCAAGGCAGGTCACTTTAGGTGGACATTTTTGTTCTCATGATGCTTTTTGTTTGCTAATGTTCATGGATGAACTATTTACCAATTCTGACTATAAATTGGCTGGTCAAAAAAAATTGGTACCGCACGACATTCTGATTTCTTTAATTTTGGAAGCTCGGCAATTGTGACAGAGGGCTGACTGATCATCAGGTCACGTCTGCACATGCTCAGTTAAAAATATTCACCCTGCTAACTTAGCGACTTTGTTGCTATTTTTTTACAAACTTTTTAGACAAAAAAATTGGTATTGACCAAAATTGGAATCAGCTGGTCAGGCTTTTTAAAGACCTGTGTGAAAAGGTTGAAAGGGAATGAATACATGTTTCTCAGGCTTCAAGCTGTTACTCTGTTGGGCTTCTCATCACTCCTGTTTGTTGTTAATGTTACTCAGCAAATTGTTCTAACTTCTCTGTTCAGGCTGATGTATTTTTAGCTAAAATATTACCAAAAATGCTACAGTTGTCGCAGCTGTGATAATAACGTTTCTCTGCATGTGTGTTCCCGGTCATGGTGAAACCTGGGAGTAGTGTCAGGTTTCCGGAATTACAGGTAGTGAGAAATAATGGCTCATTAGAGTTATTGATAGAGATAATTCTGCTGCAGAGAAAGCATCTTATCACTCTGGATCATTGTAGTTTTGATACTGAATACCAGCAGCAAAGTAGATTTCAAGGAGTGGCTGTAATGGGAGTACCAAGAGAAAGTGGATGCATGAATGCATCAATGGAGCAGGAAGTGTATTGAATTTATTTTATTTTGAACATGATAGAAGTATAAAATCACACATATAAACAGGGAATGCAAAAGACAGATTTTTATACTACAATAATATTAACATGCTTGAAAAGGAGTAGGAAGAAGTCAGAAACTTGGGAACTCTTACCCCATAAACTATTAATGCTCTCACTATATGTTCATGTTTTATTGTTTATGCCTTTTATGTTGTAAGGCAGTTTCTGTTGTAGGATCCAAATATCAGGACATTCAGCTGATTTGATCTAGTAAGAGGTGTTTTTTTTTTTATAAATGTCAAGCCCATGAATTAGGCTCATCCAGAGTGTACATAGGAACCATTATTGGGTAATATTGCATTTGAATATGAGGATGCATCCACTTGTGTTCAGGATAATGGCAATCCAGCACCACTAACCAGATTAATCGGGAGTTTGGTAGAAATTATATTTTTACATAGCAGATTTTTCTGTAGCATTCGGTGTAACTAAATCATTAATTGAAAGAGGTAATGGCTGCGTGGCATTCGATCAGTGAGGTCATTCATTGTGTGGCTCTTAGAATAACAGAGAACGTTTGACATGTTGCTTATAGTGCATTTACCTGTGTTAATGTGGGTAAGATTGGTCTTTCCAGGTGTTTTTCATAGATGCATACTTTGGTTAAAAAGTAGTTTGAAAATGATCTGAAATGGAAACTGAAATGAGAACGATGTACTCCTGAAATCATTAATTGTGATGAAACGATTATTGAAATATCAACTCATTTAGTAGTTGATTAATTAACAGGTGCATACATAATAAAAAAGGCCTTTTCTGAAAGACTCTGTGCTGTAATTAAACCAAAACTGTGAAAAACATACATATTTTGCATTTGAGATCAAAAAAATAAATACACCTTTGTCTGTAAATATGTTCTACCCTAAAATCTTCAAGTGGCATAGTTTTAGCATCACCTGTTTTAAATCATGTAAAATTACTTGGTAAATTAAAAAAAAATCACTAGATTATTAATGTGAAGTCCAGACCTGAGCTTGTCGCACGTTAGTGTTAAAATCATTTTTTAGTTGCAGATGATCAAATGTTCCCTAAAGGAATAAAAAAAATGAATAAAAATAATCGTTATTTACTTTCTTGGACTTACTATATTTATAATATTGTATAAAGCAGGTTTAAGTGGTTGAATGAAAATAATGTGAATAATGCTTGTTTAATGTGATTGATGAATGATTGATTACTGAAAAGGATCCTTAGCTGCATCGGTAGAAAACAAACAGAAAACCAGAGCTCAAAAGGATCAAACAATAGGCTGTACTGGGAAGACTCGGCCAATGATAATCGGTCATCATAGACCTACTGTTACCTGAGAGTACTGCAACAATTAGAAGAAGCTTCTGTGAGGCTGAGCTGTCATGCAGACGCTTCCCTCCTCAAACGACCTGAACTGACAAATTGAACAGGTTTCAATTTGACCACATTAGGGTTAGGGTTAGGTTAACCCTAACCCTAGGCCTGAAGAGAAATGGAGCAACTTTCTATGGACTACAAATGGCAAAGTAAGATTGTTCTTACTGGATCTAAGGGCAACAGACGGTTTTGCTCCTAAGCAAATTTCAAGCCAAAGTAAGCTGAGTAAAGTGACCCAGTCACCATGTTATAGGAGTGATTCTCATACTACACTGTAAAAGCTGCATGTGACCTCAAACATGTTTCTGAGGCAAAATCAAGAAATGCAAAGAGACCAGGAATTTTGTCTAAAGGTGCTGGGCTGGAATTACCTATTCATAGGTTGGTCAGCTGCATAGTACACAGATGTGAAGCAGAAGCATTGGCTGCATAGCTGAGTATTGGCTCTGTGATTGCGTGGGAAGTTAAATCTTCATGCATTTTTCAGTTTACACAGCAAATGTTTGAGTTTGTAAAGTGAACTGCAAACAGTGTAAATATACACTGATAACTTTCTCTTTGTTTTAAATTTTTTTTGCTTCGGAATAGAGTAAACTCTGTTCTCAATGCATTTGCATGTGTGGAAATACAATGACTTCCAATACTCATTTAAGCACTGCCATTATTTTGAACACAACTATACATCCAGGTGACAAACGGGAAACACCAAAAAAACTGAGGGCCACCTCATGCGTCCTCCCCGGGGGTCATTTTCTCCTCCATTGATGTGGTTTCTTCCCTCCTCACTAACCCCATTCACAGTGTGGGAAGTCAAAACAACCACTGCATTGCTGGAATACCTAACCTGTGCGGAGTGCTGGACCCTAATTCAGCATCTACCTCAGGTCTCTGTTTGTATTACTAGCTTAAGCCCACAGAGTGACAAAGGAAACCCACTGAGCTGTTTTCAGAAATAGCCCTGGGTTAATCATGATTTCAGTTTGGCCTTTTAGGCAAATCTAATGACTCACAATGGGGAGTAAAACACAATACAATATGGCTTGAAGGCAAAAATTCCTGACTTGGAAGTAATTTTAATGCATACAGTAAAAGTCACTGGATGCTTATGAGCTTGTTTTATGAAGGAAATGTATATCCAATCTGGATCTGATACAGTTTTATAAACCTGTATAAACCAGGTTCTCTACTGGTTTTTAATTCTGGCTCAATTTTTGTATATTCAAACACCAACTTGAATTCTCATTTATTCCCATATTCAATAGTTCAACATGTAAGTAAAATGTCAACCAATATCTCTTGGTTGACAAGGTGTAAAAATGGCAAGTTTCAGTAGTTACAGTAGTATCTACAAATGTCTGCTTACGGTAAGGAAACTATTACTTTTAATGACTTCTCAGAACATCACTTCAGAACTTCTCCTTTAGGTTGAATTAACTATGAAAAGACTTCCTATAGTGTGTCTGATGCCATTTTAGTAAAACTCAAAATTCTAATGATTTGCAATCATTTATAACCTTAAGTGTCTTTTCAGACAAAAGAAAATTTGTAACAGTTAAAATCTGAATCAGCAAAACGGGCTTTTTAAATAATGCTGTTTGGCCAGAAAACTGCTGTAAGTGGATTACTAAAAGCTGTCATAAATGGGGTTTTGCAAGGGTTGTAGAATATTTCAAAATACTAAGTGTAAAAAACAAAAAAACATGACGGTGCTGATTCTAGTTTCTAAGTAGATCTACTTTCTAAAACACTGGTTGACAGTATTGCCCTGCGACAGACTGGCAACCTGTCCAGGGTGACCGGAACGTTAGCTGGACATAGGCACAAACAACCCTCCCGACCCCACTAAGGGACAAGGGTGTACAGGAAATAGGATGGATGGATGGTTGACAGTAAGAAACCTTTTATTTTTTCCCTCTCATAGTTCCTCTATGACTGTGCAGGTTAATTATTGGCCAAATATACTCATACCTGTACAGTCACTGTGCAACACACCACAGTCAACCTTTGTAGTGTTTACCAAGCACTGAGTGACTAAAGGCAATCTAATTTATGGCATGAACCCTTAGACATTCCCGTGAATAAGAAAACTGATTGTCAGAATTGGTTTTAGGCTGTAATAACTAGAATAAGGATTCATATATATTTAGTTCATATCATTTAGTAACCTTCCTCTAGACTTCATCAGGTAATACTGTGCTCTAGCCAGGCCGTAAAGTAAATAATTATTGTTTTCATGGTGTCGAGTTAGTAGACATGAAGTGTTTAAGAGCTGAACTGTGGAGTGAGAGCATGTTGGAGATACCCAAATTTATGTTATCTGCTCCTGCTTAGTGTGTGTGAGCATCACTGACGGTCAGGTCTTTCGTATGCCGGTTAGGGATGGATGGTTCAGATGAAAAGACGACTGGTGAAAGTGAAACGAGATGTAGAGCTCAGGCCTTCACACACGCATGACCGCTCTGACCGAAAAGGCCTTGTGGCAGCGATGGAGGAAAGATATGCTTGTGTGTTCAAACAGCCAGCGGTAGGTCGTTTAAATGCTACAATCCTGCAGAATTTGCAGATGACACATTTGTACGTTTCGGCTTTTTAAGATATCAGAGGTGTGAATACATTAAACTCATGCCTTGTGGGAACTGAAAGGCGAGCCAGCCGCTCTTTCTCGGGACAATCGATCCTTTGTTTTGGTTTCGGGATGGAACGGGGAGTGGTGCGACAAGTACCTGTCAGAACCTGAGAGCTGGAATTTTCGTCAGCTGCCTGAGCGGATACTTTTCGAGGTTGCTTTCACACACTCGGAGAAGGGGCAGATATTCAAAAAAGTGTCACTAAGACTCTATTTATAGAGCTCCTTCATCTAAATTGGATCGTGCGGAGTGCCATAAATGGAGAGAGTGAAAACTTTGAAGTCTTTTCAAAAGAAAATTATAAAAATAACTAAAACCCAGCAGGAAGTTAATGACACAGCCATGACACAGATGTTAATGTTTAGCTGTTTGTTACATGCTAGTTAACTATTAGATTCAAGGTTCAGTTTCTTCCTCTGCAAGCCATCCGCCACTGTAGTTTGTTGATAGCGTACACTGTGCCCTGAAAAGCAGGTTCTCTTTTTTGTGATGCTTTGAAAGTGTTTTGGGTTTAGGATGTACACTTTTTGTTCTGTCCAAACCAGTCAGAGGGGTTCATTGTTGGCCTAAAAACATGAAATACCCAGAAAAGAGGAGCGTTACCCTGTCTGATCTGCTGCAGCTCTCTCAGTAATGTCTTAATTCTGCAGAAAATCTTCAGAAAATTGTTGGAACATGAAGAAATGGGAGATGATTCCAAGAAACCACAGAAGGATTGGACTCATTCAAGCATTAAACCACAACTCAAAATGGTTGGAGGGAGTTCTGTTTTCTTTGTTCCTTTTTTTTATAAAGTTCACCTACAATAAAAAAACTTGCTATTTTTGCCTTTTTTTTATTTAATTAATAAAGGGATGTAGTGGTGTCACTTAGTGATTTCAGGTGCATCGATTCTTCCAGAGTCCACGATGTACCAGTTTATCTCTGAGGATGTGGTCTGCATAAGATATTGATCTTTGACTCAGATTCTTTTCAAATAAATAGGTACTTGACAGATAGATGTGGTTTTAGGATCAATGGGAGTTGTTCATAACATTGTAGTAAATTCACTTGTTTGTGCATTATTATCTGCAAATGCAACAATATTGTCCAAAAAATATTTTGTCTGGTATTAATCAAGAACATTTTATATCTACCGAGTAGAGATTCATAGTTTTTGTCAATTTTAGAGCTCCAGTTTCTGGAAAGTTTTCACATGCTGATGCTAATTAGATCAGATTCTGAATTTTCTTTAATAACAAACTTTTGTATGTAATTTTTATCATTTTTTTTAACATATTTGCTGAATGTGTCTCAGTATAATACAAGACAGATTATCTGTAAAAAAAAAAAAAAAAAAAAAAATTCAAGCTCCTTCTGCGTTGCCTACTGTCATACACCACTCGATCAGAGACAACCCATCAGAGCCAAGAGGTGTCTCTTAATGCTGCTAATCATACTTGTGCAATTACAAAACAGTTAACTGACATTTCAAACAAAAGACAAAATTATTACATAGAGTTGATATTTTCAACTTTCTCTAGTGATAAGTTAACAAAAGCCTCTGACTTGCCGTAAGGCAAAATATGCAGAAAACATTTGGCAGTAGTTCATCCAACTGGGATTCAAACCCAGGACCTTTTTACTGCAAGGCAACAGTCCTTCCAACTTTCTATGATTGCTACCTGTGTATGAATTAAAATTATCTCTGCAAGATATGAAATAAATTAAAACAGTTTCCTTTTAAATTACTTTCTACCTATCTGCATTCTCTGACTTCATTTTTAAACACCTCACTGACGCTAATAAAGGCTCGAGTCTTCTTCCATTGTCTTGAATTAAAATTCAAGAATACTTTAATAATCTCAAAGGAAAATTTAATGTTGTTGAAAGTCATTCAAATTTTTTTTCAGATTTATTGGCATTATTTCATCTCTTGCCATGTTAATCAGGTGCTCCCAATATGTTGCTATGGTTATGCATCAGAAAAGAGGAAATTATAAAATGTATTGGCACACAATGCATCAAAAATGAGAAGAAATAGTTGTCAAAAAAAAGTAATCCCCTTCACCCCAAGAAAAGCAAGAATGAAAATTTTAAGGAAAAAAATGCACAGTATGTACATTCATTGAATAGAAAAGAAATTGATTTTTGAGTTTCTGGCTACCAGATCAAGCCAGTAATGTTCAATTTCTGGTCAACCGTAAGATTTTTTTTATACTATGTGTAGAAATGCATATAGTAGAAATCTAAAATGAGATTGAAAATTTTCTCCAGTATCAGTGTTGAGTTTTCACATCACAAAAACCCTAATGATTCATGAGATTTTCACCGTTTGCTGAATGATTTTCATCAGTTAGAATAGAAATTTCATGTGAACAATCTGCCAAGCCAACCATATGCCTGGTAAATAAATAATGCAGAATATCAGCTCACCACATGCACCTGCAGGGTTCGATGCAGCATAAGGAGGGGACATTTTTGGCTTCAGCAAGATGGAAAAACCTGATTTTCAAAAGTCGACTTGCCAAGCTACTTGTTGGCTGTGGTGGATTTTTTTTCATCAGTGCGACCAAAAGGGAACAGTCAGAATCCTTCTTCCAGCAATGCCTCAGGCTGAGAGCAAAAAAAAAAAAAAGGTCTCAAATTACATGATGAAACAGAGTTTCAGGCGTAGAAACTGTTTCATATGTGGCAGCCTTAAAAGGCAGCATTATGTAAAATCAACTTTTTTAGTTTGTATTGCTTTGACTCTTTCATGCATGTTTTAGAAATCCTTTAATCTACCATGGCAACCATTTGACCCAGTCTCCACACCTCGCCCACTCAACTCCTTCAAACTAGCCAGCAGCAATTAGCAAACACCTGGTGGTGCTGCGCATCTGCTAAGCTCATTACAGGAGCTACTTTCAGAACATCGCTGGTAAAAACATCATCAAAGGGTTAATAGAGGAGCGCTGTTGTGATGACTTCTTGAAGACAGAGTTTCAGAAAGAGCAGAAGCGTCTTAAAAGAGACATAGGGCCACTTACAAGTTGCTAAATTAGAGAGTAAAATTTTATAGTAATTTATTGATATACAGCATTTTTATAACAACTGAAGTTAACATAGGAACCGTGTTAATGATTGTGCTACAAAACAACACTTGATTACTGGGAAATACATACATAAAAAGAAGTTGCTTCTGTTTAAATCACTTTTCATTTTTTATTTGCCCTCCATCTTCCTTTTCTCAACTTCGCCTTTTTTTTTTAAAACTTCCTCTCTCTTGTGTTTTTCAGAGGAAGCTGATTACACAACATTTGGTACAGACTCACTGACCAGGAAGAAGAATACGGTGCTCTCTGCGGTTCTTCTGCGGCCTGACCCCAACAAGAAGAAGCCTCCAGTGATCATAAGCCTCCCGAAAGACTTCCGCCCTGTGTCATCCATCATTGACGTGGACATCCTCCCGGAGACGCACAGGCGTGTCCGTCTGTACAAGCATGGTCAGGAGAAGCCCTTGGGTTTCTATATCCGCGACGGCTCAAGCGTGCGAGTGACTCCACAGGGCCTGGAGAAAGTCCCAGGGATCTTCATCTCTCGCCTGGTGCCCGGGGGCCTGGCTGAAAGCACAGGCCTGCTGGCCGTCAACGACGAGGTTCTGGAGGTGAATGGCATCGAGGTGGTGGGCAAGTCTCTGGACCAGGTGACGGACATGATGATTGCCAACAGCCACAACCTCATCATCACCGTGAAGCCTGCCAATCAGCGGAACAATGTCGTTCGCGGCGGTGGAGTAGGCGGCGGCGCTGCCTCTGGTAGTTCGTCGGACAGCGGTGCCAGTTTCCATGGCTATTTACCCCACGGCGCAGCTGCCACCGCCGGGCCGACACACATCATCCAGAACTTCTCCGTTGGGGAGCTGGAGAGCGACGAAGACGATGAGGACGTGGTGATCGATGTGGGGGGAGAGGCGGAGACCATTCGGCGCACTCCGTCGAACTACAGCATGCCGTCTCTGCCTCACTATGAACCGCACCTCAACCTTCGTACCGCTGCTGCCGCCAATTCCGGTTCTGCCTTCTCCATAAATGCCAACGGGAACCTGCGTGGCAGCGGCGGCAGCAGCGGATCTCTGACCAACACCAATGCCAGTTCCACCACGCCGTCCCCCGACAGAGCGAAGGAGAGGCGGAACCTGGAGGAGGAGGGCACAGTCATCACGCTGTAGACTGGGTTTCAACACACTGATCACTGGGAGGGGCAGCAGCGTCTCAAATGCATTCAGTGGCCTCATCTGAGGAGCACAGTTATATGGGTATGTGTTGAACATCAAACATTGCACCATATGCTGCTCCCTACATGCCATTCATCACGCTGGAGTGCCATAGTGGTGATCAGAAGGAACACAGAGCCACTGCTGCTCTCCAGTTCATCTCGAAACCAGTGCAGTTTGTGGGTTTTAGCTTTTTAACTGGTAAACTCAACACCCTCATTTGGTCTTCAAATATTTTCATTGAACAAGTTGGCTCCATGGCATTACAAACAATCTTTGCTAAGGCTTCACCAATTCCGATTTTGGTTGATACCATTTTTGTTTTCTTTTTGGTCTGAGAAGTTCCTAATTAAGACTGGTGATGGATAAGATTGATGAATAAGATCAGTGTCTTATGCAAATATTTGCTGATTGCTGATCTACCAACATTAAGGAAATCAGGCCGATTTATCAGTGCACCCCTACTCTCTATCTCAGTTATTAGTTGACAATCACCTCTAATCACCTGCTTTTACTTTATTCAAATGGTAAACACTACTTTCCAGCAACCTAGTAAGTCTTTGTTTTGATGGTTTTTAACCACTGTTGTTACCCTTCTTCCTTTTTGTACCTCATTATAAGGGTGACCGACTGCAAAAAGAAGGTTATCATTATTAGATGCCCTCAGTGAAAACATTTTACTCTGAAACCTGCTTTATTTTCATTGCTATTCATGGAGATTATTTTTATCTTAGAAGACCAATGTTGAGTGTTGATTAACTCCAGAATAAGATATCTGTGAACGAATCATGCTATCTGTCCTTCATATTGCACTCCTGCTTCTCATGATTGTTTCCCCTGCCATTTGGTTGACTTGTGAAATAATGTGAATGCGATTTTCATGTTTCATTCTGGATCAATATATTTAAGATTATTCAGCCATTATCTAAATCATGCCATGACTTTATAAAGATGTAGATAAACTTTTTAGCGCCATTGGTGAAGATGTTTGAACAGCCTTGAGTTAAACAGATCGAACAAACCAAAATTTGAGTCTTCCCCCAAAAAATCCCAATAAATAAAATTCTAATCTGGAGTGCATGTAAGCATGAACTCTGCACAACTCCGGGACTCAAAGTGTAAACCACGAAAATGTGTATATGATAAGGATTCAAAACATGCCCAAATGCGTTCAGAAATGGAATTTAGATTAGTGGGATTTTTTTAAACGCAATTTTACAAACAGGATTTTCTCTAACTCATCTGCCATTTGCCATCATTCCTATCAAATCCCTCATTTCCATTCAGCTGTAATACATCGACAAGTGTGCTGACGGTCCAAAAATAGCGTTGCTGTAACCATGTTGGTAAACACAACCTCTGAGGTGAGTTGGGTGACGTGTCTGTGTCCCTGCTGAGGTTGAGTCACTGCTGAACACACAGCTGCAGGTACAGCTGACACAAACTCTCTCTCTTTGTTAAAGGTGAGGCCGTGTTGTCTTATGAGTCACATGATAATAATCTAATAACCACCAAAGGAGCCATTTTTGCCCTGTCTGTGTTCTGTACTTTCTTTAATTCTCTTCAATTTAACTTCCAGTGTCTTGTTTTTTTTATTATTATTTATATCATCTCAGAAGTAAATGACTAAAATGAAAGCATTATGATAATGTAAAGTAGATCCACAGAGGATCTACTGATTGTTTATGCCTCACTGAAACTGAAATGATGCATACTCAGCAAAACAAAGTGAAATTTCTGCTCAGATTCTGGAATAATTATGATAAATATATTGATTTTTGAAGGGTGCACACATTGTAATGATGTCACTCTGATATTACAATTATTATTAGTAATGCCAGTTCACATTTCAATTTGACTCCTAAACTTCAGTAAAAACACAAGGAAGCACAAAATAATGAATGAATGATCACTAAAGACTTGAATATCATGGGGGGGAGGGGAAATGGCGCCCTCTGGTGGTTACAGGTGGTACTGTAATGTTGGTGGTTTTTATCCTTTGGTCTAATATTTCAAATGTTTTTAGAATAATATCTTAAAATAATTGAATTGAAACCCTTTCAGGTCCAGACAGAACTATAAACAGTGCGTCCATTTCTGTTGCAAACTCCCTCTGTGAAGTGAGAGCATGTGGTCTATAGTGCTAAGCCTTACCTTAGCATTTATTTTACTGTTGCACATAAAACCAGGGTCCACACTGTCACTTTTAGCAAATTATGCAAGTGAAAGTATATTGATTTAAATTGAGGCAATGCTCATGTCCATAATTTGTAGCTGTGTTTACGATCTGAGGCTTTTAGGTTGTGAAATTCCATGACTGATTAAAAGATGTTTTTATAACAGCACAGGGTACTTACTACGTTTGATGTTTTTGGCCTTGTGTGTGGTCCACAAAGTGCAGCATTCCCAGCACTAAGTATAGCAATGAACCATACTCTAAATGGAAATCTATTATTATTACTCTATTAGCTTTATCTCTGAACCACAGCACAGGACACTGGAATTGTAACTACATCAACTTTTTTTTATTTATTCTGTAATCTTCATATTTTCTTTCTTTGTACACATTATGCTATTATATTTTTTTATAACAGATATGTTTGGTTTTTTGTTGTGTATTCATGATCATTTTTTTTTTGTTTTTTGGTCATAAATCTCAAGGTACAGTAGAGATTCATTTTGAATTAATTTCTATAGATCTTACCGCTCTGTTTAAAGCTTCAGGAGAATCTCTGCTAAATAAATTAGACACTATTTCTATTTTCTTTTCTCATACTGTGAATTATTATTTTTGGTGACAGCGAGACAGTTGTATTAACAACAACATAGGCAGATGTTTGGTGTCGACTATTTTTAAGTGATCAGGTAAATTTTTTTTTGTTTTCTAGCCAGAATAAATCCTGTGATGTAGATTTGTAATGAAGAATGTCAGTATTTTCATATCAATGCTTATATGTATGATGGACATTTTTATCATCTGAAGGATATTGTTATAAGGTTGAACTGGAAATATAAGAAAAAGTAGATGCACACCTGTAACTGCTGACTGCGGGGCTGGATACAATAAACTAATATGTAGCAATACTTGCAGTTTTTGTTTTTAATATGTGGACAGATTACATGCAGAGCCTTGCAAAAGTACTGTCCCTTGAAATGAGTCATAATTTTTTTGTGATTTTTATTTTTTTTAAGCTGTGGGCAAGCTGCTTTTGACCCACAAGGCATTCTGATGAACAATGTAAATTAATTAAAAGATTAGCAGTAATAGTAGTGTTTATTAACAATAAATACTTTTACCATTTTTCTCCTGTAACAAAGCAAAGCACCTTCCAATTTTCCAGGAAATGGTGCGACAAAACATGGACAAGTTTGTGCACATAATAAAAGCCAAAGAAAACCATTTTCAAATTGATTTTCTCAGAATTGCACTCGAATATCTATGACCAGCTAAATACTTTTTCTATTCACCATTAACAACCATTTTATTTGCTTTTATAAATCCACAAACCCAGGATGCTCAGCAAGATTCCTACCGCTGAATGAACGTCGTTCAGAATGAGGAGTTATTAAAACCTTCCCTGTGTTTTATCGCCATCTGGTGGACAGTTTGTAAAAAGCTTTTAACCTGCGAAACTTTAGCGGTTAAAACAATAGTGGACGTTTAAGTGACAGTTTTCAAACCCATAACGTAAAGAAAACGTTGTTTTTTTTACTCGCTACGCTGCAAAATATGAATAAATAATTATAGTTAATAGTTCACACAGAATTCTTCACAAATGTTTGAATGAAAATGTATCAGAGGCGCAGTTATTACTTGAGAAAGCAAGGTCTCCGACATCAGTGGAGAAATATAATCTTTTACCTTTAATTGAATTGTGAGCAGAATCATAATGGAAATTAATATTACCTTTTTAAGTGGGCCATTTGTTTTCCCTTTAAAGTATTTTAACATGTTTTTTAATGAGTAGAATAAAAACGAAATCCTAGACTAACAATATTGTAAGAATGACATATATTCTGACAACAATATAGAAAAAATTTCCAATATAATACAAGAACCAAGCAAGAGATTATTATTCAGATAAACTTCTAGAACCATAGGAAATGTTGAGTTGACACGCGAGCGCCCCTTAGCGGTCTACAATATTCAACATTTGTCGCTTAATGAATTGAGTATCAACAGACTGACACAATGTTAGTAAATGGGCTTTCAATAGTTTTACCTCGGATTTTACTTCAAAGGACTGATTGAAAAAGTTGTAAAAAGTGGCACTTTAAAAGTTCGATCATGTTAACTACCCTTTTTGTTAAAGCAAACTACTGGACAATAAGACTATTTTTGTCCATCCTGGACTGTTCTGTTGTCAGACCATGACAGCTCAGTGAGCCAGTCATGAAAATTCCGGTTGTTTTCCTGGATTCAGATCGTGTTCAGCGCAAGCAAGCGAGTTCCAAATTCCTAAAGTTCATTACTTAGCTCCAGTTATTTCAATTAATAGCTAAGCCACGTTCTTATATTGAATGAATTTCTTTGTATACAACCATGCAAAGAATGATTATAGTAACGTATAAACTTTTTATTTTTTTCTAACCTAATGTTTAAAAGAAAAGTAATAAAATAAGCATCTAGCCAGAATGACGTCCGCTTGGCACAAACAAGACCTAGTTGTTACAGTTTAGGTTTAGGGTAAACTAGAAGAACCCAAAGTACCGGCTCGTTTTCGAGCGACACACCAGTAGCAGAGCATCACCATCACATGACGTGACGTGTAGCCAGCATGGCGGCGCTGGAGCTGAGATAGAAGCTCTACTGGACAGACACCGATAGCCTGGCTTTTGCTAGCTTCCCTCGTTACCTGCTTTCTTCGCGGGGGGACAGGCCGAACATGACGGCCTGAGGAGAGGAACGGTTACTCGACCGAGAGATGCAGGAGCAGCGACAGCGGCCGCCACGGGAGCAGCTACGACAGCACTCGCAGTCGGAAAACAGTAAAACCAAGAGCATGTTTCTGTCCAGGGCGCTGGAGAAAATCCTGTCGGATAAGGAATTGAAGAGGAGCCAACACAGCCAGCTGCGCAAAGCCTGTCAGGTGGCGCTCGGTAGGTGCTTTATGTTCGGTTTCTGGTTCCGACGCACCGTTTTATGGGTCACATTTCATATATTTCTTTGTGTCGAGCTTGTGGTTGGGAGTGTATTGGATGAGCTACCTGAATTAGCCATTTTCTGTTCCCAAATCAAATATTCTGATTTCAAACAAATGTATTTAGGCTTAACGAGTGTTTAGGCTTAACGAGTCTAATAAGATGTATTTTTTCATCTGGACTTGATCATAGACACCCCCCCACCCCAAGAAAAAAAAAATGGAAAAACTCTTTACATTTACACAAACGCAATTACGGTGTCACCCAACCAGGCTTTACTTTATTGATTAATATTAAGCACAGTTTATAATGCATAAAAAAACGACGCGCATAATTTAGTCAGATACCAAAAAATTACGAAATAGCCCTTTAATCAACCGTCATATCGGAAGCTAACTTCAGCTTCGTGCACTTTGATGGCCTTTCCTTCACGCTCAGCTGTCAGCTAATGATTAAAGGCAGTGGTGTGTCGCTATGTGTTGCCATCACTCTCACACTTTGATAATGGCTCCCCTCCGTGTGCTAAACTATGACTATTATCATTGCTTTGAAATGTAGCTGTCGTTAGCTCGCTGTGGCTAGTTTAGCCAAACAGACCAATGGGTGCGTTGTACGTAGCACTGTCACCCAGCCAGACAATCCAGTCCTGCTGCGCGCCACCACACACACACACACACACACACACACACACACACACACACACACACCACACACACACACACAGGAGCTATCCAACTCCCGGATACTCTACCCGACCTGCTTTTCCATTGAACACATTCACAGATAGTGTTACATACGTCAGGCTGCTGAGTTCACGGTGTCTTTGGTGTTTATTAGCTTAAACCGCCTGTCTTCGGTCTGAATTGACTGACCTCCCTATCAGGTCTGACGGGAGTTAGCTATGCATGTGCCTTAACGCTTTCTCCTTCAGTCTAGTATTTCTTTACACTCAGGAGCATTCATAAGATTTGATGACTTGTTTGGTCACCTGAAAGACCAGTTTGAAGTGAAACACTCACATTTCTCCCATCTTTCCTATGGGCATTTAGTCTATTTTAACCATCTAATTTAATTGTCATACCCATATAGTGCTGTTTTAAAGTCTTTAAGCCAAAACAGGATCTATTTGAGTGTGAAATTTAACATAAATGTGTAACTCACTATCAGAAATGGCAGTGAGTTTATCACATTGTTTATTGGTTGATATGAATCGGATGGTGTGGATCTTGGAACAGCAGAAGCTGAATCTCCAACAGAAATAACGCCTGTTTTTAATTTACAGCTGTTTATATATATATATATATATATAAGTGTGCTACTCATTGTTTTATAGACATTCAATTTAGACTTTTAATTCTGCATTTCTTTTTCCATGATAGAACAGTTAAACATTAAACAAATGACTGATTTGTAATAGCAGGGATCAAGTGCACAAGTTTCATTGTTTTGTAGATCTTAAATAATACATGCAGACTCGAATATAACTGTAAACTCCTAATATTTAGGCAAATGTTTCCTAGAAAGATGCACTTTAATCAAATGATTTTTTTTCATCCATTAAGATTCTGGTTGGATGTTTTAGCGCTGTTAGCAGAAAATTTTAATTGGTCTGTTTTATTGTACAGGTGTTACTTTCGTGCATAATCCATGAATCTGATACATCTCCGAGGTCAAAGATATCCCAAAAAATTAATGTTCTTCTGTCTATTGCATAAACCAGCACTTGCGTGTTTTTGGGATTATTTTAGAGCTATTTCAAAAATTTTTATCTCAAAGGGAAGTTAAATGTTGTAGCTCATATCATCCAAGTATCTTCAAAGAGTCCTTGTTGGCAGGAAGGATCTCAGGTAGCAGTCAGTCTCGCAACAAATCTGAAAAGGCCTCTGACTGAAGACTGTGGCTTTATGATAGTGTGACGACATGCTAACAGCTCAATCCCCAGGCAGCAGAGAGGATATGCCACAATAATACATCCTGGATGACACGATCAGCTGGCAAACATTGCTAATCCACCTCATTTGCTTTTGCCGCTCCGCTTTAAATCTTTATATAGCTGTAAGATTGGAAAGATGAGGACATGAGGAAATCTGTCCAAGTTTCAACCATCTAGCGACTGCTTTGAGAAGAAGTTGACTTCATTACTCTATGCATTTTTTGCAATCCCTCATAACAACTAGCAGAGAAACAAACCCCTCCTCCTCTCAACATACTTTGGTCATTGTGGTCAAAAAGCTCAACTGTTGTCTGACTGGAAAAGTCTTCTTTGTCTTGTCCATATGTATATGTTATGAGCAGCGGCCAATTTCACTGATCATGTTCATGGGGTGACATTTGGCAGTTCCTGAACATTATAGCAAATTTTCCATCTTCTGAAAGAGCCAAAGGAATATCCACACACGCTGCCAAATATATTCCAGTCTCTTCTTGATGGCTACAATAAGGATGTGGTCGAAGTACAACTTGACAATGGACATTTAGTCAATTATTAACAAAGGTGACATTGTGTACAAATGAGCCTCTATGTATAATTTTGACTAACCTAAGTTTAAAAACACAAACTATACTGCTGCTGCTGTATTTTATAATTGCAGTTGTGAATGTCTTCATTTGCCT
The DNA here is from genome assembly GCA_033032245.1 of Poecilia picta. Classification (NCBI taxonomy): domain Eukaryota; kingdom Metazoa; phylum Chordata; class Actinopteri; order Cyprinodontiformes; family Poeciliidae; genus Poecilia; species Poecilia picta. The sequence continues at coordinate 29,880,299 of CM065359.1, read as the reverse complement.
GTTGTCATCTAAATTTAGCAGTGAACGCTAGCAGTTTCATTCTGGTTATAAACATTAAAATAAGTTATATTTTTTGTTCAGCCTTTAGGTGTAGAGAAGTTCTTACTTATTTCATTTCCTCCATGACCTTGCAGATTTTACACACCATGTCATCTTGCATTCTGTATTTTAGTGCAAGATGGTTTTGTCTAATTTTAGTCTCTGCGTTCATAGATCTCAATAATCATCATTGGATGAACCGTTATTTTATGCAATTATGCTGTATTTTGGTAAAATACAGCAGCCACTCACTTCATTCAGTTTTATTAAGCAAAAAAACATAATTATACTTTTGCCTACAAGAAAAGTAAAAGGTCCTCCTACTGTACTTTAAAAAAATATCTAGATGGAATTGGTATAGTTTAAATCACATTTGTGCAAATCATTTAGTGATTAATACTTTAACACCTCTGTGCTATGTTGTGCTAAACGCTACCTCTTATTTTTTCCTATCTTAACAGGATGCCTGCATCCTTAGTCTTAAATTGATGTTTCTAGAATTAAGGCCTTAAAAAGTCTTAATTATACAACCGGAAGTAAGTTTGGCCTAAAATGTCTTGAATATGTAAAGAATAAGAAGGGGAAAAAAAGGTAAATTGGCCTTAAATACACTATATTGCCAAAAGTATTCGCTCACCTCCGATACGAGCTTTATAAGTATAGATTTTTATAAGTGACAGAACTCTGTTCAGGCCAAAGTCCTATCCTCAAGTCAAGTTCATCCACACCAGACTCTGTCCCCTTCCTCTTCCAACATGACTCTGCCGTCCATGTCTTTATGGACCTTGCTCATGTTGGAAGAGGAAGGGATCAGCTCCAAACTGTTCCCACAAAATTGGAAGCTTGGAATCGTCCACAATGTCTCTGAATGCTAAAGCACTGAATTCTTTTCACTGAAACTAAGGGGCCAAGCCCAGCTCCTGAAAAACAACCCCATACCATGATCCCCCCTCCACCAAACGTTGCACTTGGTATACAAGACAAGTATTGTTCTCCTTGCAACCGCCAAACCAAGACTCATCCATCAAATTGCCAGATGCAGAAGCATGATTCGTCACGACAAATCACTCTTCTTCTCTCCACTGAGGTGCCTTCAGTGAAGAGAACGCGCTTCCACTGTTCTAGAGTCCAGTGACGGTGTGCTTTACATCAATGCATCCGACGCTTTGCATTGCACTTGGTGATGTATGATTTGGACTCAGGTGCTCGACCATGGAAACCCATTCCATGAAGCTCTCTCTGCACTGTTCTTGAGCTAATCTGCAGGCCACATGCAGCTTGGAGGTCTGTAGTGATTGACTCTTAAGAAAGTTGGTGACCTCGTCGCACTGTGCGCTTTAGCATCCGCTGACCCCGCTCCGTCAGGTTACATGGCCTACCACTTTGGGGCTGAGTTACTGTTGTTCCCAAACTCTTTCATTTTCTTATAATACAGTTGACTGTGGAATATTTAGCAGTGAGTAAATATCATGACTGGATTTGTTGCACAGGTGGCATCCTATCACAGTTCCACGCTGGAATTCACTGCATTCTCACTGGAATGGAATTCTTTCACAAATGTTTGTAAAAACAGTCTGCATGCCTAGGTGCTTGATTTTTATACACCTCTGGCCATGGAAGTGATTGGAACTTCTGATTCCAATAATTTGGAATACGTGCACTATACTTTTGGCAGTATAGCGTATGTTAATCCTAGGTTTTAAATATTGTCATGACAGGACTATTTAATGTAGCACATTTAGACTTTACCTGGAGGGCAGGTCTGTCAGTCAGCCCTCTCTCTCAGCAGAGCACGATGGGACAGTGGCTGATGATTAGACCTTCATTGAGGCTGATAAGATTGGTAGATAAGATTACCTACACATGAGACATCTGTCTCACGTATAAGTATGGCCAATCATTCTGATCACTCAAAATTAAGGAAATTGAAGACAATTTATTGGTGCAGATTGACTTTTAAATTTTATGTTAAGAACTTGGACTAATTAAAACTTTACTTAAAGCATACTGTCCTATGATCTCTATTAATGAAATCATAATATAACTGTAATTGGGACATTTTCTGTGTATGTTGCAAATACTGAGTTCCTCTGAGGGAATTAGAGTGAAGTCAACAGTCTTTCTGATCAGATTCTAATACATTTGATTTGTCACATTACTTATTGTGAAGCCCTATCTGAAGCTAATAGTCAGAATAGTTAGAGTAGCAGGGGAAATGACATGAGGGATGAAAGTTCAGTAAAATATTGAGTATTGTAAAATACTGAGTATTAAAACCAGACAGTCTCAGGTTAAACCATGCCATGCAACAGGATTGTGTGCCAGGTTAAAATATGTTTGCCAAAGAAATGCTATGTTCACCCTTTAGCCCTCGGATAAATGTTTTCATTTGACCTCTCTTGTCTCCCCTGTCTTAGATGAAATCAAGGAAGAACTGGAAAAACAAAAGTAAGTATTCCTACCTGCATGCAGAGGAGCCAAGGACTATCATAACCCAGTTTGAATCAGTAGCGGCTGCAGCCGTAGTGCATCAGCAGCTCTTCAGGCAGCCCTCAGGCCATGGTGTTTACAAGGTTTAAAGCTTAAATCTCGGTTATCTGGAATTCTGCAGTGTCAGAGCAGCAGTGAATCACATTATCTGACACTTTATTTGTTTTAAAAATGTTAAAATGCAGAATGTGGTTCTTTGTTTAGTTTTTTTAAGCTGTCTGTCTTCCAGGGATGGCACGGTGGTCCCACCCAAAGCAAACTACATCGAAGCCGATAAATATGTGCTGCCCTTCGAGCTGGCCTGCCAGTCGAAGTCCCCCCGGATAGTTAGCACCTCTTTGGACTGTTTGCAGGTTTGTTTTTACAACCACACACGTATACACCTGTTTGGGCACTTAAATACTTAGATCCAAGCTCTTTTAGACTCCTCTCCACAGCAGGTGTCTTTCGGTTACCTGTTTCTATGTTGCAAGATGATGTGTTGGCGAAATCTTGCTCCACCTGTTCCACATGCTTAGTGTGGACTTAAAACAAAGACTCCACATTTTTTCCTAGACCTCTGACTGTCGTCTGATCTCATGACTTTATTCAATAATGATTCTGTTAGGCACAGTTGTGTGTTCTGTCATCCAGTTGGTACTTTTTTGAGTTAGTGTTGTGGTAAAAGGATGAGAAATGCATTTGTATTTGGTAATATTTTAAATATAAAAACTTCAATGTTTTCGTTGCAGTTTCTGCTAAGTGGTTGACGTGAAAATACTTCTTTTACAATGTTGTAATACATTGATGCTCCCACAAGATGACAATAGCTTTTTTCACAAAACATGTACTTTTTGAATGGGCCAATATAGGGAGGGGGGTGGACTCATCCCGCCCCATTACACCCCTTACACACCAAACGAGGTAGTCACAGGCGACTTCGCTGGTGAAAAAGGAGATGCATTGATAAAAATGATTTTGAGTTCAACTCTTTTCCTCAGTCGACAGCCAAACCAATACAGAGTTCCTCCACCGTTATTTGGTTTTGTGGAGTTTTGATAGGAATACACTGATCCACTTCTGACACCAATATCTGAGGTTTGGTATTGGCCCATACGATCTGAAGCAGAGAAACTGCTAAACTGACTTAAAGTGTTTTATTTTTTATAAACACAGACATAAATGTACTGAATTACTAATTTATTTGGTAACTGCACCAGTACAGCACATTAAATACACCAATAGCTTCTCAAGCTCGGTCAAACATGTAAAATCATCACAACTTTAACTTGCTCAGTCAGTGCAATTAGGAGTAGAACAGCCAATATGAATTTAAAAATAATAAAGAAACTGATACTGACACAAGTAGGTTGACTACGTTGGTTAAACGTGTAAAAATAAACTTCAACTAACCATCTTTCAAATAGATCAGAAAGTGCAATTAGGAATTCGAAATATGATGTAAAATAACTAATAAATCATAATGTCGCTCAGACCACCAAGCAAAACTGAATAGATCTGCCCTTATGGAACGGGCACATTGTCTTTAAATATCTGAGCTAGAATGTTATTTATTTTTTATAATATTGGGACCAATACCAATATTGATATCTGATCTCTGCATCTCTAATCTGATCATGTCTACATGGTTGAGGAGGGATTAGTTCATAACCTGTTCAGGTTGGCTTTAGTTTAAAATGGGTTAGTGTTGCTGCCATGTGGCCATTGTCATTTAATGTTATCATCTAACCTCATTTAGCCTTATGTTTGATGTATTGTTATACATTGAACATAAAGCTCCTGAAGTATCACCAGTTCAGATGTCCTTTTTGTTTTTGTTACCCTAATGTGTCTCCTCTGTAGAAACTGATTGCATACGGTCACATCACTGGGAACGCACCAGACAGCAAAGCGCCGGGCAAGAGGCTGATCGACCGCCTGGTGGAAACCATCTGCAACTGCTTCCAGGGGCCACAAACTGATGAGGGAGTCCAGCTACAGATCATCAAGGTACGCTCCCAACATATCGCATAATGTCTGAAGTGCCAAAAGTGATTTTTTTTTTTTGGTTTTTCTGCATAAAATATCTTTTGGACAGAAAGATGAGGTGATTTTTTTTTTTTTTCACTGAAATTGTTTTTGGCCTTAGGCTGTTATTTTAGGAGGTGATTATGTGTGTGTTGTCTGTTGTGCTCATTGTTTATCTTTTTTAAAGTCGAGATATAGAGATGTGTTCATTCCACAGAAAGTAACCCTCAGTATGTTCTGAGTGGAAACATTTTAGAAGAGTTTCTTTTTTAAATTTCTTAATTTATATTGGCTGGTAAAATTGTTTCAGTAAGACATAATAAATTAAAACAAGCTCAATGATTTCCTTTTGCATGACTTTAGTTTCTTTCTTCTTGCTGTCTTTTCACTAAAGACTGGATGCATTGGACTCAACTAGCTTCTTTTGTGTAGAGCACTTTTGTTTACAAAGACTTCGATTTCCACTTTGTTTTTTGTTGGAGTGTTTTTTTTAATTTTGATTTTAAAATGTCTTCTAGTGCCAGCGTTAAATGTTGTTTAGAAATAAAAGTTTATTGTACTATTAGAGGATTTCTTGCATTATTTTCCTCTTACCGTTATAGTACTTAAAACTGGTCTCAAAATAACAATATTATCACTTATCGCAATAACTTCTGGGACAATTTAACCTTTACAAAAATAATTGTGACAGTCCTGTTGGTCAGGTGATTCAAGCTCCTTGACTAAAGCCATCTTAGTCTGATTGTAGTGCTGCTGATCCATATTTAGCAGCACATGTATTTTGTAACTCTGAAGATGTAACATGCATCTTATTCTTTTACTTCTGCAGGATCCTTAAACAGATCCTGATTAGAACGGGATTGTGTCTGTCATGCAGTAAACCCAGACTTAGAACTGTTGACACAAGATTTATAGACTCATAAATCAGTATGTTTTTAAGCTGAAGTGTTGCTGCAGTCTTTCTGTTTTATACAAAGAGTAAAAGAGTTTATTTTTTCTGCTTTAAGAGTTGGACTCTGTAGCAACCAGTCTGAAACTCTAGCAGAGGCTCTAATAAGTCACAGATAAAGGGAAGCGCAGTGGTGACTCAGCAGGTGCAGAGGCATCCTGTGTAATGAAGTTCTCACTTCCTGTTGTGTTCATCCAGGCCCTACTGACAGCAGTGACTTCCCCGCACATAGAGATCCATGAGGGCACTGTGCTGCTGACCGTCAGGACCTGCTACAACATTTACCTGGCCAGCCGCAACCTCATCAACCAGACCACAGCCAAGGCCACTCTCACTCAGATGCTCAACGTCATCTTCACACGCATGGAGAACCAGGCCGTTAGTACAACGTGTTACTCCTCCCTGAGGTCCTACTGCCAAATACACCACTTCCGGTCAGAACCAACCAATCAGAGCCAGGAGGAGGGTTTCAGCACTGTCAGTCATGTGCAGTTAATTATAGCGCTAATTGCAGGGTCTGTAGTTAATCAAATTACAGATTCAACTCAACAAAATAAGCAACATTTTCAATTCAAAAACAAATAGATAAATACACAGTCCAGTCACATTAATGTGACCATCTGTCAAAAGCCAGAATAACCACCTTTCGCAGAGCGAACTGCTACGAGACGTGCAGGAAGAGAGTCACTTAGGTCCCTGAAGGTCTTCTCTGGGATGTTGAGCCATGCCGACTCTAATGCCGTGGCCAGCTGCGATAGATTACGCGGTTGAGGATCCATGGCGCGAACAACTCGATCGAGATGGTCCCACAGATGCTCGATTGGGTTTAAGTCAGGTGAGTTTGCTGGCCAGGGGAGGACGGTAAACTCATCCTGGTGCTCTTCGAACCACGCACGTACACTGGCAGCTGTATGGCACCTCGCATTGTCCTGCTGGAAGATGCCATCATCCTGAGGAAAAACAATGCGCATGTAGGGGTGGACATGGTCCGCAAGGACAGATGCGTACTTGTATTGATCCATCGTGCCTTCCACAATAATCAGTGAACCCAGAGAATGCCAGGAAAACATTCCCCAGACCATAATGCTCCCGCCTCCAGCTTGGACCGTTCCTGCAATGGTTGCAGGGTGGTTCCTTTCAGAGGTTTCACGCCTTATACGCCAACGTCCATCTGTCCGATGGAGCATAAAACGCGATTCATCTGAAAACGCTACCTGTCGCCACTCAGTGGACGTCCAGCTGCTGTACTGGCGTGCAAATTCTAGCCTTCGTCGTCGATGAACACCAGTCAGCATAGGTGCACGAACCAGGCGTCCGCTTCGGAGGCCCAGACGCAGCAATGTTCGCTGAATAGTGGTTTGGGAGACACTTGTGGTAGCCCCTTGGTTCATTTTAGTGGTCAGTTGCTCAACGGTAGCCCGTCTATCTGCCCGAACGCATCTCCGCAACCGTCGTTCGCCTCTGTCATCTATGGCCCGTGGTGCACCACATTTGCCACGTCGTTGATTTTGGACAGTCCCATTTTGCCATGCACGGTACACTTTTACCACGGCGGCACGCGAACAGTTCACAAACTCAGCCGTTTCGGAAATGCTTCTACCCTTGGCCCGAAAGCCAATGATCATGCCCTTTTGGACGTCGGATAAATCGCTTCGTTTCTGCATTACGCCAACGATTGAAATGTTTTCCGAAGCCCACACACACCCTTTATATACGCTCAACTGCACTGTGCTGCCACCTGCCTTCTGTGATTGGTTATTTAACTCTGAAGTGGAAAGTACGTGGTGGTCACATTAATGTGACTGGACTGTGTATCATATGAGCTCCACAACTGAGATATGAATTGTTTATAATATTTTATTTAAGTTCTGAAGCCATCAGATGGTGCAAAGTTCAGCTTCCAGTTTTTCAGGAAAGCCTGATCATTTATGGAACTTCTTTGGAAAAGTAAACTGTGTACGTTTTCACTTGTGTGTCAGAGTTACAGGCGTACCAGAAATATGAGCACAAAGGTTCCCGCCACATTAAAAACAAAAAGATTCAAATGTTTTAGGTGTTAAAATCTACCTACTTCATTAATTGAAATTAATATGATAACGTCCCTGAATTAAATTTTATGTAGAAGTGCAACCTAAATACTTAAAAAAAAAACAAAAAAAAAAAAACAAATATTGCCTACTCCTGCAAATACAATGACATTTTAAATAATTTAGAACATAAACATCTACTAAATTAAGGGTTGCTGGGGGATCTTTCCTTTTTGCAATCATAATTTGTTCCTAAAAGGCAAATTTCCTTCCGGTAAGTGAGGGGAAAACAAGTCAGCTAACAAAAAGCTCCACTTCTGTTTCTATAATTATTATTTTTTCATTTCTCTGTTTCAAACACCTGTCATTCTCCCCCTGGTGGTGCCCTCAGGCCCTGGAGGCTCAGGAGCAGGAGAAGGAGCGGCTGCAGCTGCCCCATCAGAACCCTTCCCCGGTTCCAGGCGGCAGGAGGTCCGGCTCCCCTCGCTCTGACCGGACATCAACCCCCGACCCTCAGAACTCCCCCTCCCCGGGAATCAGTACCCCAGACCTCAGCACCAACGCCGACACCACCTGCTCCACCACACCCCCGCCCCCAGCAGCTGACCCGGACACAGACGGGCCCTCTGTCAACGGAGAAGATGAAGATGGAGGTTCAGAGCAGGTCACGCCATCTAGAGGTTCGTCACGTACGACATTTAAAAAAAAAAAAAGTTTGAAAATGTAGATTGGATCATGGAGTTTTTCTTTATTAATATCAGATTCAGTGTTTGAAGATGAAGGTGTTGAGAAGGATCCTGTAGCAGCTCAGGAAGGGAACAATTCCAACCCAGCAGAGTCCATGGCAGCAGACAGAGAGCCTGGACAGACTTACTCTGGAACAGGTTCGTTTTTTGCTTTTTACCATTTCTAATCGATGCGCCGGATGAAGCATATTGCAATAAGCAGTTATTCAATTAATCACATGATAAATTAAAATGAGCTCAATAATTTTCAATCTGATGGTTAATATTTTTTAAGGACAATTTTGTTCTTAGACATAATCTGTTTTATTTGTGGTTTTAGTTGTAAGTGGGAAATTTATTTTTGTTTTTTTTGTTTTGAGTAGTTTAGTTGTGTTTTTAGTTTGGACATTTAAAAAATTGAGTTCCAGTATGAAGCGTTCTTTACCAAATCAAAGCAGGTGAACTTACATTAATATGCCTTTTTGTCTTATTTCAAGTGTACTAAAATATTTGCACTAGAAACTATACCATAAATACTTGATAATTTTTGGTGTTTTTGCAGTGTAAGTATGTCTGTGGGGGTCTGTGTTTCAGATAGTGAGCCCCCAGTTCAGTCTGCTCCCGAGCAGACGGAGGTGGCGCCATCCAGAGGCAGAACAGAGGCTCAGCAGATGAACGGTATCATCGAGGATCGCACCTCTGTTTCCTCTGCTGACATTCTGGTGGGGAAACCCTTTTTTTTTCATTCATAAATATTCATTCAGCCTTAAGTTGGAAAATTTCACTGCTAAATATGTGAAAGTTTATAGCTTTCTGCATTAAATGAATCTGATATAGTTGTACCAATCTTTTGCTAGTGTTCTCAAAAAGTCTCTAAACTGAAGTTTTAGTGACAGATCAGTACTTTTGTGTCTCAAGTAGCAGGAATGAATCACATTTTCAGAATTAGTTGTGTAAAATGAAGTGCATGCTGTTGTTCTGTCTCAGGATGCGGACGCTTTGCATGGTCCCAACAACGCAGCGCGGTTCTCTCATATCCTGCAGAAAGATGCTTTTCTGGTGTTCCGCTCTCTGTGCAAACTCTCCATGAAACCTCTGGCCGACGGTCCTCCTGACCCCAAGTGGGTATTTTGTTTTCTTTCTGGATTCATATTTCTTTATTCTCCTTTCATGTTGATGCTTTAGATGCTTTTCATGTTGAGAGAAAAAATGTACGCTGTGCTTTACAGTGCCCTGCAAAATTTTAATATGATTCACCCAAACACAAATTATTTGAGATCTTGTATAATAAAGCAACACAAAGTGGTTCATTTTGAAGTGTAATTAAAATAATATATGGTTTGAATTTATCTTTTGTCAAGAAGCAATCTAAAAGGTGGCAGCATTTTAAGCAAAAAAGAAAACAAGAATTAGATGTTTCCATCTACTACTATGAAGCGAATCAACCAGAGTTCAAGTGTGATTTTGTCAGATGTTGATGTTATGGCTGACTGTGACAAACAGGAAGTAGAGGTTGCTAAGAATCATGGAGTGCAAACCCCAGCCTGGAGTTCTTCTGGATGAACGTTCTCCCCTCTTTGCTGGAGGTTCGGACTTCCTAGAAACGTTCAGGTTTTTGTACCTCTGATAAGGCACAGACAAGCAAGTGGAAGAAATATTTGCTACATCAGAACTTATTCTTGCTTTTTCAGAAAAGCCCACAAACCACCTCAAGCGAGCGTAAAGACGTTTATTGCGAAGTTCAGGAAAATTATTTTGAGTTTTGCTGTTTCCATCAACCTTCAAAATGCAAATAAAAAAAGGGTTGATGGAAACGCGGTTCTTGATAAACACCTTGTTTTCTTTCAACTTCACAACTGTGCACTACTTTGCTTAAATCTCAGTAAAACACATAAAATGTCGTGTTTGCAACATGGAAAAATATGTAAAAGTTCCATTGAGTTGCAGAAGAGTTTCTCTCCATTCTCAGCTGAAACATTCCTCCACTGTGCCTCTTTGTTTACCAAAGGTTGATTTGGCCTCCTGCCTTGCAGGTGTGGTTCCGATTACTGTAACTCTAGACTTCAGGCTAGACGGTGTAAATAGGTCAGAGTGAAATGAAATGAGTGCAGGAAGTACGTCACAAAGCAAACTGCCTGTACCTCATTAAACGTCTCACTGAATTATTAGCAAACCAGAACAGTTCATTAGCTTGTTGCCGTTTGTTAGGTGAATAAATTGACGTTTGCTGCTCTCGTCTGCAGGTCCCATGAGCTGCGCTCTAAGATCGTGTCCCTGCAGCTGCTGCTGTCTGTGCTGCAGGGCGCCGGGCCAGTGTTCCGCACCCACGAGATGTTTGTGAATGCCATCAAACAGTATCTGTGCGTGGCCTTGTCCAAAAACGGCGTCTCCTCTGTGCCAGAGGTGTTCGAGCTCTCATTAGCCATCTTCCTAACTTTACTGTCACACTTCAAGGTTCACCTGAAGATGCAGATTGAGGTAGGAAGGTGCAGATTGAGCCTGCTGCTCTGGTTATGCTGCTTAATCGCAGTAGATGATGACGAGCTTTTACCTTCTCCATATCAGGTGTTTTTCCGGGAAATCTTCCTGACCATCCTGGAGACGACAACCAGTTCCTTTGAACACAAGTGGATGGTTATCCAGACCCTGACACGCATCTGTGCAGGTAATAGACACAAAAAAACTCCTTCATCTCATGAACTGCTTCCCCATCTCTGTCTAGTTGGATTCTCCTTACGTAAATGTGATTTCTAGGTTTACTATTTTTATAAAATTTGCAAAATACTCTGGAAACCATCTCAGATTATCCCAGGTGAACTATGTTAAAATCTTTCTCATTTGTCCTCAGATGCCCAGTGTGTGGTTGACATCTATGTAAACTACGACTGTGATTTAAATGCCGCTAACATCTTTGAGCGTCTTGTCAATGACCTGTCTAAGATCGCTCAGGGCCGGAGTGGGCAGGAACTCGGCATGACTCCTCTGCAGGTGCAATTCCTGTCGCTGTGATTGGTAGTTCTGAACATCAGCTGCCTATTTTTTTTTTTTTTCAGGGGTGCACTGATAAATCAACTTTTTAAGGTGGTGATATTATGTAAAATTGACTTTTTTGAGCTTTACATGTTATATGTTACATTTATATCATGTTATAATGTTATTCTCTCATCAAAAACATACATTGAGTGTTGAGAAATCCTTTAATCTCCATGGCAACCAGTCAGCTGTGCTGCATTGAGGAGGATGTAGCTCCTTCTCTGAGCTGCAGTTACCAAGCTTCCGCCTCAAGCCCACTCCGTCACTCAGCTCCTTCAGACTAGCCAGCAGCAATTAGCAAACACCTGGAACTGTGCATCTGCTGAGCTCATTATAGGAGCTACTTCTCAGTGTAACACTGGTAATAGCGATGCTAAAAGGTTATCAGAGAGGCAATGTTGTGAAGGCTAGGTTTCAGAAAGAGCAGGAGTTAAAGAGACAGTGAACCCATTTTAAGGTGTTAAACTTCAAAGTCATGTTTCTGAAGGTAACATAGTTAATTGATTGTACTATAAAATGGTACTCTGGCATAATACTGCCCCATTAAACATCACTGGTCTGCCTGAAAGCTGCAGTCTGTGTACCCCAATTTTTTTTTTTTTTGGCCATTTATTTCTTTAGTGCACATAGTTATTATTTGGAAATTTAAATCCTAATCAAAGCGTGCGGCTGACTTTTCCCCTCGGGTCTCCTGCAGGAGCTGAGTTTACGTAAGAAGGGCTTGGAGTGCCTGGTGTCCATCCTCAAATGCATGGTGGAATGGAGCAAAGATATGTACGTGAATCCCAACCTTCAAGCTAACCTGGGTGAGTGCAGGTTAAATCCACGACTGGTATGCTGCACAGGGCGTCTGGATGCGCGGTGATGTCCGGCTTGTTTTGTGTTCAGGTCAGGAGCATCCACCCGACTCAGAAGGAGGAGAGCTGAAACTCCCTGAGCAGACGGCAGGACGGCGGGACAGTGTCAGCTCGCTGGACTCCAACTACTCCAGCATCACTATGTCGCAGGCAGACCACCCAGAGCAGTACGAGGTGATCAAGCAGCAGAAGGACATCATCGAGCACGGCATCGAACTGTGAGCACTTTCTCTGCACGATTTTAAATGAGCTTTAGGAGCTTTCACATTGGTGCGTCCCTAATATTGGTCAAAATCGGAATCAGCAACTCGAGCTTTTTAAAGATCGGTGATCCACTAGATTACTGCAATCAGTGCTGCCCTAATTTTATTCAATGTATCATAGTAAAGGGATCAGATACAAATACATGTCAAACCTTTTCACTGCTTTGTGTTTCTTTATTGCAGAAAATCTCAATAGTTGAAACTTGACAATGTGGAAGGGTTTAAGGGGTAGAAATGTTTCTGCAAGGCTCTGACTGCATCTAGACCACCTGTTGTTATGGGGACCAATCAGATCTGTTCCCTTTACAGGTTCAACAAGAAACCCAAGCGTGGCATCCAGTACCTGCAGGACCAGGGCATGCTCAGCTCCACTGTAGAGGAAATTGCCCAGTTTCTCCACCAGGAGGACCGGCTGGACACGGTCAGGGCTTCACCAACCTTAACTTCTGCCCTGACGGATTCCTCGTCTATGCTAACCAAACCACTCTCTGTGTGCCCGTCAACAGACGCAGGTGGGGGAGTTTCTTGGTGAGAACACAAAGTTCAACAAAGAGGTGATGTACTGCTACGTGGACCAGCTGGACTTCTGCGGCCGGGACTTTGTTTCGGCTCTGAGAACGTTCTTGGAAGGCTTCCGGCTGCCAGGGGAGGCCCAGAAGATTGATAGGCTCATGGAGAAGTTTGCTGCGCGGTACCTCGAATGTAACCAAGGGTACGGTTAGCCTGTGATGGTTGGAGAGTTCAGTTGGACTCATCTGAAATGACTTTTAGAGCTGTGTGGGTTTGCTTTTGATGCTCTAATTTTTACCATGAACTCTGTGGTCTTCTGCAGACAAACCATGTTTGCCAGTGCAGACACTGCATATGTGCTGGCGTATTCCATCATCATGCTGACCACAGACCTGCACAGTCCTCAGGTAGGAACTAGCGACCGCTACTCTTCCTGCCAGCTCACAAATATCATCCAAAGTGGGTAAATGGGCCTTTTGGCCTCCTTTGGAACACTTTGGATCAATGAGATAATGAACATGGTCTCTGAAAACTGTTGACTTAAACCACCTAATCAGCCTGGTCTTTATGTCTCTAGGTGAAGAACAAAATGACAAAGGAGCAGTACATCAAGATGAACCGGGGCATTAACGACAGCAAGGACCTCCCTGAGGACTACCTCTCCTCCATATACGATGAGATCGCTGGCAAGAAAATTGCCATGAAGGAAAGCAAAGAGTTTTCAATCACTCCAAAGTCAACCAAGCAGAGTGAGTACTTCAGTCCGGGTTCTTTGCTCGCATTTACCAGTTTGTTTGAAGACCGTTGTTGGATATTTCTTCCCAAAGAGAGTTACCAGACACATCAGACTTAATTGTATTCCAGTCTCAGCATTTGGATTGTTGACCCTAAGCCTTTGTATTGATGCTGCTCCTCCTCCAGGTGTGGCCAGTGAGAAGCAGCGCCGCCTGCTCTACAATATGGAGATGGAGCAGATGGCGAAGACGGCTAAAGCGCTAATGGAGGCCGTCAGCCACGCTCAGGCTCCGTTCTTCAGTGCCAAACACCTGGAGCATGTCAGGCCCATGTTCAAGGTAACAGTTATCCTCACATGTCCATCTGTAGTGCAAAATAAAATATCAAAATGAGGCAGAAAAAATATATATATATTTTTAAGTTGGTCAAAAACTACAGAAGTTGAATCAGGAGTTCAGTGCTTTGCATAAATATTCACAGGTAGGGCTGGATAACATGGCCTAAAATCAATATAATATATTGAGCAGTTCAGTTCAATAAAGATGTGACTCCATTAAATGATTCATTAGTAGGAGAATAATAATAGTAAGTAAGTGAAAAAAATGACTTACTGTTGTAAATTATATCGGCTTTTTGTCATAAAGCTACACAACAAAAAGTCATAATATTATGAAAATAGTCGTTGCATCACAAAGTCTTCTTAATATGAGAAAAAGTCATAGGACTTCATAGTTGAACTAATATGAGAATAAACTCAAACTGTTAAAAGATAGTCATAATACGAAAAGTGGTAATTTCTTAAAAACTCCTACAAGAAAAATAAAGTAAATGAAGAATGTTGGGCATTTTGTAAAGTTATATTTGGGTGTCAACTTTACAACATGCTACTTGTAAACTTATACAACTTATAAAGTGTTTAACACATCAGAATCAAATTATTATCAGCAGAACTTTGAAAATTTGAAGAAAGAATCACAGACTAAACAAACTTCTCACATCAGATCTTGATGACGCTATGGAAGCTTTGATCTCATTAAAACATTTTTTTTTGTAATTATACAACTTTCCTATGGTAATTTTGTGTCTTTACTCTAATATTATGACTTTATTCTTGTAATTAAAATGAAAATCATTTAGTCTCGACCTAATACGCTGTTGTAAAAATGCATTGAATAGTTAAAGGAAGGCCGTATTCTGCATTTTCTGCTAAATAAAGTGACTCTACCTCTGATGTGTGTCCCAGCTTGCCTGGACTCCGCTGCTGGCCGCCTTCAGTGTGGGACTGCAGGACTGTGATGACCCAGAGGTGGCCTCGCTGTGTCTGGAGGGCATCCGGTGCGCTGTCAGGATCGCCTGCATCTTCAGCATGCAGGTCTGCTTGCACCGTCCACATACACACACACAGAGACACACACACACACGCAGCAGTGAGAACATAAGAGTCAGGGTAGTGACTTGAGCTTCTGCTCTCAGCTGGAGAGAGACGCCTACGTCCAAGCCCTGGCCCGCTTCACGCTGCTGACGGCCAGCTCCAGCATCACGGAGATGAAGCAGAAGAACATCGACACCATAAAGACACTTATCACCGTCGCTCACACTGACGGGAACTACTTGGGCAACTCCTGGCATGAGGTGCAGAATCCTCCACGTAAAGTCAAGCTCTGACGTTTTTGTACATGCACCTCAACCATAGATTTTTATTTTGTTGTTGTGGTATGGTTGTCATAGATACTGAGGTGTATTAGTCAGCTGGAGCTGGCCCAGCTGATCGGCACAGGGGTGAAGACGCGCTACATCTCAGGAGTGGTCCGAGACAGAGAGGGGAGCATCAGGGGGCTTCCTCCTGGTACCGAGGAGTTCATGCCTCTGGGACTGGGTAGGTTCCCCCCAAACCGGGGATCTGCAGCCTGAGGCTCTTTGGACCTTCCAAAATGACTTTTGATATTTGCCTGAAAAAGTGCACATCCAACATATTTTTTAAGGGTGCAGTATTATGTAAAATCGGCTTTTTTAAGCTTCATATAATGCTATAATGTTATTTTCTCATCAAAAACGTACCTGGTTGCTTTGATTCTTTAATGTATGTTAGAGAAATCCGTTAATCTCCCATGGCAACCATTCAGCTGTGCAAAACACGGAGGTAGATCTTGCACAGCCGTCTAGGCGCAAGTTTCCAAGCTTCCACTAAACAGAGCGACCCTCCCTTCTGTCTCCCCCACTCAGCTCCTTCAGACTAGCCAGCAGCAACTAGAAATCACCTGGTAAAACTGCTAAACTTATTACAGAGCCACTTATCAGTGAAATGCTGGAAAAACCGCTAGAGGAGCAATGTTCCAATGACTTCCTGAAGGTGGAGTTTCAGAAAGACCAAGAGTTTCTTAAAGACACAGAAGAATAATTTCATGATGTTGAATTACTAAGTCAAATTTCTTTTAAAACATTTTTGAGATTATATATATATATATATATATATATATATAAAGTTGTTTTTATAACAACTGAAGTGTAGTGTGTTGATTGTGCTATAAAATTGTGCTTTGTGGCTGGAAAACAAAAGTATCAACATTAAAAATTTTTTTTGAGATTTATCTGAAGATTTTTTTTATTTCGTTAAGTGTTTCAACTTTTGGAACTAAAAAAAAAATTCACATTTTCTTTCAAGAAAATTCCTGAGATTAATCTCAAAATTTTGGAGCTTTTTTAAAAATGTTCTGTCTACATTGACTCTAATATGCCATCGTGCTTTTATGCCCATATTTTGCACTGATTTGGTTAATTTTGTTTTCCTGTCTCTAATTCTGCCGGTGGGTTTTGATTGTAAGTTTAATGCATTGCTGGTGCAGGAAACCTGGTTGGAAGTCAGGACAAGAGACAAATGGCTCACATCCAGGAATCAGTGGGAGAGACCAGCTCTCAGAGTGTGGTGGTGGCTGTTGACAGGTGGGACGACATTTAGAGCTAACACTTCACTCCTCGCTGTCTTTTGCTTTACTTCAAAATCCAGTTTTCTTTTTCCAGAATTTTCACCGGCTCAACCCGACTAGATGGAAACGCAATCGGTGAGTCAACGCTGTTTGGGATTAGCTGCAGGTTAGAGAATGAATCCATACACTGTGTGTCCGTTTCTGTGCAGTGGACTTTGTTCGCTGGTTGTGTGCGGTATCTATGGACGAGCTGGCCTCGGCACATCAGCCCAGAATGTTCAGCCTGCAGAAGATTGTGGAGATTTCGTACTACAACATGAACCGCATCCGGCTGCAGTGGTCTCGAATTTGGCAGGTTATCGGAGATCACTTCAACAAGGTCGGTGGAACAGTCCGGAATGTCTGCCTGGTTCTTCCTGTTCCCAGTTAAAGCCCCACCTTGGTTCACTTCTCTACAGCAAAAATCTGCTTTGATGTATCAGTGGCTCCAAATAAATCATAAAGTACAGAAAATTAGCAAAAACTAAGGCCATTGAAACGTAATAAGGTAGTAATTTTTTGAAT
Organism: Poecilia picta; assembly: GCA_033032245.1. NCBI lineage: Eukaryota > Metazoa > Chordata > Actinopteri > Cyprinodontiformes > Poeciliidae > Poecilia > Poecilia picta. The sequence goes on along the minus strand of CM065359.1, from coordinate 29,863,176 downwards.
AATTACCCAACTGTGTGTCCTTTTTTCTATTTGTGTTGAAGGTAAGAGAATATTGCTAAAGTGCCAAGGGTTTGTTTAGACCAGAGCTAATTCTCAGAAGTATAATATTAAAACCAAAATAGTAAAAAGCTTGTTCAAGTCCCAACTCTAAAGGGAACTACTCACTTCTTTGTTTTTAATTAGCTTTTCTATTTTTCATGTTACTATTAATACTGTGAGGTTTGAAGTTAATAAAATGTGCTCCGTGTGTAGATTTGATCTAGAAACTACTTATCTATAGCTCGATAAACAAATCGATATAAAAATATCACTCATATTTCTGTCGCACTTTAGAAAGAGAACACAGTCTTAGCTGAAAGCTCACTTTCAATAATGACTTGTCTTTATTACAGGTGGGCTGTAACCCTAATGAAGATGTCGCCATCTTTGCCGTGGATTCACTGAGGCAGCTCTCCATGAAGTTCCTGGAGAAAGGAGAACTGGCTAACTTTCGCTTCCAGAAGGATTTCCTCAGGCCTTTTGAGCACATCATGAAGAAGAACAGGTGAAGATGTGGGTGATTTGAGTTCAGAAAGGGGTTAATACCCTTAGCCCTCTGAAGAAAAAGAACAATACTAGGGCTGAAACAATTAATTGGATTAATCGTGATTAATTGATGATGAGTTGATGATCAATTTATTAACTGTATAATAAAGATAAAAGAATGGCTGAAAGGACAACACAGTCAGAGCAGTAATTCAGCAAAGTCTGTTCAAATACAATCTAAACATTTTGCATTTAAAATTAAAAACCTTCTTCGTCTGTTAAAATGTTCTACCCAGAACTCCTCAAGTGGCATTTTAGCATCACCTGGTTCAAATATAAAAACAACTATTAAATGCCTTTTGCTATCAATTTATTGATCTAAAAAAAATCATCTGATTAGTTGGCAGTATGTTTTTATCTGCATCCTTTCCTACAAATGATCAAGCATTCACAAAAGGGCAATAAACGGTTTATTTTTCTTATTTAAAGATCTGTATTGCTTATTTACACCTTTTAATGTATTTGTAGTGTGTAAAAGAAGATTGAGTAGTTAAATGAAAAATCTGCAGAATGTGCAAATGTTTTATCTGATTATTCGTCAGAATAATCGATGACTAGAAAAATAATTAGTTGTCGACACTCTGCAATAAATAAAACAGAATTTAGTCTTTGACTTTCCAATAAAAAATGAAACATTTAAGAAAAGAGCATTACTTCTGATCTCTCCTGTTTAAGCACCTCAGATTATTTCACCATCACATCCAGCATCTCTCTCTGTGTCTCTCCCCCTCCATGTGTCAGGTCTCCCACCATCAGGGACATGGTGATCAGGTGTGTGGCTCAGATGGTGAACTCCCAGGCAGCCAACATCCGTTCTGGTTGGAAGAACATCTTCTCCGTCTTCCACCAGGCTGCCTCCGATCACGACGAGACCATAGTGGAGCTAGCTTTCCAGACGACAGGCACATCGTCAGTGAGTGCATCAACAGGGCTGCCATCTTTAAGCTGAGGAGGACGGAAACCATCTAAATGCCCTACAGGCAGGGGGCAGCGTTGCTCCTGTGGGCTCATTTTTTGCTTGTTTGTTTCTCTTCAGTGAAAACCTTCCAGGAGCATTTTGCCGCTGCCATCGACTCCTTTCAGGATGCCGTGAAGTGTTTATCGGAGTTTGTGTGCAACGCAGCTTTTCCTGACACCAGCATGGAGGCCATCCGGCTCATCCGGCACTGTGCTAAATACGTTTCTGAACGACCTCAGGTAGCTTCACTCCAGCTTTTATTGTGATAAGTCAGTAACACGTTTGACAAAGAGAGCATTTATACTAAATCTGGGAAGATATTGATTTAGATTAATTTATTACAAATATTTTAAGGGACAGCGTTATGTATTTCCTACACACTTTATTTTATTGATTCATTACGTTTTTTTTATTACAAAGATGGTTGCTGGAACCTTTGTAGAAGATGCTTGAGTTCCTGCAACACTAAAAAGCTTAATGGGTAGAATAATAAAATGCACCAATCTGATGGTTTCATAACCTGAATAACATTAAAAATAAGAATAATTGTGGTTGAGCTCATGTGTATTTCTTCAATAATTTAGCAGCAAAAAGGGTTTTTGAATTAAAACTGTTATTTACAAATTTCAATTAGAATTTGATTGATTACACAATTTGTAATTGACTCAATTAAAAATGTTAATTGACTCCCAGCGCTAATTCTAACCTGTAAATACCGTCTCCAGGCGCTGAGGGAGTACACCAGCGATGACATGAACGTTGCGCCTGGGGATCGGGTTTGGGTTCGCGGCTGGTTTCCCATCCTTTTCGAGCTTTCATGTATCATCAATCGCTGCAAACTGGATGTCCGCACCAGGTAAACGAAAAAAACAAATGAGCCTCAGGTTTCTGTGCATCACTGACAGACACTGCTTCCACAGAGGTAGCCTGCTTAGCTCCTTGAAACACTTTAATCTACTTAGTTGGGGTGAAAATAGTTTTTTGAAAATAGGCTTTATGACTTCCAGGACAGGGAAGCACAAAAAAAAAATGAAATGAGTCATCAGGATACAGTAGCAAACTGGAGATGTGTAAAATATAATAGGATTGAATAGAAGCAGCTAAAAGTCTCACTTTATACATCAAATAGTCTGAGTTTTACTCATGCAGCTTTCACTGCAGTAAAAGGCAGATGTCTTTTAAAACCATTTAACTGTGCACTTAGGTTGTTTGGCTCATAAAAAGTCACTACAAGCTAATGTTACACTTACGACAGTGTGTTAGGGCCATTCCAGCTAGTTTTGCCAGAAAACTATAATCTCAGAATTCTTTTAGGAAAAAACAAGGACATTTCTGAGCTCTTAAAAATCAAAGACTTGCAACTAAAATCTCAAATTTAAAATTTTCAAACTTTAGAAAATCTTGGAGATTAATCTTAATTTCTGAATTTAAATCTCAGTTTCTAGTAAATTTTTCACTTTTGAAACTTAGAAATTTCTATGTTTTTTTCTATACATTTTCTGAGATTAATCTATAAATTTCTGGAGTTTTGGAGGGAAGTTTATTCCTTTTATTGTTCCATCTACAATGACCCTAATCTGTGGTGGTGTAAGGTAGATAGAAAGAAAGTCATAACAGTCAGTGACCAAATGTAGATCTCATTAAAATGTGTTCAAGTTTAGTTTTTTTTTACTTCCTCAGTCTTTAGGTTTTTGCCCTAAAACATTAACTATCCGTATTTCTTTATCATGTCCGCTGTGTTTTGTTGGCATAATCCAACAGAGCTGACGTTCCGGTGTGTGTTTGCTCTGCAGAGGCCTCACGGTTATGTTTGAGATCATGAAAAGTTACGGCCACTCCTTTGAGAAGCACTGGTGGCACGACCTCTTCAGAATCGTCTTCCGTATCTTCGACAATATGAAACTCCCAGAGCAGCAGACGGAGGTCAGAGTTCAAATAACTGATGAGTTAATAAAAAGCACCAAATAAGTGGAATAAGTTCTGAATGATGGTTTTTTTCCCCCCCCAGAAAATCGAGTGGATGACGACGACATGTAACCACGCTCTGTACGCCGTGTGTGACGTGTTCACCCAGTTTTATGAGCCACTCAGTGAAATCCTGCTGCAGGACATCTTCACTCAGCTGCAGTGGTGTGTCCGCCAAGGTGATGACATCACTAGTGTCAATCTTGTGTCCGTGATAGTTAAAGGAATAATCTGCATTACACAGCTTTAGCGATTTTAAGCACTAAAACACCCAAATGTTCCTGTCTAGAGTTTATCAGATGGTGCTAAAAAAATGAATATCAGAGTTCCTTCACAGCCTGGAAAAGGATGGGATTTAATTCCAGCTTTTTCCAGGTTGTGAGAAGAATGGAAATAGAAAACAGGAGTATGGAAAAAGATCTATGCTTGCTGACTGGATTATATTGTGTTCATCCCTCCATCTATTTATTCACCCATCCATCTGTCCATACATCCATCCATTCATTTGTTCATCCATCCGTCCGCATGCTTGTCCCTCCTCTCGTCTTTACGTCTTTCCCGTTGTTCGGCGTTGAATCCCAGCCACTCTCTGATTGGTTCCTCTGTGCTGCAGATAACGAGCAGCTGGCCCGGTCGGGGACCAACTGTCTGGAGAACCTGGTGATTCTGAACGGGGAGAAGTTCAGTCCTGAGGTCTGGGACGTCACCTGCTCCTGCATGCTGGAGATCTTCCAGAACACCAGCCCCCACGCGTGAGCCGCCACTCGCACACTTCACTCACATCACTCACTCATTCAATTAGTCTTTTTTAAGTGCGGCCATTTTGCTCATGCGTTAGTCTTGGTGGCCGTTAACCCTCTGTGTAAATCTGCCACTGTGTTTTGTCTTCCGCCAATCAGATTGTTGACATGGCGACCGGCTGGGCAGGACGAGGAAGCTGCTGAGGGAAAGCACTTTGTAAGGAACTCGCCCTGCAGTAACACGCACAACAAGTCCCCCGTTACATTTTCACCGTTCAGAATGTTTGTGCTGTGTTTGCAGGAGGCCGACTTCGACAGTCAGTCCCAGAGCAGCTTCGACAGAGCTCTGTCCGAGAGGGGGCACAGCCAGATGTCGAGCGACGACACTTGGAAGGGCAAGTCCAGCGCCAGTGAGTAAAGACGGCCGCCATCTTTACCCAAGGTCGACCGGACGACTTCTGAGCTTTTCTTTTCCCTGTCCCTCTGTCCTCCAGGAGTCTCGGACCAGAGGTTGTTTGCAGGCCTGCTCATTAAATGCGTTGTGCAGCTGGAACTGATCCAGACCGTTGACAACATCGTCTTCTACCCAGCGACCAGCAAGAAGGAGGATGCTGACAACATGGCTGCCGCGCAGGTACACAGAGAACGACCTGCTGCTTTATGTCAGCATGCTGTTTACCTGGAAGCTTTTCAGTTGTTATCTGGATGGGAAAATTTTTCTCACTAGAGATTGAAAGCAAATATTTTATATTATTGACAAAAGACATACTTTCTGGAACTGAATTATATCATCTGGAAGTATAATGTTTTTCAGCTTTGTGGAAGTGGAAAAGGTTTGCATGATGAAACTTGCTTTATTTTCTAAAACAGAAATTACAAATGGAAGAAAATATTTTGGAGTGGCTTTCACTTCACAAGATGCTCAACATTGTTTATTTTAATTTTGTATCTTTTATGTTGGAGTTCTCAAAAAATTACAATTTTATTCCCGTAATATTACGACTGTCTTGTAAAATTGTTATATTCTCGTAATGTAAAACAACAAAAGTCTTAGTCTGGCTCTTTTCAGAGTTTTTTAAGCAAAAGCTGTAAAACATGCTCGTCAAACAAGATGGCGCCATTCTGGGACGATAAATTGTCCCAGAAATTATTGAAATAAATGATAATGTTGTTTTGAGACAATTTTTGTAAGGAATCTAAAGGCAATACAATAATAATTCAAGAGCACATTCTCAAAGAACAATAAACTTTAAATTCTAATGAACATTAAACACTGGAACTGGAAGATATTTTAACTATCCAAAATGAAAAAATAAATAAAAACTGCAGAAACGACAAATGAATTATGAAACCTCTGTAAGCTAAATTGTCCTTCAAAGGGAAGGGGCCAGTTGAGACCACAGCACCAGACTGAACACTTTCATCATCCAGTTTTTGGTGGATGATGAAAGTGTTATAAATGATTTAGTGGAAATTATTGATCTGGTTTTAGTTAATCATATAATTAACAACTCCGAACTATGGAAACTTAATGAGATTTTAAAAATCCATATTTGTCTTCAAACACCAAAAAAGTTCTACCTTCTCAGATCATTCTATGAACTCTGTGGCAAACAGAAAGCCTTTGCCGCCCCACCCTTAGTGACTGGAGCTAACGTGTTGTCCCCGTGTCCCAGCGAGACGCTCTGGAGCAGTCGGAGGCGGCAGGAGAAGAGCCGGCTTCGGATCAGGGCATGTACCGTCACATGACGTCCGCTCACCTCTTCAAGCTGCTCGACTGTCTGCTGGAGTCGCACAATTTTGCCAAGGAGTTCAACTCCAACAACGAGCAGAGGACGGCGCTGTGGAGGGCAGGTAGATGGAGGCTCTTTAATTACTATCAACAAAACCTTAAATTCCTTCGCTACAAATGATTGTTTTGGCTCCTTTTCTAGAAGGAAGATTCCTTTTTAGGAATGTTTTTTCTTTTTCCTATCAAAATAAGAGCAGACCACATATAAACCACATAACCTTTTCTATTTTTTTTTTGCCTCTAGGATTTAAGGGGAAGTCCAAGCCCAACCTGCTGAAGCAGGAAACCAGCAGCCTGGCCTGCAGCCTGAGGATCCTGTTCAGGATGTACTCTGACCCCAAGCTGCAGGACTCATGGCCGGACATTCAGACACGCCTGCTGCTGTGAGTACAACAGATGATTCTGATCATAATCAAATCAATAAACAGAACTCCTCTCATCACAGAATACTCCTGTCAGAAAGAGCTACATTTATGTAAATATCTATTACTGACTGAGTTAAAAAAAAAAATGCCGTTGAGTAATGCATTGCCCCAGGGTTGCTGCATTAAACAGCAAATTTGAGATATTTGAAGAAAAATATTTTTTTCATACAACCAAGAATGTGTCCTCCATTCATCTGTAAACCAGATAAACGTTTTTAGATACAGAGCAAATGATGGTTCACTTCTCGCTAGAGGTGTGGCGATCGATCGGTCACCGATCACAATCGGCCGATTTTCGTGAAAAAGTGCCTGATCGGCGACCATTGGCTCTGTTACCGATACCGATCACCTACATCTCATTTCCCCGCCTGCCTGAGCAGCTGGTCTCGTCTTTCCTTCAAACTGCGCAAACGCGCAGCAACAAATCCTAAGCGATGTGTAACTATAACGCACTGAGTGAATGAGGAAGTTTGCGTGTTGCGGCGGAAAATTGAAGCAGGTCAAAATGCATCAACACGAGAAGCTAATATGGAATAAAACAATGTAGCCGTACTTGACGGAGTTTGGCTACATCAAGGCTCACTGCAGTAAAAACGACATGGAGGATCAGACAGCAGGTAAAGCAGCGCCAAACTACAAACACTCACCCGGATTAGCATGACGGTCAGAAAGCTAAACAAATAACCTGGTAAATTATTTAAGTCTTGGAGCTGCGATGTAAGACACTGGTTCTCCTGTTGAACCGCTGCTCCGCTACAGGTAGTAATATTTAATATTTTGTAATATTTGACAGATGGAGCTGCTTCTGCTCCACCTGGTAGCGACTCTCACAGCGAACCTGTTTAAAGCTGCAGCACCTAACTTAAAAAATACATTTTACATACGTATTAAAACTTACGCTGTCCTAACATGAGACAGATAATGTCTGAAAAAATAATCGATCTCCCTGTTCTGCATAATTACTCTGCTCAGTCAGAAACAGCCAATCAGAACTAGCAGTAACCAGCTAGCCGCCATGCTAACAGGAAGTTTTCATTCAGTAACTCTGGATTGTTTATCGTAATGGATCCTGTTTTTGCCTTTGAATGTTAAGTTTTATACTTGAACTTTTTGGCAATGTTGAGAGGTTTTATTTTGGCTCTTTGCATTATTTAGCCTCTTCAGAGCCTCATATGTTATCAGTCTGTTAAAGATAGTATTATTGATAGCAGCACAATTTGCACAATGCCTGTTTTGTTTAATTTTCTTCTTGGAAAAAGTTATTAAAAACAAGTTTTGTCTAAATCAAGGTGAATTCATGGTTCCTTTTTCCACATAATGTAATAGTAGTGTTTATGATAAAAAATTTAATAATTATGTGATCGGTATCGGGGATCGGAATCGACGATTGTCCCTCAGGGGTGATCGGTATCGGCAGAAAAAAACCTGATCGGCACATCCCTACTTCTCGCTATACTGTCCTACTGAATGACATCTGTACCATCTGGAAAATCTAAATTTAGAGTGGATAAAGTAGGAGATTTCACAATCGAGTTTTCTTTTTATTACCGGAAAGAGATAAAACTGAGGTTCTGGAAACCAAACGAGCTTTTACACTAATTTCTATTCAGACAAAACAGCAACTGAACCATTTGGAAGAAGGTTTGTTGCAGTCAAACAAGGTAGACTTTACCAAGCTCCACCCAGAAACGCCCCTTGAAAGTCTCACGTGACTGCATGTCTCACAAACAAAACCTCGTGGTGCTTAGCTTCTATGTGCAATTTCATTTCGACTGACTCTCTGCAGAGTATTTCTGAGTCGATTAGTTTAGCATTTCTGCCGGATTGTCAAAAAATATCAACCACAATGGACACAACAATGGACAGGGGAACCTACAAGTTCATGTCATCTGTTTTGGACGACATCAAGGTATTTGAGCCACACGATACCTCCAAGATTGTGCGGTCACAGCTAAATGCTACCAGTTGATTAGGAACCAAGCAGATCCTCGCAGTCTCAGCATGAATATAGCTGTGGATAAGATCACTGATGCCTATTGTTCTTGCAAGGCTGGGTATATCGGGCATTCATGGTTTTGAGGGTGATTTCTGTTGGCAAATGTTCCAATGTGCCTAGGCCTGATACACGGTACTCGGTGGCTAACACGATTAGCGTGGCTAACACGATTACAGTTTAGCCTTTTCAGGTAGGACAGATTAAAGTTTTGTTGTTTTTTTGTTGCATATTTGACCAAGCATGTGAAGCCATTGGTGTATTTAAGTTGTCTATTCTTGTACAGAGTTAACAAATATATTTGTAAATCAGTTTATGTATGACTCCGTTTTAAAAAAGAAACCTTTTAAGTCCAGCTGTTTTTCTGTATTGGTAGCATTATTAGCCAATTCTAAACCTCAGACATCCATATTGGTATCGCAGGTGAAAAAAAACAGATCAGTGCGTCCCTAGTAATGTTCTGGTGAGCTTACATAAAAGTCCTATTTTAGTTTTATGTAACCACAAATAGGTTTCCAGTGGCTTCTGCAGTCTCGATAGAATATTTCATACGGGAACATTTTTTGAAAATCACTGCAAGTTACTCTATCCTGTTTAGTCCTAGGTTTTAGTTTCAACACAAATGCTGAACTTTAAATGGACCTGAATGAGCTGATGCCAGATCAACTTGGGATAAATAGCAGCTGTTAGATGAAGCGGAGCTGTTTGTTTTTCTCACACATGTCTCATACCTCATTAGAAATGGATGAGCTGGTGCAGGGAGTGGAATATATTGGCATTTAAATGCTTAATGCAAATCCCCTTGTTGCGTTTGTCCCTTCTCTGACTCATTGGACCTCTTCATGATGGCAAAGGTGGAAGTTTTTGTCTCAGGAAGCTCTGCTGGTGTCGTAATCCTAAGATTTTAAGGAACGCTGCTCATTTTCCTGTCGCACCTATGACGTTCAGCCATCGTTAAAGTGTGTGTGTGTGCTTGTGTGCCCCATTTTTCAGGGTGTGTACGGAAGCTCTGAGCTACTTCATCAGTCTGACCTCAGAGAGCCACAGAGAGGCTTGGAACAGCCTGCTGATGCTGCTGCTCACCAGGACACTACGGCTGCCCGACGACAAGGCATGAACACACATCTTACCTATCATCACACATTAGCTGTCAGTAAACCTTAAAGAGAGGCTTGGAAAATGAGTGAAATGCCCACTGGTTTTAAATAAATGGGATCAGAGGCGTTTTTGGTCAGGCTTTATTGATGTAAAATGTTAATAGTGACATGTTTTGCCATGAGTCATGTCCTGTTGGTGTGAGCCCATGAGTCATCGATGTGTCACTGCCCCCCACTGTGACTCAGATATTTTCTGAGAATTGTAGGCCAAAAGAGTTACAGTTTCTGTTTAGACAAAATGTAGCCGGGGACAGTAAAGTGTCTAAAAGGAGCAAAATCTGCACGTTAGTGGAATTCTTCAGTTCAAATTGAAAGGGGCAGTATTATATGAAATCTACTTTTGTGAGCTTTTCATTATGTTATGATGTCATTCCCTCTTCAAGAACATACATGGAGTGTTGCTTTGATTCTTTCATGCATCTTTGAGAAATCATTAATCTTTCCTAACAACCATTCAGCAGTGCAAAACACCTTGGTGGACCTAGCTCCGCCTTCAAGGATGAAGCTCCTCCTCAGAGCTGCAGTTTTCAAGCTTTGAGCTTCTGCCTCACAGAGCAGTTTTTCCCCCGCAACTCCTTGACTCAGCTCCTTCAGACTAGCCAGCAGCAATTAGCAAACACTTGGTGAAACTGTGCATCTACTGAACTTATTATACGAGCTACTTCTCAGTGCAACGCTGGTAAAAATTTTATTAAAGGGTTAATGGAGGAGACATGTTGTAATGACTTCCTGAAGGCAGAGTTTTAGAGATGGAGCCCCAATTTCAATTTAAAATACCAAGTCAAAAACTTTTAAGGTATGTTTGATATTTCTAGCATTTTTTAACAACTGAAGGCAACATAGTTTTATTGCGCTAGAAAATTGCACTATGTGACTGAATAATACATAATACTGCTCCTTTAATCCATCCTGTTCCTTCCATTTAGCATTTCAGCTACTCAGCGTATCACATACAATTCCGCTGACTGGAATGAGATTAAATGTTAAATGTGGATAGTTTAACTCTATGCAGAATTTGATGCTCCTCTGTCCATTTGTCCTAATAAGCATCTTTCTGTCTTGCAGTTCAAGCCCCATGCTTCCTGTTACTACCCCCACCTGTGTGAAATGATGCAGTTCGATCTGATCCCGGAGCTGCGGGCCGTCCTCAGGCGCTTCTTCCTGCGCATCGGCTCCGTCTTCCAAATCGCTGCACCCGACGGCGTGCCCGCCCGGACCCCCGTCTCCTAGGAGACAATGGTGGAGGAGGGTTCGGCGCATGTCTGGGTGTGAAAACGTTTTTAAAAAAAATTATAATTTAAAATAAATAAAAACAAAGGAGAAAGTTGACGTGAGGATCTAAGGTGGACTTGATACATAAACTGTCCTCTCGTCTATCAGACCGGATTGGATTAGAGGGGGAATGGAGTCGCAGTGCGTTTCCGGTCTTGTTTCAGGATTCTACATCATAGTGTTCAACGTTTCTGTCGTCTCTCAGCCTGTAGAGAAACCGCCATCCTCACTCTCTGGGATAAACAGCACTGTGACCGGCTCTCATCTCTCATTGTCCCAATGACAAAAAACTATAAAGATATAATTTATTGTTGCTAAATCCTCTTTATGTTCTTGAACCGCTTTCTGTTTTTTTTTTTTTTTTTTTTTTCATTTTTAAAGCTAATCTAAGAGAATGGGAGTGAAGCAGACGGGAATCTAAAGGTTTCCCTTTGTTGAAAAATGGCTTTCCGCCAACTGTGCCTGTTTGGACGAGGACGATCTCATCAGTTTCCGCTCCACCTCCTTATTGTTGTTTGGGTAGCAACCGATTCCCGTTAACCGAGACTAAAAACTATTTGCTGCACGCAACACTATTGATCAAGCAGCTTTACATGGGACTTTGCTCTGTTGTCTTTGTTAGCGACATTTTATTTATTATTTTGATTATTTGCTTTTGCTTGTTTTATTGGTTGTTTTTTTTTTTCGTGAGAACTGCTAAGTTTACACTGAATTTATTTTTTTTTCTGGCTTCTTGCTCATTCAACATCCAGACTAACTTTTAGAGAATCCTTGTTAGCTCCCCAAACTCTGCCTTCATCCGTCAGTCAGGTTTACAGTCCATTTCCACACTTTTTGCACATCTGTTTGCCCCATTCAATTATTAGTTTTGAATGTCCATCAGTGTTGGTTTACTTTAACCTCGCAGTTCAACAAAAGTGTTCAGGATCACTCCTGTCAACATTGTTTGACCCGCCGTTCATCCGGAGTGTGTTCCACAGCTTTTCTGGAGGATGTATGTAATTATTTCAAGTGCATTTAAATATATTTTTTTTGAAAAAGCATTCCTTCCCTTGCAACTATGGATGTCTACTTTTTCTTCCCTAATGCCAGGGAGTATATAAATAAATAAATATATATGTATATTATACAGTAAATGACAAAAGTACAGACTGTAAAGTTTTCCATGTAAGATACATAGAAATGAAAGTGGTTATATGGTTCTATACATAATATTGTGATGTAATCTTCCAAACATTTGGTGAAGTAATCAATAAATCTGATTTCTGGTCTGTTCTAGGTACTGTTGGCGTACTGCTAAACAACATTTTGTGTGTCTCAAAGGAGAGTCTTCCTTTGACTGTTCCTTCAATGAATCCCAACAAAGGGTGCACCGATTGCAGTTTTCGTACAGGTCACCGATCATAAAAAAGCTGATTTTGGACAATACTGACTTGTGAGGTGACTTCACATGTTCTAATGGAAATATGAGCCAATTGCCAATCTCCCCAAAATTAAGGAAATTCAGCAGATTTATCAGCATGCTCCTAGTCTCTAGAGACTCGGCTGAGTCATATCCTCCATCAGCTTCTCTTTCAGTACATCCACGATTCCTCTTTGTGGTCTGAAGTTTTGAAATAAGGTAACATTTCACCAGTTAGTGGTCAGAATTGGGTAAAACTGAACGTTACCAGATACAGCGAACGCTCCACTCAGCTTCTTAAGCAAAAGTTTTCAACTTCTGCTTTCCGATATCCAGATCAAGACAGTACTCTCACTGTGGTTTTTCCTTGAATTGATTGATTTAGTGACTGATTTTTTTTTTTTTGTTTTCTTTAAATAACCATATTTCTGCTTCAGGAATCCATTTAAGAAAGTGGCGCAAAGGTTTGATAAGAATTAACAGAACCTCTCGAACTATGAACATAACTTAAAAAAATGCAAGCATGATGAGAAAAACAATTCAATCACCTGAATTTAACAATAGTAAAAAATTCCAGTGATGTAAGCAAACAAAAACTAAAGGCATTATCTTTCTATTTTTTGCTTAAAAGCTAATTTGGAAAAAAGAATTTTTTTTTTTGAGGAATAAATTGACACCCTTATAATTTGCTCTTGAAATTGTATGACTTTGGAATTCATGTCGTTATCCAGCAGTTTGAAGGTGAGCCCTGTTAGCTTTAGCTTACACAGCGAGTTTGAGAGACCTGTTTTAGCCGTGCCAGAAGGAGACAAGAGTCCTAAGGCAATTCAAGACTCCAAAAAGAATTTGAAGTCAGGTTTCCATTGCACAGACAATAGTGTAGTCGTGAAGGACATCCCTGACAACTGCCAGCATGCTCATAGGGTCACCTAAAGGTCTAGATACCAGAATATCATTCAAATTCAATTCAAAAATGCTTTGTCAATACCAAAGGAAAATGAAACCCTTTAAAGACTCATTAAGATTTCAACGGGTGTAGATACTGGTGATTGTGGGCAGGAAGTGTTTTTTTGGTAGTGGTCAAAAGACACTGCTGTTGTATGACAATTTGATGAAGCAGATGCTCAGAGTTGTCTGTCATTAAACCAACTAAACCATTTTAAGAAAAGAACCTCATACCAACTTTGCAGTATAGAGAAGGAAGCACAATAATTTAGGCATATTTCTGCTGCAGAAAAACCTGTCCAGCTCACCATCATAGACGTCATGAGTTCCATCACTGTTCAAAGAATTCTTGAGACAAAAAAGGATTATTTTTTTGAGAACTGTACCTTGTGAGGAAACTGGCAAGAAGCTCTACAAACGCCTCCAAGTCGAAAGTGTAAAGAAAACATTTTCCTCAGACTGTTGACAAATACAGTATTAAGGTTACAAGAAGCATCTTCCTGAAGTTAATTTAGCAAAGTGAACAACACTACCTTCTACTACGTTGGGTGAAAACTTTCTTTTTTCTTTTTCTTTGGAAATATCTAGTTTAATTAACACTAAAGTGCACCACTTGTCCCCCAACGTAAATTGAAAATGAGATTCAACATCTCTATGAACAATGCTTATGAAAAAGCCAAAATGCATATATATATATATAGTCAGTTTTTCTTGTCTTTTTTTACGTATGATTCTAAACTTGAGTGGAAAAAGAGGTTTTAATTCCTTTATCAAGTTGACAGATTTCTGACATTCTTTTGTCCACACGATGGCAGTGCGGTCTAACTTTTCTGGACTTCCGATGAGCGTTAGGATTTTGGGGGGTAACAAAGGTTACTATGGAGACCTCTCGCATCTTTTGTTGCCAACTTAAGCGTAAAGGCGCCCAACAGCTGCTACACGGACCCCCGTAAAGCTAATATTACAAATCAAGAAGTAAGAAAATATTAACTGTTAACGTACGGGTTTGTATTTTTAGCTTACAGTTTTAACTTCTCGTGGAAGCGTTCAAACGCCACATTTGGACTCGCTTATTCCCCCCCTTTTTTTTTTTTTAAAGCGACAGTTCGTCAAGTGCAGTTCACAACAACCGCGACTTCCACTCAGGAGAGCCTTACAGTGGGTTTAAATCGCTATACGGTAGTGAAATAAAGTTATTCCTCTGTCGGACGGCCACAGCGCCAGGCCGTGTGGTCGGTCGGTCTCACACCACGTAGGACGGTGGGCGGATCTGTGCAACTGGGAACCAGTAACGAGCTCCGTCGGCGTTAGCCAGGCAGGCTAGCAATGACGGTTTGGATCACTCCTAGTCCTACCCGGGATCGAATAGTGTTCCGACAGACATGATTTTGTGGAGACCACCCTACAAGTAAGAGTTCCAGTTAATCCCACGAGTCTCACTCCGACTCGTGACTAATTTCATTCGGGAAATTTCGTGTAAAGAGGGAGCGCGAGCTGCGGGTTTGCCTGTGAATCTTCCTACTGCAAAGAAATCCACCGATATGGATGAACGAGAGATGTATGTTTTATTTCTGCCTAGATTTTGTACGTTACGTCTTTCCGCTTAAGCCCAAATGTGCTCCGGTGGTTCTGTAAAAATATTTGTTGCTTTTTCGAACACATTTGTAAGCTCACAGCTTTCTATGAGTCTGCGGTGACAGCCATATTTCTCTGGATTTGCTGCCTCTGTACGGATGGCAAAGGTGGAGCTGTGCTAGTCATCATTAGCCGGGTTTGAAAATATTATTGCTGTTTTAAATTGCTGGTGTGGCGAATCCTATTTGAATCCGGTCCAGGGTTTTGTCTCAAAGTGGCTGAATTTTCACGTGTCGTGATTAACGCTCCTTTCCCAGTGTGAGTGTTAAGTCAGGAGAACGGCCTGGTAATGATGCCTTCAGGGACGCCCTCGTTCACCGCAGCACTCTGGGAAGGATTTTTTTTTTGTTATGAAATATTAGGGAAATAACGTGGTTCAACAGAGTTCATATAAGCTTTATTTATATAGTTTTAAACTAAACTTTGCAATTTCTCCGAAAAAGTCGTCAATAATAGGCAGTAATAGTAAGACGCGTAGTTCTGAATAAATACGTGCATTTTTCAATTGGGGGAAAAAAAAAATCAGTCTGTTAATAAATTCTCGTTTCCGTTAATAAATAACACCTAATCGACCTAAGCACAGCAAGTGTAAGATTTTCAGACAGCTCTGTTTTACCTATTATATTTTATGGATTCTGGCACATTTTTATTCCCAGCAGAGTCGTGCGGTTTTGCGCCGATAGGTCCAGCTCACGATTCAAACGCGGACTTGTACGACACCGGATGCGTTACTCAACTGTCCGCCGGTGAATGACCCAGCGGAAGCGTTGGCGAAAATATGGAGGAGTTTTCCTCGCGCCTCGAATAGTGTTTGTAATCCTACAGTTGAGAACTATTCGTCGGGGGTCTTGTTGTGGCTTTGGCGCGCGGCTGAATGTGGGCTTTCCGTTTCTTTTGACCGTACGGACTCGCCGCTCCTCCCCGCCTCTCGCGCACCTGGCGCGCGGACTCGCCTCGCCGGATGACAAATGAAGCTCAGCCACTGACGAGCGGCTAAATCGCGTCTCTTGTTACGCAACAGGGGAGGGTCCATAAAAGGGGCACATGTTGAAATGTTCAAACCTCAACGCAGCGAACACAGTGGTAGTGTTTACATTTTGACAGCGTTTCTGCACTTCGAAAGAGTCGGAAAGAACCGGTGACCCCGGACCGAGGATTTCCCTTTTCGATTATTATTTTCCATCCAACTCTGGTAAGACAATCGGATTCAATCGGATTTATTACTACTATTATTGTTCTCGTCAGGCGAATATTATGGACTGCTGTGAACATTTAATTTTTGAGACTGTCGTCATATCGACACGTGCAGAAAAAAAGTTGGGCTGATTTATTTACTTAAAAAAAAAAAAATCCAACCAAAATTCTCCCATAATCAATATCACCCCAGACTTTACTTTGATCACATTACCCTTAGTGCTGGATCTCGTGGAAACGTTCAGACGCCACATTTCTACTCGCTGTTATTCCTATAGAGCTGCCGTGTTTACATCTCTACTGCGCTGTTCCAGCCCGATCGAGCCACGTGTTGGCAGCTGGGGACCATGTGGCCTTTGTAAACACTGCAGTCTTGTTGCTTCCCATCCGCCGCGCTGGTCCGGGCTGGTCCTGATCTCTATGAAACTGGGCGGACAGATGAACTTTTTTTTCTCTCTCTCTCTCGACCTTACCTGAAATATTACCTGTTAGTCAGTGTCTGATTCTCCATTGTGTTCTGAGAAATAGGCATGTGTTATGTTTTGCCTCCATCTGTCTGATACATTAATTATTAGGCTCATGTACTTATCAGGCTTAAATGCCATTATTGTTGCAGGAAATGTCAGGTTAATCACGTGATTAACTAGCAGATAGTTTGGATTCATCAGCCAGATCCTTTTGTGAAACAAAAGAGTAAAGTGAATGAGTGGGCTGAAGAACAACAGGATGAAGGTAACTTCTCCCACAGATGATTTGTTACACAATGTCTCAGTCAGATGTTATCTACCAATTCAGCAACACATTGGATGGGAATGTAATCTTCTTGTTTCCTTTTACAGCAGGGATTACATTAGTGCGTTTCATTCTCATCTAGTACTAATAACCTTAATTTCATAACTGACCCAGCAGTCAGTTATTTTTTTTCCTCTTTCAAGACCTGCCTCATTTATTATTTTATGTTCAACAATAAAGTAGATTTTTCATTGTTGGAAGTCTAAAAGGTGCTTTGTAAATCCGGAGCCCATCAGACACATCGGATTTGGACTCCAGTTCATTGTTCGCATGCAAACATACCTCCTGCCAAGAGGTTTAACATTTCAACCGCTTCCTTAAATCAGTGCAGCGAAACAAAGTGTAGAATTTCTCTGTGGGTGTAGGAACAGAGGCTGGCAACATCTGTCATAGTAACCGACCAGGGATCTTTGTTCTACTTTCTACATGCAATTTAAGCATAATTACTTTAAAAAGACATTTGTGTTGCAAAATAAAGCAAAGCATTACATTTTTTTCCACATCTCTAAAAATCCCACAGGATATGGGACAGAGATATCTGTACACACAAAGCCCAATAAAAACAAGTGAAGGACATCTCCATACTTTCTTAATAAAACAGACGGAGACAAACTAAATTTAGAAGTCATACCTCACAAAATGTTTAATTTATTTTATTAGGGATGCGTTTCGTTTTTGGTCTCTCACCAATCTTTAAAAAGCCTGACCTGCCACTTCAGGTTTTGGGTTTTCAGGTCGGGCTGCCACCCTTCCACCCCTACATTACCCAGTCAATGATAAGCCATCTGAGAGCCCACCTTAATAATTGTAGAGGAACAAACTCTATTGTTTGCAATATGAGTGTCACACTTTAAAGTCATTTTTAAGTATTGGTCACTATTAATCAGCTCGCTCCTGGGATTGATTAGCAATTAGCTTGGTTGGCCTTTCTAACACGAGAGGCCATGTGCCTTACTTTGTTGCGCTGTGGTGACTTTTTTTTCTAGAGGCTACTTTCATGTTTTATTTTTAAGCACATCGCTGATGCTTAAAAGCAGTGAAATAACTGAGTCTTCCTCGCTCAGTAACTACTTTCTTTCCACGGACTGTTGTCACTTGGACATGGTCGCTTTAGTATAATATGTGTTCATTTCTGTAAAGGATTGTATGATACTGGGCTCGACTGGGTGGCCAGTCGAGCCCAGTATCAGCCAATTTAAGTCACCAACTGATTTTTCTGGGTTTCTTTATTCGTGTTGTATTCAAGATTTTATTAATCAATTTAAAGTGGTCCCATATGATGGACTGGTCCAAGGTGTAGCTCCACCCCCATGATGTTAGAATCAGCTAGTTTACATAATGGAAGGATGTATTTACAGTAGACCCCTTTACCTGTTCTTGGCTCAGTATTCATGGCCTTTCCAGTGTAACTCTATTCCACTTTATTCGGGGAAAATTCGCCTGTTTGCGAGATACAATCCTCTTTGGTAGATTGTATCTAAAATATTGAAAAAGAAAACACAGCATGGGAAGCTAAATTCTACCGGAGACACTATTGGATGGTGCTGGCAGAGCAGCCAATCTAGGAGCTATGTTTGTTTTCCTTGGCACTGATTTGCTGTACATCCAGGAGTGGAGACAGGGATGGCTGGCCGTAGATGTTCGCTTCTATGAAAGTGCGAAGATGATTTTTGCCAAAGTATATTTATTCTTCACACTATTTAAATGAGCAGTTATGAGGTTTTTTTGGGGGGGCTCAGGGTTAAGTGTTTGTGGATTTTACGTATTTACAGACAGATGTTGTCTGTACTTACCATCGTAAATACCTGGGCTTGCTCCATTATTATCATCATCGATTGTGAAGACATTTTCAAAAGCTTCAATAGTTAGTGCTTCAAGGCTGAGTTTATTATTTGGGGGGGGAAATCAGATATTTTGCTTCTGACCAACTGATCGACACTAAACAAACTCCCCCCCCCAAAAATAGCCTGATTTAGTTCAGATGCAACTGAATCTCCATCTAGTGGCGTTTACCAGACCTTTATTGACAACACAACTTTCAGGTCATGAAGATACCTTGTGTTGGCCCAGGCACACGGGTTTGAGGTAAAAACTTGAAATAGTTTTGGAAAAGTCCAGTTTTTGAAGTGAATGAGTAAGTGTGACGGCACACAGATGAGTGTGTGAGTTGTTCAGAGACAACGTGGAGATGAGGTAGGTCAAACTGGAGGACAGAGGTCACTGATAAGGAGGACTGTCTGGATCACTCGCCACCTTCCTGACACTCTCGCCCTCATTCTCTCCTCTCTCTCTTACTCCACCGTTGTATCTTTATTGTCGCTGCCATCTGTTCCATATGCGGCAGCCCAATTAGAAGTTGCTCTTTGACCCCACCTGTCCAAATTCAATTTAGAAGTGCAGGACTGTCCTCATGCTCCTGCTTCCTTCTTTTAACTGTCGCAGTATTTTTTATGGATCTGCTATGGAGACTTTGACCTTTTCCTTGTTGTTTTTTTCTGCAGGGCCTGATTTGATCCGTCAGCCTTATGTGGGTTGGGTTTTCACCTCCAAGAGTCCTGTGGCTGTCAGCTGACCATGGTGGTCTAAACAGAGGAACCCCAGGAAGAAGCACAGTGTGCGTTAGCTCTTACCACAGCTAGGTAGGGACCAAAAGACGGAGAGAGACACGGACCAGAAGAAAGATAGAGAAACTTGTTTAAACACAAAAAAACATGTCACGAAACCGAGAACTGGTGCTTTTCTACATTAAGTTTAAACTGTCTCAGAGGAACTATCCGATCCAACACATATTGCCCTATGAGCCCCCGGACAGCACCGCTGCAGGGGACGCGGCCGGGGACGCGGGGATGGACGACGAGCAGACGTTGGAGACGCACGCTAATGGGACTTTTAACGGGACAAGTCCAGGATCCCCGAGGCGGCAACAGGCGGCATCGCGGCAACGATGGACGCGGTGAAAGTGACCCTGCGAGACACGGCCCGTGAGTTCGAGCTGCGCTACTCCCGCGCCTTCAACGACCTTCACAGCACGCTGCACATCACACCGGCCACCGCCTACCAGAGCTTCGAGAACGTAATGGACGAGGTGTTCCGGGACGGCGTCAACTGGGGCCGCATCGTGGGGCTCTTCGCGTTTGGTGGCGCGCTCTGCGTGGAGTGCGTGGAGAAGGAGATGAGCCACCTGGTAGCCAGGATTGTAGAGTGGATGACCGTCTACCTGGATGAGCGGATTGAACCCTGGGTGGAGAGCCAAGGAGGATGGGTGAGTCTCATAAAAAGACACACACACACTCGCACTCTGACTGTTAAGTCTCATGTTGTTTGCTTGTGCTGCCACACTCATAAAGAATACTTTGATAGCTGGTTTGATTACATAGGGAAGTTCAGTTCAGATTCCCGCATGGAACATTTCCATGTCAACACCTTTGTTTGTAGAACCCTGCTGGCAGCAATCAGATTGGAAAACAGAAATAAATACCTTCCTTATTTTTGAACTAGATGTGGGGGTTGACGGTGCTGCTTTACAATGTAAACACTTTTTACTGTCACGATGCACCAATAAGAGGTGGAACAGGCTGTGATTGCTGGAAAGGTGATCAGAGCCACTCATTCAATGCATTAAAGATGATTGATCTTAATTTTTTTAAGTTTCTAAACTACAGCATCTGTCAAAAAACTTGTAGAATTATAGTCTTTTTCTGTTATATCCTTAGAAAATGTTAATTTGCTGATCAAATGTAAAAAAAAAAAAAAGAATAAATAAATTGGTAGCTGACAGCAGCTGTTATATTCAACCAAAGAAGGAAAACCAGAAAGTGGCATCAGCCAGACAAGCATGATTGGTACATCACAAACAATATAATGTTTTTTTCCCCTTTCTATATAAATGTGATGAATATTAGCTGAAGACTGCTGTTATATTTAACCAAAGAATGAGAATAGAAACCAGAAATCGGCATGAGCCAGACCAGTGTGATCGGAGCGTTCCTTGTGTGTCGTTTCTCCGTCAGGACTGCACCTGCTTCACCATGTAGTGTTAATGTGTCGGATGCTCTGAGTCTTGGCCGCCTGCCGATGTTGACCTGCAGGGCTCGGTTTTCATTTCATCACACGCTGCGTCTCTGCTACCCAGCCGTGAACATGCCTTCGACTCGACGACACACCAGGCGTCCGGTCGGCCGTCCTGACCGGCAGACGGGAACAGACGTCTGGATTAGCCGCGTTGGTTGAGCGGAACGTTCTGCAGGCGTCAGCACACGATGTCAGAGAACCGTCTGGGTTTAGAACCCAGTAAGAGCAGGATGTTTGCGTGGTCAGCAGCTGTTTCAGCTGTCCACTAATTGATCAGCATCTGGGAACTCGATGAGCTGGATCGAAGTGGGGGGGCTTAACGGGCTTTGTAGCCGTCCTGCAGCCCGCTTGCCTCAGCCATGGAAGTTCTCCTCACAGGGAAAGATGAAGTCCAGGGCTTTTACAGATAGTCCTTTGTTTGTGTGGTCAGTTGATTGGCTCTGCGCTTTGTGCTTCCACTCCCTCACCATCTGACCAGTTTATCAGGACAGTGTTTTTCTCTGGTGCTCTTTGCCAAAGCAGCTGCATTCACATGAAAGCTATGCATGCCTCTCCTTTTTTTTCCTGGGTGTAGTTGCTCAGTGCAGCGCTGCTGTTTTCTTTGTGTTGTATCACCTCCAGGACAGTCGAGGTCAGCTGTTTTCCTTTGTCCCAGCCGTTTGATTTTATGATATAGAGCACCAGAGGGAGGAGCTGTTTATAGTCACCCACTGCTGGATAACAACAGGTCAGAGGTCGGTTCTATAGAAACCGACATCTCAGCATTCGGAGGCGTGTTTGTGAAACTACAGCTAGGTGGGCATAACCTTGCTGTTTGTGCACAGAAACACATTTCAGGGTTAGTTATCTGGATTTAGCAAACGGCTAATGGGGTATGTTTTGTAACCATATAACTTTACAACATGCTGTTAGTTGTTACATAATTGAGTTCCCACCTTTAAAAAAGCACATGCTGATCTCATGATTACACTCCAGCTGCACTACTTTGTTGGTGGCGGCACTGACAGATTTTAACCACTTCCAGCATTAGGTTTTAGAAATATCTCGAGGAATTCCATACATATAGTGAATTGTGCATGCACTGTTAAAACCCCTTAACTGTCTTGAGGGCACCAGTGTCCTCATGGACCCATGGGATAACATGTAAGTGTTTTTGGGGTGGCAGTTAAGGATTAAATCAGATTTAACATAAGTTAAATAAGGAGGAGATGCGCCAATCAGAATTTTGAGACCCATTTCTGACTCTTAGTTTATATAAAGCTTTTTCATAACTCATCAGATTCTGCCTATTCCAATCATTTTGAAACAAATGGAGGTGTGATTTTTAAAATGCATATTACAGTAAAAACTAGCCAGCAACTTTAGCTAGCTATGGTAGCTTTGTTGTGATCATTTTTATTGTTATCTGCTAAAGTCGACTTCAGGTCAGTTGCCAGTTCCACACTGGTGGGTACTGCCAACTAAAAAGCTACTATGAATGAACATTGTCAACCTTGAAAAAGCTTGATTTCCTAATGTATCTCTGAGTTTCATAACTGCTTTTTGCCAACTAGCAGTATCAACTTTAATACTGAATTGTGTTGTTGTCTGTACAACCTGAAGCAAGATGTCTCCTTCCTGTGCGAAGTCGGACTTCTTAGTTTTTAACTAGCCAATTGTGCCAAAAATGAACCGATTTCAATCACATGCCGAGTTCTCGGTGCGACTCCAATCACCGCATTTTATGAGGACTTCTTCGTATAATCACTGCCTGCAAAAATATTACAACTGCTTCAGAACTGCATTGTTGGTATACCTAGCAATGACTTGGAATGCAGGTGCACATGATTGATGTGAGAGTGAGGGTTTTTCTTTTGGTTTCATAATAACCAAAACGGTGCTTTTGGAGACGCAGCGAGTATGTTATTTGAAAACATGAACCATGAGGAGGTCAGTCTAAATTTCCCATCATAACAACATGTTGACATCAGTGTTGTTAATAAACACATCTATCCATTGCCAATGATCTCAAGCTTCCTCCATTTGACTTAGCATAAGCTACATCGGTACTATTTAGGCATAGATAAGTGCGTGTGGCGTGCTAACTAATTAGCATGTCTGTCATACGGACTGGGAGACATGAATGACTTCATAATATTTTTTTTGAATGGTCAGGGTGATGGATGTTTCCCTTTACAGTTGTTTCACTTCTCCCTGTAGCTGCAGTTAGCACATGATGTTGCTTCCTTCCTGTTTTGTTGTCTCCATTTTATTTTCTAGAACCATTCAGCTCAATAAACTTGTTAGGTTCTGATATGTTTGTGAACAAACTCGGCTGTTTCCAGTGGTAGCCCAACTCGAGATCTACCACTAGGTGTTTTCCAACTGGTTCTGTGACTTTTCCCATTTTCTTTTTATTTATTTCCCTTCTTTGTCATTGTAGCATTTCTCTTCAAACTCTGCCTACACTTTCTCTGAACCATATCGGTCTCTTGGTAAAAACCCATATTATACTTTGTTGTGGGATTTTTTTCTTCTGTCTTTTATTTCCTCTTCTCTTCCTCTCTCTCCTCCCCCGACGCCGCCTCCTCAGAGGAGGGAAGTCAAAGCCGTTGGCAGATGTGGGTATCGCTGTGAGGCAGGTGTGCTCTTACTGTTAGCTGATGAAATATCAGTCTGTCCCGAGAAGCAGCAAGGTCACTCTCTCTCTGCTGCACTGAAATCTTTCTCAGTCCTTGCTCTTGTTAATTCATTATTATTGTTGCAATAACAATGCATTAGAGGAATTGAAACTGAAGAGAAAAGAAAACAGTCTACATTATATGTTCGATGTGAATGAGTGACATGAAGCAATCCTTTGTATAGTAGAAATGCACTGATTTTAGTGAATCTTTCATTGGCTGATAAAACAGAGCAAACTTGCTGCAATACGTTTAGCCTTTGTGAAAGCTTGCTATCTACTAAAGTCTTCTTTTTTACAAATTGACCCCATAGATATATCCCCACCCTTACTTCGATGTATGTACTGTCACCTAGCAACTGTGAAGAAGCTAAATATAAGCTGATAAAAATGCAACTCAAAATCTTGCTGAAGTTTTTTTTCTTATTTATGCCATTTAAATTAATTCAATAATTGATTTTTTTTTTTAGCAAAACTTCTATTTAAAAAAACCACTTTGTCCATTATTGTTACAAGAACAGATCTGGAGAAAAGGACGCATTTGTGAAGGAGCCATCAATTTTAGACGGCCTTCTTTGTGTCATAATAAACTTTCAAAGGGAGCAACTAATGAAATCTTTTGTTTTTAAACATATTCTGATGTTGGCTAGCTTTCAAGCTACTTTTCTTAGCAACAGCTTCTACACTGAAGTATATTACTGGACTTTAGAATTTACCTGGAAAAAATTATTTTGGGAAGCTAAGTGCGTTAACCTTTTCAAAATTAGCCAAAATGTTAAAGTGCTAAGCTAAACTCAACTGGTAGCGCATTAGCAGATGGTTCCCACTACCACAAATGTAGGAATTAAAAGTATCTAAAATACACAGTCCAGTCACATTAATGTGACCATCTGTCAAAAGCCAGAATAACCACCTTTCGCAGAGCGAACTGCTACGAGACGTGCAGGAAGAGAGTCACTTAGGTCCCTGAAGGTCTTCTCTGGGATGTTGAGCCATGCCGACTCTAATGCCGTGGCCAGCTGCGCTAGATTACGCGGTTGAGGATCCATGGCGCGAACAACTCGATCGAGATGGTCCCACAGATGCTCGATTGGGTTTAAGTCAGGTGAGTTTGCTGGCCAGGGGAGGACGGTAAACTCATCCTGGTGCTCTTCGAACCACGCACGTACACTGGCAGCTGTATGGCACCTCGCATTGTCCTGCTGGAAGATGCCATCATCCTGAGGAAAAACAATGCGCATGTAGGGGTGGACATGGTCCGCAAGGACAGATGCGTACTTGTATTGATCCATCGTGCCTTCCACAATAATCAGTGAACCCAGAGAATGCCAGGAAAACATTCCCCAGACCATAATGCTCCCGCCTCCAGCTTGGACCGTTCCTGCAATGGTTGCAGGGTGGTTCCTTTCAGAGGTTTCACGCCTTATACGCCAACGTCCATCTGTCCGATGGAGCATAAAACGCGATTCATCTGAAAACGCTACCTGTCGCCACTCAGTGGACGTCCAGCTGCTGTACTGGCGTGCAAATTCTAGCCTTCGTCGTCGATGAACACCAGTCAGCATAGGTGCACGAACCAGGCGTCCGCTTCGGAGGCCCAGACGCAGCAATGTTCGCTGAATAGTGGTTTGGGAGACACTTGTGGTAGCCCCTTGGTTCATTTTAGTGGTCAGTTGCTCAACGGTAGCCCGTCTATCTGCCCGAACGCATCTCCGCAACCGTCGTTCGCCTCTGTCATCTATGGCCCGTGGTGCACCACATTTGCCACGTCGTTGATTTTGGACAGTCCCATTTTGCCATGCACAGTACACTTTTACCAAGGCGGCACGCGAACAGTTCACAAACTCAGCCGTTTCGGAAATGCTTCCACCCTTGGCCCGAAAGCCAATGATCATGCCCTTTTGGACGTCGGATAAATCGCTTCGTTTCTGCATTACGCCAACGATTGAAATGTTTTCCGAAGCCCACACACACCCTTTATATACGCTCAACTGCACTGTGCTGCCACCTGCCTTCTGTGATTGGTTATTTAACTCTGAAGTGGAAAGTACGTGGTGGTCACATTAATGTGACTGGACTGTGTACATTGCAACTGTTGTCATACCTGAAATACACAAACATTTTCATTACTCCTACACTTCAGGTTTCGTGGTTCTAAAAGTGTTTAATGCTTTTTTTAAATTTTTTTATTTTACCTGATAGTGCACAGTTTCCTTATTCAAGGTTTTATTTCACCTTTTCAACTCAGAAGTATTTTTGTTTGTTCACTGACTGAATGTAAACTCATCCAGAAATCAAATGAGGATTATTTCATCGTATTTATTCTCTGCAACTTTTCCTTTAGCTTGAACTGGACTGGTGGCTTTTACAAGCAAGAGTAAGAGTAACTGTCTACAGAATCTCCTAAGTATGAAGGCTTTTGATATTTATTTTTAGTCAGATGTCGAGAAAAGCAGTGGATTCACCCAATACCGTACTAAATTGAAATTCATTCGCAGCATTGTTTTACTTCAGGATTCGTCGAGTCTATAAATATTAAGACTGCATTACTATTCGAGCACTCAACTTTTAATATTATTTTTACTCAAATGTCCAAAACGCTGCAAAATCTCAGAAATTGGGAACGAGTGCCATTTTACATTTGAAATATGCAGAAACCCTGTCTATTCTAGAGTACACTGAAGAGGTTGCACATTTTTGCTGGATATTTCATAAAATGTTGTTCAAAAGACAAAGGAAACAGAAAGCAGATTCCCAAACTGGGGAAATAGTTGAGTTGGGCGCAGGAGGAGATGTATATTGAAAAGTGAAAGGTGTTTTGCACAACAGAGCATCCCTCGCCCCATCAGGGAAAGTGAAAGCCTGAGCTTAAACGATCCCGTCGGAGCCTATTTTGGAGTCTTCCCTGTCCGGGCTGCTGCAGAGATATCTGATTGGAGCCAAGAACGGGAGATAAATGGGTTCAGCTAGAATTCTCTCTCTGCAGCTCACGCTTTTAAAAGAAGCAGGCGAGTAAAGCCATATATTGCGGGATAATAAACCTCCTTGGCAGACAGCGGAGAGGTAGAGACAGTGCCACCGACCTAATAATGCCGCTTCCACCAGAGGAGGCGATGGCAGTGATTACTTAGTGGAGATTGAGCTGCCTCAGGGTGGGGATGAGGAAGGGGGGGAGGGGTTATTACCAATTAGAGATGAATAATATCTCAAGCAGCTACTGGGGAAAACAGCGTTTTGGGGTTTTTTTTCCCTCCTCTGACAGCCTAATAAAGGCGAACCTCGCTGCCATGGTCTAGGGATGCTTGGCTGGAGCTTGATGGGAACAAGAGAGCGTTTCAGTGGGAAAACGAGGAAAAAAGGGACACCATTAGTGCAGGCGGCGGGCTTTGTGCTCGCGTTGGTTTCAGTGAGGTCACGGAAAGTTAACTACGAGAGGAACGAGCTCACACAGTTCTTTTTTTTAAATCACCTGAATTTCTGCAGCGACTGCTCTGACATGTTCTGCATTTCGATGAGTTTGTCACATTTCTTTAAAATGTGACAAACTCATTTTATTGACTTTATTTGTGAGTGGTTAGACAGGAAAGAGGGTTATGAGAGAGAGAGGGAAGACGTGTGGCAAGGGTCATCGACCCGAGATGGCCACGTTGAGGACTATGGCCTCTGTATTCGTGTCGCACACTCTACCCCTGCATCATCAGAGTGCCCCAAATTGCATCACATTTATCCGTGGAACCGTATCTGAAAACAAGATTGAAAAATTAAAGCTGTCGTTTTGAACCGAAGGGAAAATAACTTTGACTGAGCCATTTGGTCAAAAGTTCCCCGTCAATAAAACAAATTCCTTTCTACAATCACACAGTGTAGATTGTGTTTCTCCATTGTCCATAACATACCGACCCACGCACAGCGTAGCTGACGAAAGTATTCTTAACTTGTGTGTATCACTTTACCAGAAACTGTTATGTGTTTTGGGAAATTACCCTTTAAAAAAAGAAGTTCATCTGAGCAAATTATTTATGTATTTAGTAGGAACTGACGTGCTCTAGACTGAGAGATGGAAAGTGGTTTATAGAGCTGGTCTAATACAGTTATGATCAGATTTATTGATGTAGTTGCTATGAAATCCTTAGAGCAAAAATAACTGTTATTGAAGTTGCAAATGCGTTGACTTTTTAAAGAATCCTACCATTTATTTGAGTACGTTTGTAATAACTGGTACCTAAAGAATCCCTTTAAAATAAATGTAACAACTAAACAAAGACATTTTGACTTTTTGACTTTAATAGGAGTTTGAATGAACTGTATCATATGAGGTCACACTGACAAATCAACACCAATATATGAGAAAATGATCTTAATTACCTCCTTAAATGTTAACAATAATCATCCCACAGTAGTAAACCTATTGACTTTGTAGCCATGTTTAATTGTGGGGAAAAAAACAAAGACCCAGTATTGGCCAAAAATGTAAAAATATGATGCAACATAGAGACCCATTTGTTTTGACATGAGGTTTATTGACAACCTATGACACTACTCACAAAAAGCATCTCGCTGTTAGAAAAGTGCTGCAAAGAGTGACATCTTGGAGCGAGCAAGTCTCCATAACAACAATTAGATGTCATCTACATAGCAACCACTTGTTTAGAAGCAATTCCTGCTCTACTGTTGCTAACACAAATAAGGGGTTTGCTCAGCTTAATGAAATGCCAGGAAATCCCACTAGTAAACTAAACATGATCCACTATGCATTGCTCATGTATATATATACACTTTAGATTACCAGAAGAGGTGTCAACCATCATGGGATTCATTCCTGACTAATTCTCAAATGAAATGTCAGATTTTCTTGTTACTATGACGATGGTACGTCAACACAAGTTTCACATATTTGACTGATTTTTACCCTTCGAACTGAGGGTGCAGATAAACTGAGTGTAAGCAGGCTGGTTGTACATTAAAGTGGACAGTAAGAATGAGATAAAAAAAAGAGGGTCTGTTCATTGACTTGTTTTGACTCAGGGGGCACCTGAGCTTCCAGCGTACCGTTCTCTCTGGCAGACATATTTACTGTCTCTTCTCGTCTGTAATTAACATGCACATCAGATGCGCGGTTAGATCGACGGAGGAAATCTCACTCTTGGGACTTATCCGGGTTCCCCCCACCTCTCCTCCCACCCTTTCTCTGCCTCCACCCCCAACCCAGGCTTCATTTTCTTTACATCTCCCCCTCCGTGTCCTTCCCTCTCTCTCCTTCCTCCTGCCACCGATTGATTTTTGGACCGTGTTTTTCTTTGTGCACCTCCATCTGCATTGCATCATCTTCATGTCGATAATCTTTTTCTGAAGTTCTTGATGTGGCTCCTCCTGTCCTGGCAGTCTCTCTTCATCGTCTCCGGACTCCAGCCACTGAATCCGCCACAGACCCATACCCGCCCACCCTCTAAATTCCCCCGTTTTCCGGAGTTTTCTCCCATTGATTACTTTGTTAAATAGTAAATATTGCTGTAACGTCCAAATCCGCTTCATCGACCCTTTCTGGCTCTCCATCCTTCCCGTCTTTGCCACCTTCGTCTTTCCCTTCATTGCTTTTACCTAGCCCCCACCTGCATCCCCACCCCCCGATCAACTCCCAGAGTTTTTGTGTTTGCTATTGAACTTTCCAGAACTGAGTGAGTGTACAGAGCCAGACACTTGGTGCAACGTTGTTGTTGTCTTTTTATATACGAGTGTTTTTTTTATTGTTGTGTTTTTTTTATTGTACGGTGGCGCACTGCAGAGGGGAGGGGACGGCGCCAAGTCAGACTGGGTCACATGACTTCTTCAAACAAAGAACATAGAGCCACACACACACACACCTAGAAATTCGCCTCGCCGTCTCTTTAGTTATGCCACACAGGTGTGTCACAGCTCTGCAGACAAAGGACCTGATGATGGAAAAGTCACTTTCGCCTTTGTCTCATCCTGACACGGCCGTCGAATCAATGGCGGACACTTTTTGTTCAAACCGTGTCAATAAGCGGCTGTGTGTGTGTGTGTGTGCATGAGGTGGGCGGCTCTATGCAGATAACTCGCCCAGCCATGGTCCCTTCTCTATTGTTTTTGCATGCATATATTAAAGCCGAGTATCGGTTTGGTGACCTCAGAGGTGACCGTTTGCTCAAGTGAGTCAAAAGTAAGGGTCACGGCAGCAAACACTCTGATTCACTCGCCTATGACCTTATGAGCAGTGGTTGTTTTTTTAGTTGAGTTTTCCAGACTATCCTTGTGTTCCTTTTGTTTCTGGGAGAAGACATTTCTGTTGCATGTATTGTGGTACCTTCCAAAGACGTTCATGCCTGAACTTCCATGGGTTATAAAC
The DNA here is from genome assembly GCA_033032245.1 of Poecilia picta. Lineage (NCBI taxonomy): Eukaryota > Metazoa > Chordata > Actinopteri > Cyprinodontiformes > Poeciliidae > Poecilia > Poecilia picta. The sequence goes on along the minus strand of CM065359.1, from coordinate 29,833,227 downwards.
AGGAGCGCACCAATTGCCGTTTTCTGGCCGATCTTTAAATAATAAGAACTGCCGACTATGATTTTGTCTGATAGTAGAGATGTGCCGACAAATCGGTCCCGAATTCCTTAGTTTTGGGAGACCAGTAGCCAAAATGGATATTGGAAGGTTGTGAGTTTGATTACATCCGTCACATGTGGACATGGCGCTGGGCACTAAGACACAAGTCATCTACTGGCGTTTGATTCGGTGTGTGTGTGCAGCTGGGCCCATCCGTTACCTTCTCCATTCTTTCTTCCTTGCTTCATTCTTCTCCCTCCCTCCAAGGCAGCTTCCTAACCAGAGAGGCCCTCACTTCCCCAGCCAGTTGGACCAGTTCCTCTGGTGGGATCCCAAGGCGTTCCACGGCCAGCTGAGAAAGATGATCCAGTGTCCGGAGTCTTCCTCTGGATGTCCTTCATATATTTTATATACATTATAAAGTCGTATTTTTTGCCCAAGTTTTTACTTTGGTAAATTTTGCTGGCTGTTTATGGTCCAACTTCTAAATTGACCTCGTCAGACTATCGGCTGATGAGAAAAAAAACTTTTCATTTTAATAGCATTTAAAATGACAAAATAATAATAACATTTCATAAAATAAAAGACTTCTGTAACAATTTCCAGTAATTTTTTTTTCTTACAAATTGTTTCCATTTGGATCAAGTTTCTGTGCTGCAAAGTATAACTTTAACCCTTCTTGAGTAAGCCGATAGAGACGCTATAATCAGGCCTTCATTGTACTTAGGGAGGTGCTTAGGTGATGCATCACGTGGAAACACAAAGAAATAATACATCTATTCAAACTAAGGTTTTCCCCCTTCTGGTCCTTTCTGTGTATATTCAATAGCTGGAAAACAACCAGCCTGTAGATAGCAGCGCTCCTATATGCGTTTACAACCTCTGAGAAACTCAGCTGATCATGTGATGGATGAGACCTGAAGTCCTGCTGCACATTGCACACACAGGAACACACTGATACGTCAGCACCTCCTCAGTCTCCTCCTCTGAAAATGTTTTCAAACGTGATATCGATCCCGTGTCTATCGCTATATATATTATATATTTATTGTCGAGCACATAGCTCCACTCCCATCAGTCACACATCCAAGATGATTTGCACCTGACTCACCTTGTGGTTACAACAAGTGACAAGATGAAGATGATGAGAAAAAGCTGAAAATAGGAGAAGTTATACTGCTTACTCAAATAATAGACTAAAAATGAAAGCAGCAAAATCTTAATTAAAATGTCTGTTTTGTTTCGGGCTCTGGCCTACAACTAATATTAACCAGTCGTGTTGGATTGAGCTTGGTCCGGGTCAGGCTGTGTTTTTTTTTTTAAGCCTGGAGAAGATGAGGACCCAGGGAGGCTGATGCAGGAGGAGAAGGGCTTCAGAAAGAGCATGCTAGTGACTCAGCTACGCGAGGAAACAGTATGTGGGTCAATAGGTGAATGATGCGCTCCGGATGCAGTGTGCATGTTGTGTGACAGAGCGACTGAATGTCTGCAGCGAGCCTCGGATGCCTACGTGCTGCTCCACTTTTTTAGAGCTTAGTGTGAAAATCGGGTCACCAGTGAGAACACGCAGCCCCCCTGCCCCCCATATCTTCTCATTTCTCCGTCTGTGTTCCCCTCTTTCTCTCTCTACTGCTGGTTGTCCCCTTGTTTTTCCCCACCTTTTCTCTCCTTCCTTTGGGAAAAGATCCCCCCCTCCATTTTGTCTTCCTGCAGCCTGGGCATCCATCCGCATCCATTCCTTCCTGATTGCATTTTTCTCCCCCCACCATCCTCCTCTCTACTCTCTTCTGTGTTCATATCCATGATCAGATTATGGAGCATATCATGGGATTAGTAAATCTCCTGGTCTGTATTAAATTTGGGGAACTGAGGGCTGGATAAAGACGGCTGATGAGTCTTTCATGATAATGCAGAGTCTTTCCAGGGGAATAAATGATGCTAGAGAGCATCAGCGCCATCGCTGTTAAATTCACCAATGAATAGCCAGGGGGGGAGGCAGTGATGGAAGAAGCTGTAATCAGCAGGTTTGCAGTGAGAATTGGAGAACAAAAAGGAAACTTGTCGCTTGCCAATAGATATTAATCATCTGTGGAAATGCGTCTTTCAAGTTTTCCAACTTTCTGTGACATGAACGATGTTCTCTGCACAGAGTCTGGGTTCCCCCCTTCTTAGAGTGCATCACAGCAACCACGTTTAAAGCAGCCAGCTTTAATCAAACTCCAGTCGGTTTGCCTAGAAGGTCCGGTTCGTTTGGGGAGGTGTGGATGCGTAATCGAACTCTGATGCAGAAAACCCCCCCAAAAAAAACCGACTAGTCGGGCTAAAAACCCACGTCTGTTCCATTGAAGTGAACTCTGGCGGGGTTTGAATGCATGTATGAATACCAAGCTGACCAGAGACCGCTCCAAAAACAGGAAGTGGACTACAGCACAGGGCATGCTGGGTAAATACAACCAAATAAAAGTCTGGTGCTAGTGGGAGAAATGGCTTGTGAACTTTTCCCAATGCCGAAAGAGAAATCTTACGACCTCTAAAAATCCACTCCATTTTTGTTTGCATTTCCTGAAGAAGGAAGTTGCACTCAATGTCGTCTTTGGAAGTTTTCATGTAATTTCCCTTTAGTGGTTCTTGGTGCAGCACCACCACAAAAGAGGGGAAGAAGGGGAGGGTTTCTTATGGGTTTGGTTTGTTTTGTTTGACACAGTGCAGAAAGAGAACCACACCTGCTGAAAATGTAGCAAATGTTGCAACTTTGCTCCCAAATCAAACCAAGCATTGGACAACACTCTTAGTTGCCAGCTGTATTCCTCCTTTTTTCTGTTGTTTCTTTTTCTGGCTTCGTCACATCGCTCTCTACTCTGCCTCCCTTTGTTCCTTCGTTTCGTCTTGCCCCAGTCCAGCTCGCAGTCCCCTGTTTTTCTCTTTCAGCTCCTCCAGACAGATGGCAGGTCTGTGGGTCATGGTGAGGTGTCAGGGTGGGGTGAAGGCCTACAGGGTGAAGGGTTTTGTTGCTGAACACATCCTTTCCTGGTAGCCTTTCTGTTTTCTTTGCTGTCATTCTCTCCACTGTCGCAAACATCTGCTGTCTCTGCCAGACTCTCTAACATGGTCCAGAGTCCTTAGTGTTCCTGCTGCGTCGTATCAGTGTTCACACTAGTGTGTGGTGTGGGGTGTGTGTGTGTGTGTGTGTGTGTGTGTGTGTGTGTGTTGTGTGTGTGTGTGTGTGTGTGTGTGTGTGTGTGTGTGTGTGTGTGTGTGTGTGTGTGTGTGTGTGTGTGTGTGTGTGTGTGTGTGTGTGTGTGTGTGTGTGTGTGTGTGTGTGTGTGTGTGTGTTGTGTGTGTGTGTGTGTGTGTGTGTGTGTGTGTGTGTGTGTGTGTGTGTGTGTGTGTGTGCTGACAGAACTAGGTTCTGTAGAGAAACAGCCCCCAGAGTGCGGCGGGGAACAGATTGGAGTCTGAGCCTCCTTGTCCTGACTCATTAATCTCCTCTTTAATTCATGGTCTCACCGCCGGCTCAGCTCAAGCACACACACACATAGACATGCGTGATGTCGCCTCCAAGGTCCAGAAAGTGGAAAAAAGACTACTTTCTGGCACTTCTTCGCTTGGTATGAACAACCACACGTGTCATCACCGAGGGGAGGTTTAATCATTTAATTTCCTTGTGTTGGTGATGCTTTCTTCTGCCTGGAAATGATCCATGAAACTTTAAACCGCTCCTTCCATGAAGGCCAGCGTTGATTCTTTGTTTTCTGATCGCCTTGCCAAACTCGGCACATGAAAGGAATTCAAGAAGCGCATTTCTAAACAACAAAAGTTGACCGTAGGTCTGCATAATTCAGAGACATCAAGAAAATCACATCACACAGATTCAATTATCAAGAAGAAACCTTACGAGGTCCTCACATGAAGAGGTGCTTTATTCAGCTGTTTAGGGGTGTTTAGTAACACCATCTTCATCTCCTCTGCTTTCATCTCAAAAGGGGGAACAAAAAAAGGGATTCGGGTTTAAACAAACTAATCAGTTCTGAAATGTCCAGGCAGCTAGAGTTAAAGACATGTGAGGTGAGGCTCATGTTGTGCTTTTCTAATGATTTCCACAATATGTAAAACTCAAAATTGTGGAATTATACAAACAAAATGTCACTACGGCATATTAGGACCAGACTAAAGAATAAAGTACAGGAATAAAGTCATTTGAGAATAAAGACCAAATGATATGGGAATAAATTTGTAGTAATACATGAGTAATATAATATGAGAAAGAAGTAAAAATAGAAAGTAAAGGGATGTAAATACCAGAATAAAGTCAACAAAGTCAAAACAATATAAGAAAGTTGATAAGTTGTAATAATTTGATAATAGTCATAGTAAAACGAGAATAATGTTGTAGTAGTAAGACTTTATTCCCCCACTTCTTTTAGAATAAGATAGTATGAGAATAAGGTCATAATAACATGACAATAAAGCCAAAATATGAGAATAGTCACAAAGTCAAAACGATGCAAGAAAGTTTGCATAATACAAGAATAAAGTAGCAAAATATGAAATTAGACTTAAAAAAAATATGAGAATAAACTTAACAGTCAAAATAATGTGAGAATAAAATTGTGAAAATAAAAGGTGTAAAAATGTGAGAATAAAGTCAAGAATATGCTATAAAATGAGATTTTTTTTATTTTTCAAATTGAACTTAAAGATAGCATACGAGTAAAGTGAAATGAATAGGTCCAAAAACTGATCCCTGATGGACACCACAAAAGACGTAAAAGTTTTGCTGCTCCAATAAAACCACTGCGGTGCTGATCCTTTAATCCCAACAGCACATTCCAGAAAACAAATGGGAATGCTGTGGTGTACCGTATTAAAAGTAGCTCTGAGATCTTGAAGCACAAATAAGACAGAATTCTCTAACTCAGTGAAAGATTACAAGTAGATATAAAAGTTGACGGTTTAAAACTGCTGTGTGTGGTTTCAAGTAATCTGTCTTGCGGGTTGTTTGTTTGACGATTTTCTGTGTGACCCTCAAGAGTTCCACTGGGCCTCTCCCCTCAAACATAAAATGAGATTCAGTTTTTATCCCAAGATTTTATCTCTGGCACCACTGTGGATTTGTTTAAATTTGGAGTTGTTAAAATTCTCAGTTGGATTTCTTTTTCTGAATACTACTGCTGCCTGTCAGCTTTAACGTGTCACATTCTCATATTGCGAGGAGCGCATCCAAGAAATAAGCAGAGGGGAACCACATCCAGGCATACTGAGCAATGGAAAAAGAACATCCGACTTTAAGACATGCACATTTTTACCATTACAAGTCGAACGGATGCACCGTGCTTCAGGGATCAGTAAATCTAACACGCATTTTGTTATATTATCTCTTCACAATGGTTGGGTTTTTTTTTTTTTTTGTACTAGTTGATAGAGGAGCATTAGTGTTTTGTCTTTCACCAGGACTTTTCTACACCAGTTTTTTTACGCTTGCCCATAAAAACCTCTTAAATTGAAATGCCTCAGTTGTGAGGTCAAAGTAGTTTTTTACTCCTCAGAGCTCCGTTCCACTCAAATTCCTTCCTCTGGTGGTCATGTGGGATCTTTGGCATTGGACCTGACTCTCTTATCCTTTCAAATGCCTTGGCGATAAGGACGCAAACGGGGACGGAAGCCCATAAGGAGGAGCAGGAAGAAATGTAACTCGTGGAGAAGATGAGAACATAGATAAGGACGCAGGAACAGGCCTTTCCATTGTTGGCTTCACATCTTAACTGGACACAGACATGAAGCTTTAAAGACTTAAACTGGCATCCTAAAACCACAACTTGACTGGGACGATGAAAGTACTCGCGGTAAAATGAACTAATCATATGATGGTGACGATCCAGTGTAAATAAACATCACATTTAGGAGGCTGTATGATATTCTAACTGTAACAATTATTCATAATTTAAAGTCCAGGAAGAGGAGGGAATGCATAAAGTAGAAACTAACAATAAGTTATCTGTTTTGTGTCCGTTTGTATTTGAGCAAGATGATGCTGTGGCTTGGTGGGTAAAGCTAAGTATAAACCAGGGAAGACTAATGTTTAAACAAATCATCAAAAACTCATCTGAATTTCAACAGCACAGAAGCATCTTCAGTTTCTCAGATTGGCTTTGAATGTTTTGTATGTCCTGTTTCAAGCAGGATTTCCTTTTTATAGATCTTCCCATTTTCAGCCATTGTGTATAAATGTCCCCATTCCTTAGTGATTACCTTTCAAAAAATGTAACATTTTTAATTAAAATATCATTATTTTGTTATGACTCAGTTTTTATTTTTTATTAAGCATTTGTTGATACAGAGTATGATACTTAGTTTGCCTTTTAAAATTCCAGTAAAATTACCCCCATCAGTAACTAACTTATCTAATTTACCAATTGTGTTCTGTTTTCTGCCGTATCGGTTTTTCTGCGCAGTAAAAGATATGTTGTTTACAAAAACAGTCTTGAGTAAATGTTCACAGATAAATCAGCTCAGATTTTCTTAATTTTGAGAGATCAGTGCGATCACTGATCTCTCAAAATTGATTGCATGATTCTCATGCAATCAATACTTGCATGAGAATCTGATCTCATCTACTTACCTTCACAAACGTTTGCGGTTGTGGAGGTAGAATCCACAACGATAATTGAGTCAATAATGACTCAGTTAATAAGCGTCATCCCAGGGTTGCCAACTTCCTGACTTTGTCGCTATATTTACCAGCTTTTTGGACAAAATCGGTAGATCAGGCTTTTTAATGAACAGTGATCGGCCAATCAGTGCACCACTAGTATTCAATAATCTCATGCCTTTCTCCTGCTGACAATGTTTTTATTCTGAAATGTTGGATGAAGAGCCAGGCTAATGCTAACATGTTTTCTCACTCATTTATATTGCAGATTGTAATATATTTAATGCAGTTTATATCTGATAGAAAAAGCTATGCTTCATAAATTTTAATTGGAATATTAAAATTGAACTACTGTTTCAGCTGCTTTCATTTTTGTACAGCAGGTCACATGACAGACTGAATGCTTCAGCAGACATATTGTGTGTGTGTATATATATATTTCTTTCTTTTTTTTACAGTAAATGTCATAATAAATAGAGAAAATCCCAAATTGTTAATCAACAATGTAATTACAGTACTTATAGACTTATGTGAACTTTACACATGCAAATTTTACTGTTTGTTTTAGGTTTTATTTTTAACTGCTCAAAGCACTTCTTCATGACTCATGACCACATATAGTACAACAACAGGTGTAAGAGTTTCGTCAGGAACTACTATGTAGTAAATGTAAACATACCTTGATCCAGGCATTCCTTTCATGAATAATTCATATCTGCATTTCAACATGTTTTCCTGCCCAGTTGAGGACATTCACAATTAGGAGGTAAAAGCTACCCTAAACTAGACTATTACAGTCCTGGTTTTGTCTGAGCTAATGATAAATAAACATACAGTAAGTAATATTTTGAGCATTATCTTTTTTTCTCCAGTCATTTAATAAACTCCAAGCTTTGCTGTGAGGAAAAACTTGGAGTGATAAAATGCTTTCTTTTGAAATTAGGATGATGTAAGAAAAACCATTTCTTTATTTACTAAGATATGAAAAATGAGGAGAAAAATGTGAGGAGTCAGAATTGACCCCACAGACAGTAATAGACAGACTTCTTGTCATCAAGTCTCACTTCATTGGCACAACTGTCCTAAAAGTGGATTGTTGTTGTTGTTGTCCTGGGCCTGGAACTGTATTTTGACAGATGTTTGCCTCCTTGAAGAACTTTTCTCAATAATCTGTTGTGCCCTCTGTAAACATATAGTCTGTCACTGCTTAATTAGCGTGTGTGCAGAATAATAAAGGGAGTCTTTTCAAAGATATTGAATTTAAGAGGGTGAACTGTAATTAAACTGTTGGACTATCTCAAAGATAATAACGGTAAACAGAAAGTGTATCTGGGGTCGGATTGTGAAAACCTTTCTCCGTTGTGTATTTGTGGCACAGTGTGTCTCATGGTAATGTTTATCGTACAGCATGTTTGTCATCTCGGATACAGTAAGCCATTCAGACCATCATCTGACTTGCACTTTCACATCACGTCAGCACTCCGTCAGGAGCTTCATGTGGATCAGAGCTGAGCAGCTGTATCTCCTCATCTTGCCGATCCTTTAATCCCGTCATAGACTGTTTGTCACGGTGTAAATCAGAGGTCGCATCACCTCCCAACCTCACGTCACAATCGGTTTCACCGGTCAGAATAGGGAGTTGCTTCCATGTCTGTGTGAGGTGATTGAAACAGCAGTTTCATCATCCAGTCGGTTGTGACTAGAACTTTTTTTTTTCTTTTTGCTCTATAAACAGAAAAAAAGGCAACACATGAAGCAATAGTGTTGCACGCTGCACTCTGGGCCCATGCGTTGTTTGCGTGTAAGCAAGCAAGTGTTGCAATTTTGGGGGGGGAAAGTGTTGCTCAGCTGCTGTCAGAACCGATGGTGGTTTAAAATGTTTTGCAAAGGTCCTTTTGACAAGCTCACTCTGGGTCATCAGGCTTTGGTGAGCTATGATCATGCTTTCTCTTGTCCTTTAAGCAAACTCTTCCCTTTATGCTTGATCATTTCATTTTTAATATCTTAGTAAGTAAAGAAATGGTTTTCTTACATCATCCTAATTTCAAAAGAAGGCATTTTATCAATTTATGCAGAAAGGAAATACCAGACTTTGTTTCTAGTGACTTGAGGGCTCCTTATACGTTTAGCCCAACTCGGGTCTTGTAGACGTCGTCTCTGAGCACACAAACACTCTTGTACCATAATTAGTTTGTTTTGGCTATTTATTAAGTTAACAAGATTGCCAAGTGAGAGCCAAAGTTATTATAGTTAACCAACTAACGAAATAACAAAAACCAACAAAGAAAAGATTTTTGTTAATTAATGGGGCAAAACTTCAACAGTAACTTTGTTGTGCATTTTTAAAACTAAAACATATTTAAATTAGAGATAAAACATCCTCCGTTTTTGTGTTTATGAATCTATTTATCAGCCTTCCAGACTTATGTAAAATACATTTTTTTCCACACAGTCAGTCTGAAAATCACAGTGCTCCATACTTCTCCTGGTGGTACTGCTGCTATTCCGCAAAATGACAACGGCAAAAGTTGGGAGAAAACACCTGAGTCAGTTGGTTGTTTGACAATAATTGAATAAATTCTTTGAAAATCGTATCTTCATTACCCAAGTTATGAAGATACTTGGGTAATAAAGTCATCATTACTCAATCAGTGTAAACAAAATCACAATTCGATACTTAGACTTTTTGGAAATCTACACCTAAAAATTGATCAAAGTATGAAAAAACTGCAAATTCTACTATAGGTAATAACTAAACTGAAAGAAAGCAATATTTAACTTAAAAAAAATAGTCATTTAAACTAACTAGACAAAGAAAAAGTCACAATGAAATGAAACTAAACTGTAATGAAAAATTCAAAACTATTTTAATCCATGGTGAGGACACCTCTTGGATATCACAAAATATTTTCAGTTTTGTTAGGGGTGCACCGATTACAGTTTTCTGGTTGGTCACTGAACTTCAACCCGACCTACTGAATCTAATTTGACTGATACCAATTATCTATATATAACGAGATAATGGCTTACTGTTAGACCTTTGCAGATGAGATCAATTTGGATAAGATTGATTTCACCTGTAAGTATTGGCTGATCACCCAAAATTAAGGAAATTAGAGACGATCTGAAGACTTTTAGGGACAGTTCTGGCCTATGAGTGACCTATGAGGTCACACCCAGAATTAGTGGATCAACTCGTCAATGAAGTAAACTAGCATTTTAGAGCTATTTTAGCAAACCCTTAAGCCCCACGTGTGCTTTTATTCACCAGTGCTAACTGTTTATGGTCGCCGGTGGCATGCTATGGCTGATTGCAGCACAAATGGAAAAAGCCATGCTGGGATGGCAGGAGGATTTTCAGGAGGATTTTCTCATTTGCAGCTGAGAAGAAACACAATTTAGAATGTTTCTAAGGACTATGTGGACCTTTTTTTTGTCCAGTTTAGTGAGAAGGAAAGAAAACCTCCTTCAAATGTTACAGGAGTAAAATAACTCTTTACCGGATATTACCTTTACAAACCAAATGCTAATACCTCAAGCGCAGTAGCCAGTTTGTACTTTAAGCATATGGCAAAAATCACAATGTAATAAACAGTACTTCAATTTTTCTCTACCCAGATAACTTGTCACTTTAACCATTCTTTTGAACAGGGTGCTTTTTTTTTGGTTTGTCTTCGCCTAGTCCTTCATGGCTCAGACCCAACGCTTTATAAAACCACTTGGATGGAATGCAAACCATCTGCATAGTTACACAGGGGTGTGTGCATATGCTCATTGATGGTTGAGCTTCTTTATTTCCTATAGGTTTACACTCGGCTGAGGTTTTCAATGGAGCCACACATGGATGACTTGCATGATGACTTATTGTTGGACTGTTGATTCTTTTGCACTCCCTCCTCAAGAAAATGTCTCCAACTAGTTTTAAATAAACTGAGATCGCCGAACTCTACGAAGTTTAACCTTTAGAAAATCACCACTATAGTGAATCTTCCAACATAGCTTTGTCAGACCTGCAAGAAAACATGTATTGCATTTACGTTCCATTTTGTTCTGAAGGCTCATTCCTCCACTTGTTCTGGATAGGACTGGTTGATCTGGATTGTATTTTATCTAGTGATTATTTATTTATTTTTTTTAACAGAGAGTCTATACAAAGCGGATGTCTGAGAACACACGTCTTCAAGTGGAGGAGGAGTCTTTGTCAGCTTGTATTGCAAACAATAATCTAGCGGGTAAAGCTTGGTTGACTGGATTGTTCTCTGCGTGTGACTGACACCTAGAGCATCGCCTTGCCAACAGCTCCGTCAGAATCTCCTTCTTTGCGTGCTTCAGCTGGTTTGCAGTCAGTTTGTGGTGCATCACGTGCCTTGTGGGTTGCTGGAAAGCGCGTTCTGTCTGTCAAGAGCTGCATGTCTAAATCTGATGTTGCAAACAAATGCAGCAACTTGTGAAGGTTTAAAACTGAGAGTTCTAAGCATATGCAGCCAAGAGAAGTCACACCAGCACAGGTCCTCTAACTTTTGATGACTTTCATAAATAGTATTTAGATTTTCTGTCAATTTACTGTTTAATAGAGGCCAGTAGTACCAAACAGTCTTTACAAAATGTGACCTAAGAGAAATCTGCCACATTTCCAAATATTATTTAAAACCGACTGCAAGGAAACAAGTGGAAAAACTGTAATTGTTCATGATTGGAGTTTTCATTTTTGAGAACTTTGACCTGAACGATTTTATTTGCAAGTGGGGAACATGAAAGTAGTGCAGTACCCTTTAATCATTTGGCAGGGCTGTTTGGAGGTGGATAAAGAATGGGAACAAACTTTGCATATTTCACAGACAAAGAGAGGCAGCATCTGCCCTCAAGGTGAGGCTATGGTCAGCTTAGTGAGGACATTTATTAGTAATATAGGTATATGCGCATCCTCGTTATTAGCATTATGACCTATATGTAGGTTAACCTTTTCTTCAGAAAAAATATAAATGAGCGAGACCTACTTCTTGTAGCTGTGAACATGGTTCAGAAAATGGTGAACTGTGAACATAAATCCCATTTAAGCCTTCAGAGACTGAACCTAGCACTATTTAGAGTGAACTGGTGTCCTTCTATTGAAGGACACCTTGACCAGAGGGCACTGGGCTTTTTACCAAGGTAATTCAACACAGTGGAAGAACGCCTGGGGAAGGCTTTCTTTTCAAAAGAGTGGAGTCGTGGAAAGATGTAGTTACTACAGAAGGATAAGGGCTATGTACCATACCTTGAAGATATGGAAAAAAAATATTAATGCTATTATAGTAGTAATAAAGCTAAGTTAGTCATTTGAGTTTAACCCTGCCTGCCCAGTGAGTGTCTCACTGACAGTGTAACACATCCTGAATATGACGGACCATAAAATGGTCAAATGCATGGGTCTCTTCTGTGCTTCTCAGTAAAAATGAGGCATTACAAAGAGAATGATGATGGAGCTAAATATGTTGAGATTTTCATTTAGATTGACCAAAACGGACAGCATTGGAAACTGGTAAGATGCTACATTCTAAGATGGAAAAATTAAGGTACAAAAAGGCAAAATTGGGATGGTTTGGACATGTGTAGGACAGTGTAATGGCTATACTGAACAAAAGATAGTAAAGATTGAGATTGGAGGTGAATAAAACGAAGATTTCTCTCCTCACTAAATGAGGCGTCGAAGGTCACCTTAACCCTGTGTTTACAAATGGGGTCCAACCGACCCCACACCCGTAAAACTTGTATCATTTGCCACAGTCCTCTACGTTTGCCTCAGTCCTCACACACACAAGGGTTCAATGTTGGTTTTCTTCCTGAAGATTTTGATAAGTTGTTCAAAAGAAAGAACCAACCAAAAAACTGATAAAATTAAGTAGTTAAAAAAATACAAAGTGAACTGCAGAAGTTAAGTTCTTAATAGTTTCAGTATTGAGGAAAAGTTAGGGACATTGGAGCTTTTTTTTTTTTTTAAAGACTTGGAAGAATTGATTTAAATTAAATACAGTCGTCAACTGCAGACAGTGTTTTTCAAAGTGTCTCCAACTTATTGAACTCCGATCCATCTTCAGTCCTCTTTTGCCTAAGAGGAAGAGGATGTGAGGCGTTAATCGACATTTTGTACGAGTCACGGTCAGGAGGTTTCACCATCGGGGGATTTGAGCGTTGCAGCTTGTTTATGTTGCAACATGGACGCAACAACAAGTCAGGGGTTGATGAATGGGAAGATGCCTCTAATAATCGTTAAAACACTCCTTTCTCCACACGCAATACCGGGCCATTTATCAGCTGCAGAGGTGGACCTGCAGATCCAGACAACACTCTTGCACATCTCACTTGCTAATCAGCTGCTTCTCGGTAGCCGTGGCAACCAGCTGCAGAATCCCTCCCCTCACTTTTAACTCCTCTTCTGTCTTTTTTTTTTTTTTTTTTTAATGTTCACCCTTTTGCTTTCATGAGCTAATCCTTTCTTTATCCTTTTATAGTCTTCCCCAGCTAACAAAGGAAGGGAAAGTTAAAGATGTAGAAAACACCGAGTTAAAAGAAAAAGCAGGTCTGGTGTTAAAGCACTTTGCAGGCTGCTGCCTAGCATCTGATTTCCTCTGGGAACTCAGCTAAGATAAAGGGAAAGAAAAAAGGTATGACCGTGTGAAAGAGGAGGCAAAGGAGAAGATAAAGATGGGGTTTACCTGTCAGGTAAGGCTTGAGTTGGAGCCTATTACACCAATAGTCCCAACTTGATATGTGCATAGGTAATAGACGGAATAGAAATAAAGCTGGAACCTCAACAGGCAGGAGAGTAAGGCATTCTGAAAGGAAAACGCACATCTTTTACTTTCCAAGTTAAGAGACGGACAACGGAAAAGTCATATTTTGAATTATGTCTGCAGATCTATGCAAAGAGGAATGTAGCTGCAGGTGATTTGTATTTAAATGTATTGCGTGACCACGGCAACCTGATAATGATGCTGCCACCGTAAAGGTTGAGCTAAAGCATTTGATTTATCTTACTGTTCACATTTGCGGTGATTACAGTGAGACCTCGTATATCTGCAAGCGGTAGAGCTGCACAATAGCAGGAAAATATGTAATTGCATTACCATTCTAATGATGTGGTATATTAATTATAGCCCCCATTTTCATGACTCTTTCTTTTCCTTCATCATAATGTCCCAAACACAGATTGCCAGAGTTAGCTTCTCTACCACTAAAAACATTAGTGTGGGCATTATTGGTGGAACAGACCAAAAATATTATCAATACAGAATGTGCAGGCATGACATTGAAATATGAAATTCCACTAAACATTACATCCAAGCAATCCTTTGTGATTTGATATGACATTGATGGTTTTAATTTTATATATTGTCCAGGAATCATATTGTATTCTGCCTAACAGAATGCATGACAGAACCTCCAGTGGAGAATTAGTTGTGTAATTCACCTTGAATATGAGAGAAAATGACTAAATAGCCATCAGTATATTAATATTGCATCCTTCTAATATGATATTATTGGCTGATAACCGATATTTATCAATATTACATAACCTTACTACTTTAATAATGACCACCCCACCAACATTGCTACTCTGAACAACTTAAACACCCCACAGTCCTGTCCTGCTTCACTGTCACTTTTCCTATTTTGTTCATCCCTAATTATTATCATAAAGCCATAGTATCATCTTAAACAGTGGCACAAAAAGTGGGTATGCAGGGTATGCAACGCATAGGGGCGCAGCACCAGAGGGGTTGGAGAGATCATTGCATCTTCACCCGGACGTTCCCGGGGGGCGCCGATTTATGTGTTTGCATCCACCTGAAAAATGTGTAGTTGCGCCACTGATCTTAAAGGTGATGAAAAAGGAAAAGGAGTCTAAGAAATGATTCCTGAGAAATGCCATATGTAGCAGAGGTTGCCATCTGTTTTTGTTCTCTAATAAAAAAAAAGATGTGTGCTGTGATTGTATAGTCATTTAGATTTAGTTACTTAATGCCTAAAATACTTTGAACTTACTGTGTTTATTGTTAAAATATTCTTATTTTAGTTGAGGATCAAACTAAAGCAGGATCTTTTCACATTAAGTTTGCATTCACACCAGCCTTGTTTAGTCCACTCCAAACTCTGGTCTGTTTGCCTAGAAAGTCCGGTTTGTTTGGGGAGGTGTGAATGCAATTGAACTCTGATGCGGACCAAAAGGCCGACTCTGGTCCCCCTACAAACCTAGGTCTCAGTTTGGTTGAAGTAAAATTTGGTGCGGTTCAAATGTGAATGCCAAGCGCAGGGCATTTTGGGTAAATACAACCAAAACAATTGCGCAAGTGTAGTGCTGAATTTTTTTTTTTTATACCAAAGACAAAAGAGAAATCCTACAACCAGTAAACTCAACCACCTCTCCATTTTTGTGAAGAAAGGAATTGCACTCCATGTCGTCTTCAGAGATTTATGTATTGCTTCCCTCAGTGGCTCTTATTGTAGCACCACCACAGGTAAGGTGGATGGGTTGCTCAAAGGATTTGGTTTATTTGACACAGTCAAGTGTGAAAGAGAGCTGAAAATGGAACAAATTTTCCATGGAAGTTTTGCTTGCTGACCAAAATTGTATGCAATTTTGATCCCCAATCAAACCAAGTCTACCGGACTATCAGGTGTTAAAACAAATTTTGAGTGACGATGTATCACAAAATAGGCAGACATCTGTTCACCTATTTCTCGAATTCTTAATACAACATTCAGGTAGCTCTCCGAAGGTTCCATGTAATTAGCAAACTTTGTTACAGAAGTAATTCCTTAACACTGACTGGTAACATGCCTAGACTTGTCTGTTTAAAAAAAATGAACAAGATCTTATCAAGAGTTATACTCCCACATTCTTCAGATTGTTCTAGAAGATTTCACAGGGAGAAGCCAGGGTCAGACTGCCTCAGTCCTTGACTCATTAGAGCCAATAGAAACATTTCTAATTGTGTAGTTGTCCATTTGGACATTCTTAGTTGACTCAAAGCAACGTGTTCAAATAAACATATTGAACTCAACTGCATACTGTACATGACGTTGTTTGCTTTCGTTCATGGACACCGCCTGTTCACGTTGTCCTCATACTTCATAGACTGAAGTGTCCACCTATCTGATAGTATTCCTCCGCTTCATCCGGGCTGTGCCCTGCGTTCTGGTGAGGTGGAAGTTAAATATTTACTTTACTCTGGAAGCTTCCGCCCATGGCCTGAGTAAATGGTCCTTTTGATTCCTCACACTCATTGCCAAGGCTTTTGGTAGAGTGGGTCATGAGTTTGCTTTACAGAGACAAACGGTTTCATTGAGTAAGAGATCAGAAATGTGAAATATGAAAGGACAAATTCCAGCCTCATGAGCACAGGCTCTTCATGAAGCCTTAAACCCTTCACTATGTTCAGATCTGTTACATATTATCACATTCCACAGGTCCTAGGTATTTCACTAAGTTATACTCTTGACACTGACGTGGGGGGAGAAAAAAGCTCCTTAAGTGTTTACATACTGAGGCTGTGGTAATATTTTACAGCAAGTATTTCTGTGTGTGTTTACATAGAATTAAACTATGAATGAATAGAGCTACTGTTCAACAAGATTAGCTTATTTTAGTATCCCACAAACTGAACTCCAAGTGAATGGCTCTGCTAAAGCTTGAAGCAGGGGTTTGTTATGTGTTCGTCAGAAACTGCCCCAATGCAACACTTATCCGACTCAAAGTTTCATCTTTCTCTGTACTTCCAAAATAGGGATGGGAATCAACATTAGTATTAATTGTTTGTTAATCAATTCGGAATCCACATCTTTCATCAACTTCCAAGAGTGAAAGTATAGTTGTAGTTCCTTCCACTTTGTAATTGTGAACTACTTTATATTGGTTTGCTCCATAAAATCCCAATAAATCTAATTCAGTTTAAGTAGCAAAATGTGAAAAAAGTTAGTGGTATGAATACTGATGCCCCGTGCTGCATAGAAGTATGTCTGTGTGGCTTTCTGACAATGCGTTGGTGAGATCATGTGCCAGGAGTCTCTGCTGAAGCCTCTTATCGCAGAGCAGCACACTCTGATGACTGTGAAAGTTAACATTGGTTTCCTGAGAACTTTGACAACATTACAACACCTTCCCTCCAGAGTATGGTATTCCATGTTCTGCCATTATTAGTGTTTCCAGACCTTGAGCAACCAGTGTTTCTAGAGAACTTGAAGGCGGGTTCATTTCCTTTGTAAGTGTCATGCACTTTTCTGACTACGATGAATAGCATGAACAGAACTACACCTCAGAGATCTGTTCTCACACAGGCAAAACACGCATGGAACGGCTTCCTCTTCATCTTGCTTTCTGCCTTGGCTTCTGGTATTACTTTCTTCCATGTTCCGGAAAAGACAGGTGTTCCTTAGAGGCCCCCCTGCCTTCACAAGACAGACTCACAGCTCCATCTCCTTATTGATCCTCTTTTCATTAAAGCTCTTTAATTTAAGATTTACATTAGAAAGCCAGGGGTGCCATTGGCTCTATATTACATCATTCTCCACAATTATCTTTTTAAAACATCAACATAAGCAGGATGTGTCACAGGTGATCTGTTCTCTCACTTTTAGCTACAGTGACTCTCCTGGTTTAAAGTGAGCATTGCATCACACTTGTATCTGTGTGTAATGTGCTGACATCAGGACAGTCCACTATACTGCAATTTACTGTAATTTTCTGCCGATACACTATAATGAATTATTCAGAGAAGCTTTATATGCACAGCACACTCTTAATCAATGCGGGGTGATCTCATATTTGTCATGCTGTAATTGGTCGCAGTGATGGAGTATTCGAGTTATACTTACCATAATGGATTTTAATGGAATATTCTTCAATCTTTAACATGTCCCATGTGTATGATATTGCAGTTCCAAGAGCTCAAAGTTGCAGTGTGTAACAGTAATGAAGATCTATTAAAAGTTGAAATGAATTAGGTTTTTTTATTACCGTATTCCCTCTAGAGTCCTTCCGTATAACGGAGAACAATGGTGCGCAACTACACTCCTTATCAAAACCTGAAGACGGTGCATCATAACAAGGTTGTATGTTGTTTTGTAATGTAAGAAGAAACTGAAGCAAGAGACAGTTTTCAATAATTCACCTAGATAAGCCAAGCTGTTCATCAGATTATTAGCAGTTTAAGGCCATAGCCTTGAAAAGTCTAAATCATAAATGTGACCTCCATCATTTCACCTTAGACATTCATAAATGTGTCTGAGATGATTTATAAATGAGGCTCCTCCTAAAGTTCCATCTCTGCCAAGGTTGGAAGCAGTCATTTTCAGTTTCCTAAAGGATCTGGAGTCATTTGGGACGAACGAGTCAAGTACTAAACCCAAGTCAATTTCACGTGTGTTGAGCTGGATCACAGTATTAAAGACTTGTTGGTTGATCAACATCACCACTCTTCTTTTAACAGCTTAACTGTTGATGGTTTTAACCCTTGTATGTAGAAATGGGATCCAACCCACACACGTAAAACCTATCATTTGCCATAGTCTTGTATGTTTTCCTCAGTCCTCGCACGCACAAGGGTTAATGATTTAACTGTAAAATAAAACTAGCCTAAACTTGTTTTAAAAGACCTCAGTGCTTGTTTCCATCACAAGATCTTGCCATGCTAATTATTCCTGGTTTTTTTAGTTGTTCTTGAACAGAAAATGGAGGCTCAACCGTATTACATAATGCAAGAACAGAGAATAGTGCATGAATGAATCAGCCTCAACCTAAGATAGAAAAACATAATAATAAAAAAGATTAAGCAAATTTGGAAAATTTCTGGGAATTTCTCTAAATGGAAGATGTCTCTCCTTAAAAAGTAAAACATAAAATGTTTGCTGGTCTCTGTTTCTCCCAGTTTCTACCAATTTGTTCTGAAGGTTGTACCCAGATGATATGCTATTGGGACAGGGGCTAAAAATTGCACTGTAATGTTTTGTTTAACTTCCTTTATCTTTCATTTGGGAATCAATTTGTTTTTTTAGAGGTTGACTTTATTGAACATATTGTAATAAAAGAATAAACCAAGTCATATACAAAGGAAATAAATTTAAAACAAAAGCAAGCAAAGGATGAGCAGTAGTAAGGTTTATTTACACATTCAAAGCAATGGGTAGAAATATAAACTGACTTTTACAGCATCCCCTCTAACATCAGTAGCATCATCCAATAAATTACTGTTAATGTTAACTTTGTTATAACAGTCTTAATTAGTTAACATTTTCTAAATCCATATGTATGACTGGTACAATGCATTCACATTTCCATGCCATTAAAATTCTTTCTAAGTCACAATACCATAATTGACAACTCCATTAAATAGTAACAATAACATTGATAATAGCAGTAATTATTTCTCATATCAGTGATCATATTGCATCTGTTATTCAGATTTTTTTTCTGGAAGTGCTTTTATGTTTTTCCAAAGAGTTTGGTAACATGATGACTCATGGTTTCCGGACCAGTCATGAATCCCAGCTTTGTTGCTTGGAAAATGGCCAGGCTGTCAGCGAAGAACGATTTTGTTCCCAGGAAACATCCAGTGATTCAGCGGATCACCTGTGACCAGCTGACTGCCTGCGTTTTTATTTGTTTTGCTTTTAAAGGACACATGCCAGGTTCCTGCACCATCTTGACAAGCATGGAAAACGATGAGTTGAGGATGAAAAGTGATGTTCATAATACAGGATGTTTTGTATTTACTCTGTGGAGCGCCCTAAAGCCCAAGCTTTTTACCAAGCGCGGCCAATATTTAAGTAATCTCTAACTTGAAAGCACGAGACCACAAAAATCTTATGTTTTTATAACATTTTTAAAACAAACTTTCTGTGCCCTTTTATTTTATCTTCTCAATAATAAGATAAAAAATGTAAGTTTTAATAAAGTCAGTGTGTCAGTTTTCTGTAGAAATGGATCATTAAAAAAAGATTGTTTCTGAGCAGTCTTTGTTGTTCAGAAAAAAATAACAATCTGATTGTTCTGCTCAACAACCAGATTCCACAGCAGCTTAATCTCTTCATCCAACCAGACTGTAAACACAAAGAAGATTTCACAACTAGAACTGTCATCAGATGGCCGTATGACAGTTGAACGGTTGAATCACTGTTGTGATGGAACGTAATAAGAAAAAAAGAACCTTTGTGTCCCCAGGGCACTCGTAGTACTAACAATAAGAAAATGACCTTTTATATTTTAGTTTTTGTCCATCTCGCTCATCATTTTGGTTGTCCAGTTATTGCCTGATAAACATACTCATTCAAAATCACCACTGCTCACCAACCAGGACTTGTGTACCTGCTACCAATTTCCAGTTTCCTTTGAGGTGTGTGTAGGTGTGTGTGTGTGTTGTGTGTGTGTGTGTGTGTGTGTTAATTTGTTTTACTTTTGTGTAACCAGGTTGTTGTGCGTTGCAGATTTCTGCTCAGGTACCTCTTGAAAATGAGATGTGGTTCTCAGTGGTGTTTTTATCTGGTTAAAAAAAAAAGAAAAATAATAAAAAAATGCAACTATCTCTCTATCTCTCTCTCTCTAGTAATGTATTCCGTACATCCAAAAATCTTTTGTCAACTCATAGTATTTTTTTTTTCAAAGACATTATTATAGCAGGTTATTATTGTTATCCTATTGCAATATTATAGGAAAAACACCACATTTTAATCAGACATGATTAAAAGTTGTCATTCCTTCCATCAGTGGTATTCATTCTATCAATCAATACATAAGGTGATTATTGCTACCGGTGGGGAGAAAAAACAAAAACCTAATTTTGACATTTTTCTCATCCTGTCCCTCCCTGTGGCTATTACCTTCTTTTGGATTTGTCAGATTATTAGAAAGCACATTTTAAACTAAATGCTGTTTGTTTATAGATCATCCATCCATCCATATTCTAACACCCTTGTCCCTTGGTGGGGTCGGGAGGGTTGCTGGTGCCAGTCTCCAGCTAACGTTCCGGGCGAGAGGCGGGGTTCACTCTGGACAGGTCGCCAGTCTGTCGCAGGGCAACACAGAGACACACAGGACAAAGAACCATGCACACCCCTAGGGACAATTTGGAGAGACCAATTAACCTAACAGTCATGTTTTTGGACTGTGGGAGGAAACCGGAGTACCCGGAGAAAACCCACGCATACACAGGGAGAACATGCAAACTCCATGCAGAAAGGCTGGGGCCGGGAATTGAACCCAGAACCTTCTTGTTGCAAGGCAACCGCTTTACCAACTGCGCCACTGTGCAGCCTATTGTTTATAGATCAAATATGGTATTTTTTTTTATCTGACACTTTGTCCACCATATTTTGTTGGTTCATCCATGATTTTAGAACATTGTGACATTTTACCTCCAGTGAATACCTTGCCGTCAGCTGAAACTTTGTTTACGCCAGTACTTTTTCTATTTAGATGCGTTCCCTTTTTCTGTTTGGTCAGGCAGTTTACTTCTTTTTTTTTCTCTATGCAGGTAGAAATCATGGGGATGTTGGGAGAAATCACATAAATCCACATATCTGAATGCTTAAAACTTAGTAAAGCCCCCCTCGCTCACTTTGCTGCTGAGCTCACTTTGACTAACGCTTATCCACCTCAGTCAGTCACTGTTGTTTTGGTGACATGCTCCTGAAGCGTCAGCCTCATAAATCTCTTCACTTTTTATGTGTGGACAACAGGAGTATGACTCAACCGGGCCTTGTCCCTGTCATCTGATGAAAGTCTCTGGTCTGTTTGTGTTGATGGGAGCCTCGCTGGCGCCTCTGTGTGGGAAGAAGTTGGAACCACACCCTCTGCTGATTCATTTCCAGGAAGTGACAGTCAGTGGGCGGTGAGTCGGTGCGGGTTTGGCAGACGGAGAACGGCGGCGGTTCTGGAGGGACCTGTACGGGGCTGACTGGGTGCCGAGAGGTGGCAGCGGGAAGGGGGGGGGGAGCTCTTCCTGTTAATTAGCAGAACCATGTTGTTATAGTCCAGACAGGAACCTGCAGGGGATTTTGGGGGGTTTTTATATTCACCTGCCTGGTTCCACATGTGAGTCTGTGGGTTGTGACGGATCTTTCTGAGTGTTTGAGGTCTGGAGACCTTTACAAAGGGAATCTACCTGCTTGTCATTTGCAAAATGTGTGTGTGCTTTTTTAAAACTGTGTGCTTTTTTTCCCACATGCACCTGTCCACATTTTTCACTACTGATCCAGATGTCTGAGGTTTAGTACCAGCTGATACAGATTCAGTACAAAATATCAGTGCTGAATTTACGTAAAATGTTTCTGCTCTTGAAACATGGTCACAAATCTACTGAATTACAAATTAAGTTGATAACTCTGCACCAGTACAGCACACTTAAATATACCAATAGTTTCACAAGCTTGGTCAAAAATGTAAAAACACAACTTGTTAATTTGTTCTATAGCTTTGTTTCCTTTGAAAATGTAATCACACATAAAATTAGACTGAATAGATCTACCTTTATTGTCACCGATACCCGATGTGGAATATTTTTCAGGATCAGATACGGACATTAATCTCAGATTAACGCTTACTTACTCTCTCTCTGTCTTCCAGGAGCGTTTTGCTGAGATCTTCGGGGGCAACGCGGCGGCAGAGAGCAGAAGATCTCAGGAGAGCTTCAAAAACTGGCTGCTGCTGGGGATGAGCGTGGTGACGGCCTTCATAGCCGGGTCCATCTTCGCCCAGAAGCGCTTGTGAGCGGAGGGGACAGCCGTTCCCCCCGCCGTCCAATCACTACGCCCAACGTTAAACATGAAGGTCCTGTTCGTCTCATCAGAACTGCTGATGATGTTTACTTCGTCCCACAACAGACTGAGAATCCAAAACGTTGCCGGAAGACTAAAAAAGAAAAAAAAAAGTTTTTAGTATTCTTGTGTTCACTTTTTCTTCGATACGATTTTGTGGTTCTACAAAGACTGACATGTTGTTTTCATTCACTGAGCCATTTGTTCCCTTTTTTTTCTCCCCTCCGCCACTTTCCTTTTGTTCCTTTAAACTTGTTTTTTTTTTTTTTTTTCTGCCCAGATTTATTAAAGATCTTATTTTCATCGTTCTTTTTGAATGTTTGGAATTAGTTTTAACAAATTGTTTTCTCTGCCATTCTAGTTTTCTACAAAGCTGAGTTCAGTTTTAACGGTGACACGAGTCGGTGTGTTTTGTTGCCCCCCCCTCTGCTCCCCTCCAGAAAGCAGCTTTTTGTTTGTGCCATATGGAGAGTGAACTACCTTCTGTAGTTCCAAATTCCCGTCTGCCATCCCCATCATCATCCTCATCCATCAGTCCATACGCAGTTTAAAGGAAAGCCTAGCTGAGAAAAGCATTGTTGGATCTTGGCATAGTGTCGGTGTTTCCGTTCGCCTCATGGTTACCGCGGCGATTTGGTTGGCAGCTTGTCAGGATCTCTTATGAGCGGTTGAAGGATCCAGAAAACACCTCAGCAACGCACGACTTATTGGAACACAAACAAACATGACAACATGAAGCTGTTTACAAAACCTTGTAAAAGTATTCATTCCCCCCTTGGACTTTGCCTCATTGTAATCGTAAAACTCATTGTATTTTAATGAGGGTTTAATGCGATTGACCAATACAAACATAATTAGTGGAGAGCAACGTTCTTTACAAATTTATTACAATTCTGCTTTAACTCATATCAAAGTATCTTCAAATGGTTGCTGTGGGCAGGAAGGGTCTCCAGTAGCAGTCAGTCTCGCAATGAATCTGAAGAGGCTTCTGACTGGATATAGGATATGATTCTTGCTTGTTGGAAGAGATGGTTTAAGCTTCTTGTTCAACTTCTTGGAGCTTTGAGATGATCACCTGTTCGCAGTTGGAAAAATAATACTTCGTTGCCCCGGTTAAGCATCTTAACAAGCGCTCAAAAGTAAACCTGTAACGCCACATCCAAAACCAGAGGGAAAAATTGTCCAAACATGCCACACTTCAACCAAAAATGCTGGTCACAGAACAAATCAAAGCGAATGTAGCAGAGTAGCTAAAACAGGCTGCCGCCATTGCGGCATGCATTTTTGTTCAACCACCCAGAGTCAGTGCAATTTGTCCTTGAAGTTCTACAGAAGTGCTTAGCTGCCAGAGGTTGGAAAACATTTTTGGAGCAGTACCTTGTTTAAACAAAAATTATATGTTTATAACGGGATTAATAAGATCCTTATAACTCAGAACAGTCACAGTAAAACAGAAACACTTGGGGCTTTCAGATGTGGTCTGGACTGGAGGACCCAGGGTGAGAACAAGCATGCATTTTTAACAAGTGATCTGTAAGTGGAACATCATGACGAGATTTAAAACACGTTTTAGATTTCATAAGAGAAACATTCTCATTATGCTACACATCTCGTTTTGCTAAAGGTTATTTTTATTTTATCAAGTTTCTCACAACGAGATGAGTTTTGTCTCATTTCGTTAAAATGAGATGAGGTTTTCATGTTAATATAACAAAAATAATAATGGTCTCATTTTAAGAAATTTTATATCATTTTTCTCCTTATAGAAAAGCAAAACTTAAAAGATATAAAACTTGTTAAAAGGAGACAAGTTTGTTTTTTCGCTATAATGAGGTATAAAACTTATTTCAACTATATTGTCTAGTTTTTTCTCCTTACATGGAGACGCAAAACTCATGAGTTATTACAAGACATTTTATATCTTAAGATATAAAAGTTGTTAAAACAATATTAGTTTATATTGTAACTAGACATGTTAATGAGTTATACAATTTGCTATGTATCATTACAAACACAAACTCATTTTTAAAGGTGTTTATCTCATAACTATTTTCATTTTAATAATAAGCCACTCCTGAATTTCTTTCCAACCTCCAGCAGTTAAATGCTTCCATAAAGCTCCACTCCATCCACGAAATAAATGTAACTAATCATGGTCCAGTAGGTGTCAAACCCCTTAACTGCTGCTGTAAATACAAACAAATGCTTTTGTTGATTTATTAAGGCTAATTAAAAGGACGCCGGCAATAAATCATCATCTATCTGTAGCCTGTTCCACCAGCAGAGCTGTACTCATTAAAGGAACTTGAACAAAGCTAATTAGCCTTATTTTTCTAAGTAGTTTGATTTGGAGTTGCTGTTGATCTATTTTTTTTGGTAGGTTTAAAAGTGAGCAGACTTGGTTCCATCGCTGTCCGTAGCTCTTCAGAAATAACCCAGAGGGATGAATTCCTGCTGTCACTTTCAGTAATTGGGTCGCAATCGAATCCTGAACATGTGCTGCAGTTTTTATTCACCCCGTTTCCACAGCTGAGTGTTCAGCCATTTCTCAGCAGCTCCACTTCCAGTTAATATCAGAGGAAATATTACAGC
This sequence comes from Poecilia picta, assembly GCA_033032245.1. Lineage (NCBI taxonomy): Eukaryota > Metazoa > Chordata > Actinopteri > Cyprinodontiformes > Poeciliidae > Poecilia > Poecilia picta. Next base: position 29,808,158 of record CM065359.1, on the reverse strand, counting down.
CTTCAGACTGACGATGTAGCTCCGTCATCAAACCGTCTCGTGCCGTGGACGACTTGTCACGCGCCGCAGGACCATGAAACCGCACCACTCCAAGTTCTCCGTAATTTGCTTTCACAGTCCTCCGTCCTCCCCCCTCGTTCCTCGTCCTCCGTTCCTCCTCCCCCCTCGTCTTCCTCCGTCCTCCCCTGACACTTGGAAGCTGTCAGGCCTCCAGCCGTCTCCCCGCCTCCTCCTCTTCCTCCGCGGGTCCCACGGCTGTCACGGCGGTTTGCTCGTGTGTGTCGCTCCGGTGGGCCACCTGCCGCCTCGCGCGCGCTCACACGCCATCCACGGGAGACTTCGGAGGGGAGAACAGACGGGGGAAGACCTCGGCTTTGTTTCTGAAAATGTATCCATCTTTAATTCAGAGCCGTTGTCCCCTCGCGCTGCTGGAGATGGATCCGCTTCCTGGTGAGCTCAGCGCGCCGCCATGTTGCGTCGCGGGTCAAGAATTCAAATAAAACATGTCCTGGTTAATGAGTGAAACATTCATTCTCACTTCGTCGTAGTTATCATAACCATTCCACCTCTGATTATATTCTCTTTCACGTTTCCAGCCACATTTTCTCTATTTCTCCCACAATCCCGACCACTATCTTTGAGAGAAATATCCCTCTAAATAAGCAGAAATGGAATCCATATTGATTTTAAAATGCTTGTATCCCGAGCATCATCCTATAAACCAGGGTCTGCTGTCATACATTCCAGTACAGTATATTTATATAGCTATTTTTCTAGTGTATGCTCCATTAAGAAGCTGCTCACAGTTTTCTCTGCTGTCTGGGTCCCAACTCAAACATCTATGCGTGTGCATGCATGTGTGTGTAGGTGTGTGTGTGTGTGTGTGTGTGTGTGTTTCTGTCAGGCAACCTGTTTCTGAAGGCGGCACATATGAAGGAAGGGTGACAGCACTGGCACGGCCCTCTACGTACATCTATGAATATGCTTGTTATTTAAATTGATTAGGTTAGTAAGTTAGCTTAGTAACATATTTAAGTAAATAACTGATGGCTTTTTTAAGACTAATTTATATTTGATGTAAAAAAAAAAAAGAAGCATATTTGTGCCCCTTCAAAATGGCCTTAAACTCCATCTTTGCATTGATGTGCGTTGTCACCTGTGGGCTCTCCTTTTCTCTTGTTTAAGGATTATTCCAATGTTAGTAGGCAGGAAGATACAAATGAACAAGGTGGATATTTGAGTCTCTTTAATGCTGGGTAAACAAGCCGATCAATAAAAAGCAAAAAAAAAAAATAAAAATGAAAAAAGAAAATCATATTTATGTCCAATTGTCTCTTAGTATGTCTTTAGAATGCCATTGTAAACTTTGAGATAACACTGAACCCAATAAAACAATGTTTAAAGGTATTTTAAGTTTTTCCAGTCTTTTTCTTTTTTAAGTCTTGATGACAGTGGCTCAACTACAACACATTATTTTTATACACAATGTCCAGACTTTAAATCAGAATGATTCCTTTTTATTTCAGGTCAGTTACCTAAAGGACATCAACTTCTGAATTTGAAGAAATTGGGCACAATTTCTTCAAATGAAGAAGGTAAGAAATTTGAATCAAGAATAAAAGAATTCTCTCATTATTCAGACATTTAGTAATTATGCTTAATTCTGTTAACTCTTAATTAACCTAAAAGAAAAAAAAGCGAAAAATATTAGAGAAAGTGGGGAAAAATATATGTGTATGTGTGCGTTTGTCTAAATTGGTTTAAACTGTATATGTAGCACAAAAAGTTAAAATCACATACATTGGAAGAAATAGAAAGTCTAGGCCGACGGTGATGAGCGGAAACGGGTTGAATGTAAATACAAAGGTCAAGCATGATGACCTTTGTCATCAGCAAATTCAAATCTCGTGCTGAGCCTCAGGCCGTTATGGAGGGTTTTTTTCCAGGGCTCAACTGTCTCTACTAAAAGTAAAAACCTCATCTTAAGATAGTCCATTCAACAGAAACACAACCACAGCCTGCAGCAAAAACATTCTTCCTGTTTAACAATTAAAAAAACAAAAGTTCTTTTATGATTTCTTCAAAAAATGTTGAAATCCTCCCCAACCCCCCCAAACTGAATCGATCAGAGAATGTAATGCATTTCATTTTTTGACAAAGTTTTATATCATCTATGATTGTAAATGTAGATCATGTGTCGGTTATTATCAAAGGAAAAATAACCCCTGAGGTAACTGAACTGGCCCAAACCCAGAACCCTGAGGAACACAGCTGATAACTCAGGTAATTGTTTAATTGTGGGGGTAATAGAAAGTCTGTATTCATGTCACTGGACGTCGGGGGCCAGACAAAATCATTCCACTGGCTGCAAGTGATACAATAACCTCTGATACGATGTGTCTCACTAAGACAGCTGCATTTCTCAAATAAATGACATTTTCAGTCTTATTATAATCTGAGTGGTTCTCACAGCATGCTGCTGTTACCAGGTAGCACTGGATCCTCATAGTGAGATGATCAGGTTCAGCTCCTGATCGGAGAATTTCTTCTTTGGCTTCTATTAAAAAATAAATAAATTCTAAAAATCATCCTTTACGTCTAAAGTGCCTTCAGCTGAGTGTGTGCACTTCTTTGTGGATTTGTATCTTGAAAAGCAAACAATACATAACAGAAACCAGAAGAGTAAGGCTCCAAGTCTAAGATGAGAGCCTGAGACTCACTGCATCAAAAGACACAACATTCATCAATGACTGAATGCAAAAATACAAACACTACAAGCCAGTAAAAGCTTTAGGAAGTAGCCGTCTTCTGGAGTGTGTTGCATCTTCACTATATATACTCTCCTGGTCCGGATCTAAAGGGGGAAGAAGCCACAAGTACCTCAGGTTTGACGTGGAGCTTCAAAACGCCACACAAGCAAAAAGGAACAAGAGACCAAACCAAGCTGGGAAACAAACTGTTTGTCAGCGGATCCAGCCTGAAAAGGTCCAGATATCTGCAGAAATATTTTATTTTTATTTTCTGTTTTACTTCTTCTTTTACCAGAATAAAAGCCCATTGAGATTAAAACCCTTTTTCAAAGGTCAAAAGGTCGCAACAAATATAACACAAAAAATAGACAGAAAAAACACAAAAAAAACTGTTACATGCCATTGAATCTCAACACTCACTGTCATGGCTCCCTGATGGCAAAGACAAGAAGGCTTTTTATATTCAAATGTGGAAACATTGCTGATTTGCACAAGCAAAGTCTGTATCAACAACCAATCACTGCTAAGGTTTAATGAACAAAACAATTAATTCTTGAACATCCTAAGGGCAATGGAACAAAAACAAGATCATTTCACCGGAGCAGAGCCAGATGATCCGCAGATCCTCAGCCAGAAGAGAGTGTCCACAAGAGAAGAGCTTCCATTACAAATGTCTATCACGGCCACAAACCTCTCTATGGAACACTTACAGATGTAAGAAAGTTTTGTTTTCAGATAAGAAAAAAATAAACCTTGATGTCTTCCAACACTACTGAAATGAATTAGAGATGTTTCTTCCCAGTGGAAGTCCAACCATGACCTGCAGGTTCAGCCTGCAGCTGGTGATGATGCAGAGATCTTGCAGGGAACGTTCCTCTTTGCTGATGTAATAAAATTTAGATAAAAAAAGAAACAACAGTTGGACTTGTATCAACTAGTAAAATGTAAAATGAAATCTCAGCAAAATGGTGCTGATTAATTACTCATTACTGAGGTCATTTTTAGACATTTGGCTATAGTTTAAATAATTTTCTTTTATTTCTTTCCATCTCTTTCCTTTGTTGTTTTTTCTGTTACATCATTATATCAGATCTTGATCAGGAGTGTATGCATCATGCATCAAGACTGTAAACAATCAAACAACATGCGTAGTGTCTTTCGTAACTAGATTTCCCGTAAAATTGGACTTTTCCATCACATGGCCGTTGATTTCTGACTCAGTGTTGACATTTCTGAGAATGTAATACACCACTCAGCCTTTAAGGTGACCTATTACCTTAAAGGCTGAGTCGGCTGAGTCACCCCTTGAACAGGTTATGTTACATTTATGGGAGATACAAAACATGTCCATCACATTTTTTGCCCAAATCATTTTTAAATAACGACATTTGAGTCTGCTCAGTTCTGCCTATTTTGAGCTCCATTCGAAATGTTTTAGGGCCTCTATCGCTTTAAATGTAAACAAGCTCCTGGTCTCTCCCTCCTATGTGTTGTGTAGGAGATGTGGAGCCTCTTGCACAACCAATAAAAATACAACAAGTGGTTTCTGGATGGCAAGTCAACAACAAAACACTTTTTTTCTTTTTCAGCAGCCTTTCTACAGGGCATAAGCAGTAAATACAGCTGACCAAATGTGCTGCAGTGGCGCTTTGAATGCTGGGTAACAGGCTGGACTTCACTGGGGTTGCTGATTTGTGATGTTACATTTGGTGACATCACCAAATGTGATGACATTTGTCATTTTCCAGACACCAAAAAAATAGATTTAACTTATTACCTATAAACATCTGTTTTTTTTTTCAATACTTTGACTGTTTCTAGAAGCAGTAGAAACCCAAATGGAAGTATAAAAACGTGCAAAATGTGAATTTTCTATTTGATAAAACTATCAAATAGAAGCAAAAAAATTGTTGATATAAAAGGTAAGTTTTAGTTCAATGCTGCAGGAAAGAAAATTTCATAAAACTCTCTTTACATTTTTTTTCTGCTCCTTAATCAAAAGTTAAACTGAGTTTTCATAAAGTTTTATTATTAATCTGTGATTACATGTGGACGGCTACAGCAGTATTAATGACAGAAGCCTTCAGTAGCTGTAGAGGAGCCTCTGTGGCCCCCCGTCTCACTTCCACTGGCCCTTGTCGTAGTCCCACTTGGCGGATAATCCCTCCACAGGGTTGATCCTCATGTCCAGCATTCTCTGGAGCTGCATGGGCTTCCAGTCATCCTCCAGCGTCCTGGGGTTGGGGGGGTAGACTGGAGAAAACAACAGGTTACAACCTCAGGTCTCTCCTTTCACTGCCAAATCTGTTAAGAGAGTGAAAACCTTTTTACCGTAAATCCTCTGCCACCAGACCACCAGACCTGTGAAGCCCAGGAAGAAGAGCATCCCACCCAACACAGTCTTCCACTCTGCTGAGGGAGCCCTCATCTCGGCGTAGCTCTGGCGGAACTGGAGACGGTACACTGGAGGGAAGCAGAGAGGAGTCTGCTTTCAACTTCTACATTCAAGAATAAATAATAATAAAAAAAAGAAAACATAAAACCCCAAAAGGGAATGAGTTTGAAAGCCGGAAATAGAATTCGGTGTTTTATAAAATGATTATTTCAGAAGTGTTTGCATCCGTTTAACTTTTTCACGTTATAACTAAAAATGTCAAGGTACTTAACTGTGATTTTATGCGACTGACCAGCGCAACGTGGTGCCTATTGAAACGAAAACTAAAAATGTGTTTGGTTAGACAGCATTAGAGGACAGAGAGGAGCACCAGGACCGAGGAACACAGCAGACGGGTCAGGGAGGACACAGCGAAGGAGATTAAAGCAGAGTTATGGTCTAAACTTACAGTTTTATCACAATATTATGTGATATTGCAACTATGCATCTTTGGAAAGCAGAAGAACCTTAACAATTCTATTACAATAGTAACAGTATTATGTCATCATCACTATTGTAATAAATCTTAAAGTGATGAAAATAACTATTTATTACTTTATTTGTAGCTAACTTGACACAGCAATTAAAGCCCCACAACACAAATATAGCTCTTGAACAGCATTTCCATTTGTTTCTTTAGGACACTGTTCACATAAAGATGTGATTGTCATCGCTAAGCTGCCCACAGTGACTGCAGTTGATCACATATTCAAATTTACTGATATGTATTGATACACCTTTATTGAACAATCTGTGGAGAAAAATTGAAAAAAAAAAAAAAAAAACCCAAAACAAACAAACAAAAAAAAACCATCTCAACAACATGGACAGTTTTGGGGTTTTGCAAAAGTCATTAAGTGGAGTTTACTGTGACAGCAATAAATCATTTATCTCAATAAATAATAATTAATACAATAAATGCTTTCCCCATTCCACAACCATATGTTAAACTCAAAATATTCAATGGAGCACTGATCCGCTACAAAGCACAACTACAAACCTACCAACACGGCAGGGTTTAGACCAATGTGGGGGATGTGTTTAGAATGGCCCAGTCAAAGTCCAAACTGAGTCTGTGGCAAAAATAAAAGTTCACAGATACTCTCCAGCCAATCTGACTGAGTATGAACTGTTTGGAAAGAGACCTTGGGATGAAATTTGCAGAACTTTAAAAACTGTCACTATTACACACCACTTTGGGTTGGTCTGTCACATGAAACCACAATGAAACACACTGAATGTGTTAATGTGGTCACATGTGAAAAAAATATCTAACTGTGTGAACTAATGAATCCCTGAAGAAAGAGTAGAAATCAGACGGTTCATTTACAGATCTGTGTAAATCTCTTGAGTTTGCTACATTTCTGCATATTTTAGTGTTTCTGAGCCAGACTGTGTAGGAAAGTTGGTTTACATTTCCAAGTCTATGTTTTACCATCTGATGTAACAGTTTCTATTTTCTTTTTTGACATTTTTGTTGACTAGTCTCAGTTCCTCTGTCAAAAGTTTCCTGAATGATTTATTATTGCGACACATCCAAATATAAACTGTCTGAGTCATAATCAGCATCAGTTTGAGTTCATTTTCAAAGCATATTTAAAACCAGTGACAAATGATGATTTCTAAATGTGAACAAAGGAAATGAAACCTGAACAACCTTCATGTTGCTCAGTGATGTCAGCTCCCAGATTCTCACCAGGACAGGTTTGATCTGACTGGTGTTACTGGTATTAATAATCCGTTGGCTCATTTGAAGCAGATGATGAAAATTCTAACCTTTTCAGATTAAGAAGTGGGCGGGACTTACAGGCGACCTTCTCCTCATTGGTCAGCTGACTCCAGGGTTCTTTCTCCTTCTGCTTCAGCTTCTGCTCAGCGTCACTCAGCACGTCCTTATAGGGCTTGTCCGGCAGAGGCATGTCCACGCGGTCGTAGTACATCGGCCGAGACATGTCCACTGTCTCCGACACCTCTGGAAGGACAGCAGGACAAGAAGATATGGTTATTATTATTGTTATTGTTGTTTTTATTGTTTTCACGGTCGTCTAAGAACGCGATGTTTTCAAGATGGTGCAACAGTGCCATCTGCTGGTTCGACACATGCACGTTCTGATGTTTGGATTTTTATTTTCTATTGAAGTACAAATATAAACATCTGTAATAATAAAGCCAGATTACTGCTGAACATTAGACCAACCTCCCTGTTTAGTCCTGGAAGGATAAACGTGTTGGATAATCATGACTAGCATGAAGTGGAATAAGAACAAATTCTTAGTAAGACGCGTTTCTCGAATCAATATATATTTGTTTTATTATGTTAACAGGAAGCCATTTAATAAAGAGGCTGCAAAACCTTTTTGTATTGTAGCAGATATTTGTTGATTAAATACATGGAACAGTGAGGGACTCAGTGTGTTTTATTAGATCTCAGTATAGTTTCCTCTGATCAATATTGAGTTTTTTATGGTCTGTTTTTTCCCCCGAATAGTTTGTTTCAATTTATGACAACAGGGACCTGAACCTGGAATGAATGAACAAACAAACAGGTAAAAAAACAAACAAAAAAACATTGTTGGTTACTAATCTCATGAAAACACACTGAGTTGATCATTAATGCACAGTGAGAATCAGAAACCTTCTTCATTCATATGAATTTTATGAATTCTAGTCTTGTATTAAATTCTTACCACTCAATGTCAACAAAGAAAAGAAACATGAATCGTTTTCAACAACTTCACATTTTGCTCCAAAATTGAGTTCAGCATGAGGAACCTTCTATGACAGAGAAAAAACATGCAAAAGACAAATCAAAGATTTTTTTCTGATTGTTAATATGAGTAATATCCGTACCATGGCTCTGCTGGCTCGCCGCCCTCCCCTTGATCCTGAAGGTCAGGGCTGCTGTGGGCCGGCCGGCCAGAAGACTTCCCAGGCGAGACGAGGTCAAGCGCAGCATCTGCAAACGCATGAGTGAATGTTTTTATCCTGTATGCTGCTCAGAACGGTGAATTACTAGAAATCTGAAGAGAGAATTGGTTTCCATGACGAACACTAGGAATACAAGCTGTTTAAGCTCCAAATTGGTCATCACACGCTGAGTTTTCCTGAATTGTAAATGTAAGTTGAAGCAAAATATTGCGATAATTTGGCACACTTTGGCAGAGCTGACTTTTACATACATATGTCCTTCCTTCCTTCCTTCCTTCCTTCCTTCCTTCCTTCCTTCCTTCCTTCCTTCCTTCCTTCCTCCTTCCTTCCTCCTTCCTTCCTTCCTTCCTTCCTTCCTTCCTTCCTTCCTTCCTTCCTTCCTTCCTTCCTTCCTTCCTTCCTTCCTTCCTTCCTTCCTTCCTTCCTTCCTTCCTTCCTTCCCTTCCTTCCTTCCTTCCTTCCTTCCTTCTTCCTTCCTTCCTTCTTCCTTCCTTCCTTCCTTCCTTTCCTTTTTCTTTCTTTCTTTCTTCCTTTCCTTCCTTCCTTCCTTCCTTCCTTCCTTCCTTCCTTCCTTCCTTCCTTCCTTCCTTCCTTCCTTCCTTCCTCTCTTCCTTCCTTCCTTCCCGCTTGTTTGGGTTTTTTTCAGCTCTTGTAGTCGCTCCACCAGATCTCTCACAGCATCACACAGTTAATTAAAAGTGAACGTACTGAATTTATAACTTTTCTGTAAAATCTCACACTACAATTTCTCCAAAACACCTCAAATGTTTCTCCAAAGTAGGAGCACCACACCGAATAAGATGCCAAAGTCTTCTCTGTTAGGCTGACAGATAAAGAGCTCTAGCGCCATGTTTGAATTAGGACTATATCTCATGTAACTGTTCACATGTGACACTGCCATGATTAGATCACTCAGGTGTGATTTTAATTTAATTCCTAACTCACAATTACGAAATTGTGGATTTGTCAACATTAGCGGAATATAGACAAAGACCTGGACACATTTCATACATACAGGTTTATTGTTGAAATAACTACCATTTTAAAGAAGAATGACTTCATTTTATTTGAAATATCTTGACCACGGATGTTAATAAATTTCACAGCATCTGTAATATAGCACTTCTCATTTATTCATATTTCAGAACGCTGATATTTTTAAGTACAGGAACTAAAGCAACGCGATGAGCCGAAAGTTGGATTTTCATCTCAAACAAGAACAGAAAAGCAGTAACATGTAACCACAACATGGAGATAACTCAGGCGAAGACACCAGATTATTGGCTGTCACAATGCTTAATGCTTTCATAGACTTAATTAGCTGCTGTTTCTCTTTAAATATCAAAGCTTTGCTACGTCACGTTGTTATTTACAACAGTGACGCAGACCATCTGGCTAAGAAAGGTGTCCTGGCAGGAACCCAAATCCCTTCTTTACCTGCCAGGCTCTCGCTCTCTGCTGCTGTTAATCACAAACGACACTGTAATCTACAACCCACCTGGTCACGTTTACTTCCATGTTTGGTATTTTAGGTCTGGCCAGTGTGGGTTCTTTAAACAAGGAGCTTTGAAGCAGCAGTGATGATCGCCAGGTGCTGCTCGAGAACACGGATCTGTGTTTGTCTGCCTTATCTCATGCGACACTCCAGATGCTGCTGATGCTGCCTCTGCTCTTGCTGTAAACTTCATCCCAAAGCTCACAGCTAAATGTCTTCTGAGATTTTAATGACATTCAGTTAAAATGATTGGATCTTCTGTTTCTTTAAAGTCAAGGCATCACGGCAAGGCAGTTAAAAAACCAGAATACGATAAGAGATGATGAAGCAAGCAATGAACATATTTTGTCAAATCATAAGCAAAAGAAATACATCAAACATGTTAGTCAATGTTTCAGTTGATGCTAAGAAAAGTCAGCTCTAAACAGGAGGACTTTGAGGCTTAATTTAAAGGGACTAAGTGTTTCAGGTATTTTGTAGTTTTCTGGAAGTTTGTTCCAGATTTATGGTGCATAGAAGCTGAATGCTGCTTCTCAATGTTTGGTTCTGTTCTTCTAGATTTGAATCAAAACCTCTGGAAGGTTGATACAACAGCAGACCTTTAATGTATTTTGGTGCTAAGTAAGTAGTTCAGTGATTTATAAGCAAACAGAAGTATTTTAAAGTTTATCCTCTGAACTACAGGGACTTTACAACTGGGGTGATGTCTTCTAATTCATTTATTTTTTATATATATATTACTGAGAACGTGAGAATATTCAAGTTGAAAGTGTTCAAGGGTTACAAAAATTACATAGATAAATTAGAAATGCAAAAGTATATTGATTGTGAATTTATTTTAGTTTTACATACAATAAACAAGACATGCAAAATGTTAATGCAAATAACAGAGTAGCACCAAAAGAAAGGTTATGTTTGGATGGAGGTCACTCACTTTGAACACTTACTGGATTTAGCTGTGTTTATGTCCTGAGGCAAAATAAAATCCACTGAATGTTTGTGGTCTTCTTGTCAATTGAAAACAAACGCTTGGTTGACAAAAGAAAATACTTTGTGTTGTCCCTAAAATGTTCCATTTCAAGAAAGTATGATAAAAATACACATCAAAATGTAGAAACATGTTTGTCTACATCAACCACCTCTAAAGACAGCTGTCCAACTTGGTATCATGTGAACTGTGTTTGGACGCTCCTGCTCTAAGGTGAACTTCTAAAAAGCATTTATTGTAAATCTGCTGCATTTTATTTGAACTGTGATTTGATTCAAGGGGGAGAAAGGTCCAGTTTCAAGGTTCCCAGATTTTACAGACATTGGTTTCAAATGTGCAATTCAAACTAACTAGAGACATTAAGACTTTGTTCTTCACAGTTTTCAGAGCTGGTCTCTTTCTTGAAACACATTAGAGGTCTAAATGTTTGGATTACCATCAAGCCTTCATGTTTACATTTCTACTCTGCTGTTTAATTTCTGCAAGGACAGAAAAAAAATTCCTAGAACTTGCAGAGAGACATAAGTAATTTTTTCTACATACTCAGTTCATCTTTAGTCTTCTCACACTGAATCATTTCTAGAAATCTCTCGGGTCAATCTGTGATCCTGTCTTCCCTGCACGTCCGCCTCTCTCCCCATCCTTTGGGATTCAACACAGAGACCGGGTCTGTGTTGAAGGGTGGTGGTGGTGGGAGGGAGTCTATTCCTGGTTTTATCCCATTAAGCTCCTTTCCATTTGTTGGTGTGAACGACCAAAGCCAGATACTCACGGTGATGGTGAGACTGGAAGATGCAGCAGGAAAAGCAGCAACGCTTGGTGGGAAAAAGTCTGCTTCGGCCTTCTCTCCCGTCGCCTCCTGACACTGAGCTGGAATCAACTGGTAGGCGGACGACAAAGGAAGAGAGAGAGAGGGGAGGGAGGCTGGGAGAGGGACAGAGCTAAGAGGAGGGGAGAGAGATCAGATTGGGACAAATAAACAATCGAGAAGAGTATGTGAGAGGACTAGCAAAAACAGAGAGGGGGTTCAGTTTCAAGTAAGACCCCCCTTCTAGGTTTTAACTAGGCCAATGTGGATCTGGAGTCCTTCAGATGGAGCTTTGTGTGGGTAAGAAGGGAGACTAACAGGTTCTAATTGGCACTGAGTCGTCTTTATCTCAGCATGGCAGCCAAGCGTCAGCAGCAACAGTCGGCTTGGAAAGGTTAAATAAGGACAACAAAACACAAAAACAACGTAGGTTAACTTTCAGATTCTCCTCTGTTGGTCCAATTGACAAGACCAGTAACTTTAGGAATAATCTGAATGCTTAAATAAAAAGCTAATTTTCTATCATTTTGCTATTTTTCTCCTAAGGGAGGAAGGAGGTCATTGGTCATCATTCCAAATGTGTTATGTAACTAACCAGGTTTGTCAGGGTTACATGATTCCTACATCTGCGGCCAACTCAGGTTAAAGTACAACCAGAGTGAGTTTGGAGAATAATTTAGCAGTTAAATATCAAATAGGTAACTTCGACAAAACAATGTTTTCCTTAAAACATATTTGTTAAAACTGTCACCATGTCTTGACAGCATAATATGAGACAGATAATCAGAAAGAAATTAAGCTCCCTCCCTGTGATCCTACTGCCACCTGCAGAAATACACCACGCCTGCTGAAAAACAACCAATCAGAGCCAGGAGGAGGGGCTTAGTGCTGTCAATTATTCTCATGTATGTGCTGCTAAATGTGCTAATAACAACTTAAGGTTCCATATCGCAGCTTTAATTGTGTTGAAAAGGGGAGAAGTGCTGAAGATATGCTCTGCTTCTGTTAATAGGGTCATATTCAATGAATTAGAATATCCCAATGAATTTTGTTACAGTTATGCTGCATTGGTAGAACTGTTGCCATGGAGCAAGAAGGTCTTGGGTTTGAATCCCAGTCTGCAGTCTTTCATAGTCTTCCTGTGTATGTTTTGTGTTTTTAGTAGGTACTCTGGCTTCCATCATAACATGACTGCTGATTAATTAGTCTCTCTGTGTCCTTAGGTATAAGTGTGTGGGTGCATGTTTGATTGTCCTGTGTGTCTTTGACTGGTGACCAGTCCATGTCATACGTCTCATCCAGTGACCACTGGGGATGGCAACACCACACACTCCTCACCCTGCAAGGAAAAGATGAATGAACGCACGTTTTTTGGGTGACTCTTGAGTCGACAATGAAAACTTAAACTTTGGTCAAGAGTAGGGTTTTGTTACAGAACTGATCTCCGTGGTAACCGCTGTGCTACTGTTAAACCAGAAGACTACTTCTGGAGGGGCAGATCGCCTCACATTAGTTCATTTAATGGAGGTAAACACAGCTGTTGTGTTGGGTATCTTTGTAAGCCAAACATGTAAACATGGTCCTCCCTGGAGTCAGCAGCCTGGAGGTCCACATGTCCAAACAGGATGTGGAGAGGCCTCTGCTTCCTGCTGCCTGCATGAGAAACTGGACCCTCTGGGGCTGCAGAGACACTCAACTAAAGCAGTTTTCTTTTTCCTCATGGTTAGATTTTACATTTCAGTATATAAAAAATCAATCAATCAATCAATCAAATTTTATTTGTATAGCATATTTCAGCAGCAAGGCATTTCAAAGTGCTTTACACAATTTAAAATAAAAATAAAAACAGAAAGAGACAGAAATTTTGAAAAAGATTTAAAAAAGATAAAAGCATTATTAAAAGTAAAAAAAAAAATAAAAAAAATAAAAACATTTAAAAACATTTAAAAACATCGATCCACATGAGGACTTGCCCGTCTCCTCGAACAGAGTTTTAGCAGAGCAATATCATACAAGGATTCTCAAACCTCAGAGTTTTTGTATCTTACATGGATTCTCAAACCTAAGACCTTAAAACCCGCAATTTATCCATAAGCAACCCTGAACAGGATGGTTTTAATTTGAGATTTAAAGGCACTCAGTGTTTCAGCTGTTTTACAGTTTTCTGGAAGTTTGTTCCAAATTTGTGGTGCATAGAAACTGAATGCTGCTTCTCCTCGTTTGGTTCTGGTTCTGGGGATGCAGAGCAGAACCAGAACCAGAAGATCTGAGGGGTTAGACGGTTGGTACGGCACTAGTAGATCTTTAAGGTATTGTGGTGCTAAACCGTTAAGTGATTTATAAACTATCAACAGTAAATATATACCACTAGGTTCCAAATCATACACTAAATAAAGGTTACTCCTCACTATATGGATTTGTAATAGTCACACGTGAGTTAAGCGATTGCTTAGGGCCCCTATGCCACCAGGGGGCTCCAAGAACAAAAAGATAGCGTGATAAATAATACATTTACATTCTTAATAGCATTGACTAATACAAACTTCATGCTACTTAACATGGATAAACAATTTCTACATTATTTTTGTAGATCAGACACAAATAATAGATTAAACTCTTCCTGCAGAAATATAAGATATTAAGCTTATCTGTTTACAGCTGTTGTCAAATAGCTAAAATAATATGGAACCCTTAAATACCACTCTGCATTTCAAAATGAGATGAAATCAGACAATATGAATGCATAATAAAATATCGAATGGATGATTTTTTTCTGTAAGTAATAACACAGATGTCCACTTGATGGCAGCACTACATAAATAGTAAAGACAAAGAAACAAGCTGGTGGATTCAACTCTGAATGAAAATAAAAGTGAAAAACCTTTTCAGTTGGAGTTGAAACAATGCCTATTGGGGCATCAGCATTTTCAACTCTTCAACCTCCTTACTGCAGGTAGTCAGAAGGTTTGCAACAAGCATCAAGATTTTATTAGAAAAAAACTGAACATATCTTCAAAGGAGGTTCTCATACTTGCATTTACGATTGCCAATTGTCCAGTTGCACAAAATATCAATGAGCACACGACCATTTTCCTGAAGAGTTGACTTTTAATTTCAGGAATGATAATCTGTCTATTTTGGAAGTCAATGCCTGACTTATTTTGTTGTACAGATGTTATACCTAACATCAGTGACAGCTCCAACTTTAGAAAGAGTCAACAGTCAGAGTCATAAAAAAGCTGCCAAACAGGTCAGACTCCAGTTTTCCTTCCTGGAAAATCATTTGACACGAAGCAACTGAAACAACCTGCAGCGTAAGAAATGAAGCACCAGAATAAATCAAATCAAAGAGTTTCTATTTGTCTCTCCAGACAGAGAGCTGCTCCCTCCATGACATCTAACAAAAGCATCTGTCAAAAAAGACAGCAGCTGCCAGCTCAACGCATGACCCAGTAGGGCACACGCCCCTCATTTATTTATGGAAATTAGCTGAGCACCGTGACAGTGCAGATATCCCCAAACACCTCCTCCACCGCACACTTTGTGCTATAGGTCCTGGGGGGTCTTTACCCCTCTTTGACCTCCAGCACCCCACCCAGCTCCATCCCCTTTAACATAGAGGTGTTCCTCCATCTCTCTTGAGGAAACGTTTTTCATCCATCAATTCTCTTCCTTAATGTGTTCATCCTACACCCATCGTCTGTTTTTTAACGGCTAAAACAGCAGAACTAAAGATCGAAAAAGTGATAATGAGCTTGGCGTCGATCTGGGACCAAATGTCATACACCCACACAGTGACCCGCCTCTCAAACGCCCCACGACAGATCGCATTCAGCCTGCTCACGCATAGTTCCCATCTGACATCTAGACGACTGACAGGTTTAGGATGTTTTCACACCTGGTAGTCCAGTAGACTCACTTTGATTGAGAACCAAAACTTGCAAAATTAGTTACCCTTTCAGTTGTTGCAGTTTGCTTTCACACTGCACTGGGTCAAACAACCCAACCTGCGCCCCTCACACCCCACTCGGCCGTGGGGCGGCTGCACCAAGGACTGCTGAAGGAAATGGCACAAAAACCTCTGAAGAAGACACAAAATGAAAACAAAACTGGAGTAGTGTTGTATTTTGGTGTAGGGCTTATTTTTTATTTTGGTAAAAGACCACAAGTCATTTTTCCTGTTTGTGTTTTTTTGGATGCTTTTACCCAGCATTCTCTACACTGTAGTCCGCTTCCTGCTTTTGAAGTGGTATCCAGTCCGCTTGGCTTTCGCATATTTATTTGAACAGAACCAGAGTTTATTCCAAATGAACCAAGACTGAGATTTGTACTTGGACCAGATCAAGTTCACATCAGAGTTTGATTACACGTCCTCATGTGACCCAGACCTTCTAGACAAACGAACTAGTCTGATTAAAGCTGTCTAATCAGGGCTGGTGTGAATGCAGTCTTAGCCTAATTCTTGCTAACTAAGCTGATGTGTTCTGGATGTATCCAGTGTAACTAGAAGCCTTTGTGTTGTTTTATCATTGCTGTGATGAACACACACTGTTTTGATTAATTCGGTTCAGTTTTCCTGTTGGAAGGAAGTCCTGATGGTCCTTTCAAACTGTCACTTCTAAACGTCTTGTGTCTCACTTTTGTCCATTGTTGTAACTACTGATCTCCCTCCACTAAAGAAAATCCAGAGAGACTGTAGGAACACAGACTGTCACGAGAATGTGTCTACAACAAACCGTTAATTCCTCTTCCGATGCAAATGTAGGTCACACTGAGCCAAACCCCCCTCTGTGATGGTGTGTGGCCTCAGATCTCTAGGACTGGTGTGTGAAACCTCAGATCTGTCGCTCCTTAACCTCTACAACTCTTGACCTCCCTTCACCAGCTGAACTTGCATGGACATTGGAAGTACTCTGCAGTATGCTGTTGTCAGCACATGAGCGCTCAAGACCCTTCCCTGGAGGCTTTGTACGTAACTGGGTCATACTGTTGTCTCCCCCGTATCAACGAGGTTGCATTTCTTCCTCGTTCTCCTCGTTCTTGTTGCCAAAGACTGCTGTCATATTCTACCCTGCTGCTTTGTGTTGCATTGGTGGGCCCTGTGTTCTCGCCCCCTTGCTGGCATCTCCTCAAAGAGAACATCCAAAGCATGACTAAGGATGAAAGGGACCGGCAAGCGGCTTGCAATGCATGCATAATCCAAAATAGCAGCAAAATATGGTTCCTAAATTAGTTTTTTTCTCATCATCTAAATCAAGGAAAGCAGAATATGCCTCAGTATTGAATCATCCGTCCTCCTATATAAAATCATGGAAAAGTGGATCGATGTTATTTTGAGACAGTTATTTTCTGGAAATTTAGACAAGATGCATAGACACTATATTGCCAAAAATAAAGACTCTCTTGGTTTTACACATATGAACTTGTACCACATCTCATTCTTTTGTTTCATCTCACTGTTTACTTTGTTATATTAGTTACATATTCATAATGTGAGTCTGGTGCTTTTATTAATGTTCATCTGTTTTGTTGGCACAACAACGGCCATGCTTGCTCACTTTCGTACCGGTAACTGTTTCAGTCTTCCTAAAAAGAACTTCCACAAAGTTTAGGAGTTTGCTTATGGAAATTTCTGGGCATTTTTCCAAAAACACATTATAGTAAGTTAAACACAAAAGTCTCCACTGCTCTGAATTCCAGTGGCTGCATACTTTACACCACTGCATTACACGTGGTGACGTGAGGCTTGGATTTGCTTGAGATATTTTAAAGACCACATAAAGTTTGGTGGTCTGCAGCTATTGACTCTGTAGGAGGTTGGTGAAGGTTTTCAACTCCACCTATCACGACGCTGCACTGGAATTCACTGAGCTCTTGAGGACAACCCATTCTTTTGCACAAGTTTGCAGGAGCAGTTCCTATGACCTCAGTTCATAACTTGTTATTATGTGGAGCATACTTGTATATCAGAAATATACATTGAAAGGAAATGGTGCTTCAGAGGATATTGATGAATTTGGCTCTTTAGATGGATATCAAACAACACTTGGAATTGAAGCAGCACCTGTCACATCTTGATGGCCAAGGGAAGGGAGTATAACTCCATTGTCAGCAGTGATGTTTAGCTACTAGTCTGTGCTCCGTCTCCATGTTAACCAGCAGTAGGGGTCTATGTGTGTTGGTAGTCCCGACTGCTTCCATTACTGCATCTAGTTTCAAATCAGACATTCACCACAGCATCTGGATGTAAATTATGCTTCACAGCAGACCAACAAGATGATCTGCTGTCATCTGGATGGAAGCGCACTAACAACCAGCTCGCCGGTACCGCCTGGAATCAGACGCATTGGACAGGTGATGATCATGTTCATTAACAGTAACAAGATGGAGTGAGGCAGTTGTTTCCAGAAGGTCATTACTAATGACTCTGCTGCCTATTCTCTGTTTGTCCACAATCTACTTTCCTTCCTCAGTAATGCCTGGTATTGCTAGTATTTGTCTATGTTCATGTGTGTGACTTCTCCATGGTGCTGCCGCTTCTTGCATACTGTAAGATGGGATAGACTTCATCATTCTGGGATCTAAATGGGATAAAACAGAAAAAAGCAAACAATTCTGTGGCAGCAGAACTGGACACTCTCGAAGCCTCCAGGGTTTGGTGATAATCTATCCCACAAACCCCAGCATTTATGTGGAAAAGATTTCACTTCAGGGATAGACACACAGTTGTTTGAGAGCTGATTTATCACCGTCTATGAGCTGCACAGGCAACGGAATCATGAGTCGTCACAAAGAACATGAAGTCCACTGAAACTGGATGTTTTCCTAAAGCCCTGAAATGAAAATCAAAGCCTGACTGAGTCAATTTTCTTCTCTTCAGCAGACTCACTGTAACCTCAAAACTTCTCTCTGGGTTCTTTGTTCAAGCAATAAGCATTTCATGCAGTTTTTCATTCAAATTTGTTGCTCCACATTCTTACATCGCCAGCCGACATTAGGCTCATGCCGTGCCACACATTATGATCCACAAATCAGCTGCTATATGTCCATTCACCCGATGAAAGACTTCCACTGTTTGTTTTTTCTGATGCTGACCTGGATAAAGCGCCTCGTCAGCAGAGAGGCTTCTCCTCTTTGTTTCCTCCGTCATGCTCTTATTTTGTCTCCCTGCAGCGCTCCTCCTCTCAGTTCTTCCTCTTTCTAAAGTTAAGTCTGCTGCGGTGAGATAACATTGTGTCTGCAGGCTTTTTTACTGAACTATCTGTATCATAATCACTATATGTGTTCTTAATATACAGAATTCTACTGAGGAGGAAAACAGGATTACTTGTTGCATCCTGGCACTGACCATGAGGAGTCTGTTCTTGGGGACCTGAAAGTATTTATAAAACTGTAACCCAACGTTTTGCTCAAAAGTTTGAAATTCTCCTCAAAGGAGCAGCATTATGTGTTTTCCATTCACATAGTGCCATTATATAGCTCGATCAGGTAACTATTACCTTCAGTTATTATAAAGAATGTTGTATATATGCAATTTGACTTAAAAGAGATTTGATAATGTAATTTAATGACATGAAATTGGGACTTTGTCTCTTTAAGAGACTCCTGCTCTTTCTGAAACTCTGCCTTCAGGAAGTCATCACAAATTTTCTCTTCTATTTACCCTTTAGCAAATTTTTTTTACCAGCATTGCACTGAGAAGTGGCTTTTATAATGAGCTCAGCAGATGCAAAGTTCAACTAAGTGTTTGGTAATTGCTGCTGGCTAGTCTGGAGGAGCTGAGTGGAGGAGGAGCTTCATCAAAGCAACACTCCAGGAATGTTTTTGATGAAGGACTAACATTATGACATAATGTAAAGCTAAAACAAAGTTGATTTTTACAGATTACTGCTCTTGTTATTGCCTAAATATTTTACTCTCACACCTTGAGAGTAAATCTTTCAGAACAGCACTAAAATTCACCATATTTGTGGACTATAAGGAAAATGGTGCATAGCTGTGCTTGGTGAGTTTGTATTCAGCCTGTCTGAGTCAAAACTTTACAGAAGTCAGTTTTGACCAGAACTAAAGACTGAAACTTGAGTCCGTTCTTCTACGCAAAATAGTTCAAACTCTGTCAAACTGGACTGAAGAAGATTAAGTTCAGGGTGTTCTGACAAATGAAAATATAAAATAAAATAAGTCAATTTGCAATCTCATATAAGCGGAGTGAACAAATAATGCTCATGTTTTCATATTACTTTATTTAAGCAAACAGAAAAAAAGGTTATTAATTAGTTTATTTTCAGGATTACTTGTTCCAGTTGGTATTCCTGTGACATTGTTTCTGGCTCTGCTGTGTTGGTTAGTTTCCATGGCGGTAAAGGGTCAGTTTTTGTCTCCATCCTGAAAGCTGTGGGCCTTCCACTGTGTGTCAGGAAACATTCAGTTCCCATGATGAATCATCTGCGGAAACCAGCCAATGAGGTTCATGACTGATGGACTTACCATATAATCAAACACTGATTTTGTTATTTTTACTAATTCTTTAAATCACTGTAAAACACATGAGGGAAGTACAGCATATTGAGCAAATACAATATGTATTATTTGCCCTGCCCTTGAAAACAACAATCTGGTTTGTGTTTGTCTATCAGATAAAATTCCTGACGTTTTTATCTTCTGACTTAAAGAGGAATGACAGAATAAACACACAGCTTCAGTTATTACACCTAAAACCTAGCGATCAGGCCCGAAACTTGTGAGTAGTGCTGGACTCTGGCCTGAACATTCAGAGTCACATAAAGACAGTTACAAAGTCGGCCTTCTGTCACCTGAAGAATCTCCAGGATGAACCGAACTGAATCTAAACTCTACAACTATTTAGAGACAGGTAAGCTGTATGAGCAAAACATAGTCAGCTAGTATCAAAACTAACTTATGTGTGAACTAGAGTGAATGAAATGAAAAGTGCCAACAACAAGCTGCGGCTTGAGCAATGAGAACCTGCCTGGTTACCAGGTGTGTGTGTGTTTTATCAGATGGAGGTAAATGTTGCATGGCAGCCCTCAGGCTTGGTAGCGGCTATGCATGCAGCGTTTTGGGGAAATTATCTGTGATTTTACAGAAGAGCTATGGTTTCAACATGTTGGAATGACACACAGCTTTTCATGAACTGTGTGATGCTGTGAGAGCTGGTGAGTCCAGCTGCACATTGTCTCCACAAAAAACCCCACCAAAAAAAGAAATCAAAAAACAAATCATCATCCTCCTGCCACTTCCTGTCATCTTCTTTGTGGTTTTTGCCAGTACTAACATCCAACCATGTGACTTTGTGAGGCGAATAATGTTTCCATTACAATTCTGCTAAATACATCTATTTCGATGTAGCTGAAAAACCACCTCGTCCTAGCACAAAAACTTTTTAGCAAAAGATATGATTTTTTTCTAAACTGCCGTGTTTTTAACAGGTAAATTTATTTTTATGATTTCAAATTGCGCAATTTGATGGTTAACGGAAACTCAGTTACATATGAAGGTGATCCACACTTCCTGTAGGACATTAAACCTGTCTGTATGTCCTAGGTTCCTAGCAGAGAGAAAAACATCCACTGGGCTTGTTGGTGCCACCAGACCTCCTCCAACGTGTTGCATATCTAACTTGACCTTCAAGCTGATCTATGCCAGTTTGATAGCCTGCAGTCAGCACACAATATAAACACATAGTTTTTATATTGTTTCAAGCCTTTATGTAGTTTCAAAATCATGCCTATATGATGTTGATCTTTGCAAAGCAGCCAGTCCGAGAGCGCCATTCATTTTCCTTAACGCTGATTAGCTTGATAGCTTCTAAGATGGTTTCCAAGGTCCACATTGATGCATATGAAGGTGTATTTATTAGTTGAACTATTAAAATAGGCAGTTATAAGTGTAAGCTTATTTTAGCTGTTTGTAGGCTATTGTGGCCCATAACGCCTGCAAATACCAGGCTTCACTGTAATCCATTTTCTAAGTCTGTTCTCTGTGGACTCAGATTGCAGAGCAGACAGAATTTTCTGAAACCCAAAATGGTGCGTTTGCTACGAAACACTTATTTGGAGTATTAAACCACACCCCCCGTATCTCTGCACAGCTTCCTTCAGCGATGGTCATTATGTTTGATTCATTATTCATTTTCATAAGATCCATAATTCATGGTTTTGGGTGAAGTGCATCTCTCTACATATGAACAGCAGAGGGTCCTTAGGGTTTCCATGTTACTGCAGTCATGCACGCGCCACACTCCATGTCCCAGATTAGGAATGTGGAGAGGCGAGAAGGTGGGGTGTTGGGGGTGGGGGGGGGCTAATGCAGAATAAACTGTGGGAATGAGAGGCTCACTGGTGGCTGGTTCATCTGCTGATGCTGTGGTTTATATGCAATGATTCTGCAGAGCTAATATAGAAAAAGAGAGTGTCAGTGTGTCAGCTGGAAGACCTGATAAATATCTTACTATTACATGCTTCAGAATAGTGATTAATGATATTTTATAAGGGACAATGGATGAAAGCAAACTGTCTTGCCAGCAAACATTTACATCTTTACTTGTTACTGATTTTCTTTAGTGTTTGTGTACCTTACTAAAATAATAGCCTAAGAATTTTTTTTTTTTTACCAAAAGTGATTTTAAATTACTGTATGTTATGGTAAAAAAAAATGAGGTCAATTTTTTTTAACAAAAAATACTTTGGGCAAAAATGACTTAGGCAGATAAATAGTGAGATTAAAAACATGGCAGGACAGGTAAATGAACTTAATGAAATTTATTACAAAAAGACATTTTTACCCATTTAGTTACCCAAAAAAGATGCAATAAATAGTTCTTCTCGTCACTTTTACTGTTATCACCACAGTTCCACAAAATATCGTGATAAAACTTTTCAGTCCACGTTGTCCATCCCTACCAGATATAAAATCAGGTGAAAAGAAAAGGTTTTGTGAGTGAAAATAGGACAAAATCAAATGTCAGTGCAAGTCCAGAGGTTTTGTTCACATGAATTCGGATGCCATACCAAAGCCTTACAGGGATCGTTTAGAGTTTTGAAGAAAGCGTCTGTTAAAATAAAACAAATTGCAACGTTAGAGAACCAATAGAATCATAAATCCCAAAAAAGCACATTAGGAATTAAAAACATGGTTAACATCCAGTATAAACCCCCACAACGTGCTGATTCTCTAGTCATTCGTCATCCTGTCAAACCTCCCCAGATAAGACATGAAACACCTGTCCTGCCCTTTTTTTCAACTCACTATTTATCTAAAAAAATTTGCTCTCACAAGACTGCACTAAGCCGTCCTTAGTGCAGTCTTGTGAGAGCTTTGCAGTCGTGCTGTATGAGGCGTTTTTTCTCAGAGGTATAAGATTAGCACAGTGTTGTAAAAATTTCTGGCACATGTGCAAAGCATTTTACTTTTTTTTAAAGAGTTTGCTAATGGCTGCTTCCTGTCTGCTGTGCAGAAACAAAGAGAAGTTCTGTGACCTGCTTTTCTCTAACTATGTAAAATTGATAGAGGCAGCACTTTTTAAGACAAACAGGAAACTTTAGGGGAGATTTGTGCAAAAACAGTAGAGAATGTGGTGAGGCCCTGATGACATAATCAGTGGATTATGAATTATCTCTCTCGTGGATCTGTGGGGTCAGAAAATCCTCCTTCCCTTGGGTTCTGACTCAACTTTGCAGCTGAAATCAACCTCACTCTGTGTGAGTGAGTGTGTGCATGACAGAAATCTCCAGAGACTATTTCATATGTGCACTTTGAAGCTCACTGCAAAAGGTGGAGCATGAGGTCAGGCCTGGGATACAAAAGATCCCAGGCCTGACCTATGACCTACAGCTTCTAGCTGCCCTTCATCCTCTTGGCACTTGTTTGTTTAGATGGATAGGAGGAGCAGCAGCTGCCTGTCAGTAGGAAGCTGGAATACAGGAGGTATACTGGGTGATGCGTATTATGTAGGAAAATTCATCTTCCTTAAGTTTTCTTTTATGTTTGGCACAGATGAATGCAGCTATCACGACATAAGTTTGGATTTCTAACATTTATTTTCATTTCCCTGAACTTGTACCAATAGTTTTAATGTGACTGAACATAAAAATTGCAGATGGGGCCATTAAAGATGCAGTGTGTAGCTTTTGTAAAAAGTGCTTTTTTTCTCTCTCTTTTTTTAAACATATTTGTTAAAACTGTCACCATATCATGACAGTATGTTATGACACAGATAATCTCGGAAAAGCTCAATCTCCTCCACCTCTACCATGAGCTACTGTTGTTATCCAGTTAGAGCTGGGAGGCGGGTCTGAGTGGGTCAATAAACCTCATGGATTGACAGCGAATGCTAAGGGTAAATTGGCTTTCACATCAGTCAGAGCCTTAGCATTCATGTGGATGCTCAGCAGAGCCTTAGGATTCATGACAGGCTCTGCTGATGGGGAAAAGCTGCACTGTAGCAGAGAGCAAGGGCAAGATAAGGGTTTTATGAGCAGTGCATACATGACCATGATTAACAGCGCTAAGAACCTCCCCCTGGCTCTGACTGGCTGTTTCTGGTTAGCACTTGCAGAAGGCAGAGGAGCTTTTTTTCACAGATTATCTGTCTCATAACAATGACAGTTTAAACAAATATGTAGGGAAATGTTTTTTTTTTTTTTTTTTACAAAAGTTACATAGTGCAGCTTTAAAATGTGGCTCTGTGGCCAGAGTAATCATCCATGTCAAGTGTCCTACTGATTGGTGTACAAATTAGTTTTTCCTTCCACTCATCTTTCTATTGACATTTTTTTACAAAGCACTCTGTAAACAGACAGATAACCAGTCAGAATTAGAAAAAAACATCTTGAAATATTTCACCTCATGTGTCATAACTGCATATGAGATTCACTTTTAAATACATGAACTATTTGGTGATATTTTAGTGTGTTTGTGAGTGTGAATGGGTGATTATGGCTCTGAGTGGTCAGTATGAATGTAAAAGTGTTTTATGAGTTCAATCTGTTTACCTGTATAACCAAGAATTATTCTGAGATGTTCAATTCTCAGAATTATCAAGTCGGCAGATTAAACAATGTTAAAAACATGGAAATATTGTTTTGTAAGGCTGGTTTTCTAATGCAGGCTAATTTGAAAGATCAAAATTAAAATTAAAGATCTGTGTCGCGCACACACACACTCACATGCACACACACACACATGCACACACACACACACACACACTTACACACACACACTCACACACATGCGCACACACAGAATTTCTGCAACCATAAACAAGAAAGACATGAAAATGCATATTAGGGAAAACTTAATTCTCGACAACAAAGTAGGTTGGTGCTCACATAGTTGTTTTTCTTTTAGCCTTCTGAAATGAAAAATTCTAAGATCTAAAATCTGCTGCTGCTTTTAAGTAAATGTGAGCGGCTCTGGTAGCCGGCTTGTGAAAGGCTCAGGAGGTCTTCTGTAAAACCCTCATGCTGACTTTGTCTCGTTGTCTTCAGGACTCTTACCAAGCAAAAGCACAGCAGTAAATTCTGAGTTCGAAGAAATAAATGCTAGCTGAGATAGCTGTGGTTGCCATAATGTGCCCTTACAAAACTACTACATTTTCTCGTGCCAAAGCTCCTGCCAGGATAAGTAAAGATAATGCAGCTTCATAAAATGCAAACAGACATGAGGGGAAGTTTTCTCTGCATCCTCCATGAGCAAATTGATCCTAGTAAATGTTTATTTCTTGAGTCAAACCAATAATGCACAATAATGCTTTGACCTGCAAACAAGAAAGCATGATTCAATTTAAAAACCTTTTCACCATCTATTTATTTTATTTTCCGTTTAAATGTCAGATTTTGAGCACTTTCACTCCGTTCGTCTGTTTTTCCAGTCGACTTGTGTGGAAAGCCCCAGGGGTGTCTGGGTTGTCCCAGAGGGAACCTGCTGCCGAACTCTGGTAAATCACCATCTGTCCAAATCCTGAGTCACCTGACCCGAAACCCTCAACTTGACCTTTACCCCACCGCCCCCGCACGTGCCTACTGGCCCATCACCCTGCACACGCGCCCCAATGCTAAACAGGATGACGCTGACTAACATTAGTTAAACCCAACACCCTTCTGTCCAGACTGCAGCATTAAGTCTGGGTTTTGTTAATCTGTACTACCTTTTTACAGTACAGCACCTGCTGTTAAGCAGAACTGATTGTATATCTCTGCATATGAACTGGGTGTATTTTTGTAAATCAGGGTGACATTTGTTGTAAATCAGCCCAAAATGATTACATTTAATTGAAGTAAATTGAAGTTTTGCTTTTAAAGAAAACAACTAGTAGAAGAAGCTAAATGAATTCATTACTTTTCTCTCCATTTATGCAACACCTACCCAGGTCTGGATCTACAAGGATGTGGGTCCCTGGGCTGAAGCCGGTTTGAGGCCTTATCCAGTGGAGAAAAAAATCTGCTAATAATGCTCATTATTAATCAATCAGTCATTATTAATCCATCCCTAAGTCCAGGGGTGGGTGAGTGGATGGGGGAGTTATATGAAGTACAATGAAAAACATGCATTTAAATATAAAAAAATTACTTTGGGCCCCCAAAACATTGGTGCCCTGGGCTCCTGCTCATGTCAGTCCTTGTTAAAGTCTGGCCCAGTTTCTACTGAAATCTTTCACCATTCAAACAGCTTCTGAATGATCTGGCATAACTGAAAAAATACCAACACATGGTTGTCCAGGTAAGCGCTTAAATTCGGCAAGGAAAGCCAAAAAAAAGAAAAAAAAGAAAAAGAAAAAAGCAAACAAGTAAGTTGTGGTAACTCTGGAGGAGCTGCAAAGATCCCCTACTCAGCAGAATGAAAAAATACACATTAGAGTTTTAGATAAATATTCTCTATAGGGGATTCATTGTTATAAAGCTAAACATAAAATCTAGCAAAAAGAGGATATTTCTTTTTCTGTGGGATGGAAATGATGTAATAAAATAAAAATGCATATACATTCCAAACTAATGACAAGAAAAACAGATTTAAAAGGACATCACTAATACCTTTACTGTTATTCTTTGTTGAGTTTCATTGCAAATATTGTAGCAATAAAGTTAAAAGCTGTTAAAACCTGCACTTGTTATTGTATTTAAATTTAGAAACATTTGCTAATTCTTGTCACCCAGAGTTATTAAAAGCCATTATGGAAGGTCCAAAGAGTTGTATACTCCTGGACTAAGCATACATGCTGAGGGAGGGTTTGGTTCAAATGGCCTAATGAAAGTAAATATCTAAGTTCATATAGCTGATAATCTACAACAAGACTGCAGCAAAAGTCACCTTACAAAGTACTGACCAAACAACTGCAGGTGACACTAAGATTTTTATAGGTTGAAACATTTTGAAGTTGAAGTTTGTACATTTGAAAGTGACTACAGATGAGAATAGTTTTGCAACAGACAATCAGTGATTGGTGAATAAACCTGTGTGTGTCCTACTGTCAGTGTCGGGCCAAAGCAGGACAACACGTTGTTGTGTAAGAGTCGTCAGAGGTAAAGTCCAGGATAAGATTCTCCAACTCTGCGTTGCTTCTGGTAAACCTGCAGTCATTTAGATATCATATCATCTCATTTAATCTGCTCTCATTGAGTTCAGTAACCAGACGGACAGATGACTGCAGTTTTCCCGGATTCCCGATCGGAAGTTACAGAAAGCAGAGAGTGCTTTTCTCAAACTTTGGGCAGAATGAAGCAGCCTTATAAAAGGTTCCTACAGACTAAATATGCCAATGAAAGTCAAAAGGCTGCCTATAAAGTATGGAATATAGAGTTGTAATGACATATTTATTCCACCGAACAAACTGATTTACATTTAGTGCAAACTTGTAGCATGGCGGCTCATGTCTTTGTGGTTGTAGAAATTTGTTGAGCTTTTTTTTTACAAGCTGATGGCACAGAATGCAGTCATTAAGCAACTGTTTTTATATGTGTGTGTCAGTTTTTCCGTTTTTCTCACATTCCAGTGAGTGGAGGTAACACAGCTGTACACTGCTATTAGAAAAGCCAGAGGAACGCTGCGGTCCGCTCCCCTGGAAGCCTCGTCTGCTGCCTGGGCCACACTCCGTCCCCTGTACACGTTTTCCAGCGGAGTGCCAAGGCACGGAGGACCTCTGCTCCTCGTGACTCTGCCTCAGTCTGCTTCTCTGGCTTGTTTTTTTCCCCCATTTTATTGTTGTTTGGAGAGATCAGATGCCCATTGTGTATTTAAAGTAATTTTCCCTCCAATTTGGCTGAAATCAAGCACAGTTTCAATGTATAATTAATCTCATCTGGCTCTTAGGGAACAGGCTTCTGATAAAAAAAATGAATTCTGACTTTGAGGGGGACAAAAAAGGAAATGGCCTCTGAGAAATGTCAGAATTCTGAGAAAAAAGACATAATTTTAAGAATTTCAGAATTTTTTGATTAAAATCGGAATTCCAAGAAAAATGTTCAAATTCTAGGATTGAAGTCATAAGTCTGATAATAAAGGCAGAATCCTTATATTCTTCAGTTTCCTACTCCTCTTTTTCAGGCTCTAATTCATAATGTGAAAGAACAAAACCGAGTAGAGTTTCCGAGGGAAAACCAAATCATAAATAGCATTACATGATTCCAAAAAGCCAACAAAGGCATGTTATTTTTGCACATCTATTTCCTGAGAAGCTCCAGAAATAGCCTGGTGGAAGGAGACGAGGAGTGTTGACCAACGCTTGAATGAATCTAACGAAAAGCGTTAAAGAGGAAATCTGTCGGCCGTGATGGACTGCTTTGTTCCAAGCCAAGTCTTTCACCAACAGCGGACTCTGAATAGCAGGAAACCACCAGTATAAACAGTTCTATGGTATTACGCCTGATGGAGAAAGCTGATCAAAACAACATTAATCAACATTTATGGTCAAGGCCAATAGGAAATGATTTGCACTGCCAGAAAAGGAGAAGATAGAGTTTTGCTTTCCTTCAGAAGAAATGACAAAATTGTGTCTATTTTTAATGAACTCGATTAAGTTTTTTGCATTCAGCTTTCATTGTTCAGGGCTTAATTTGTTATACTACAAAATGGTTGTTGTGATAACTTTTAGGTTTCTTAAAAAGAAAAACAAAAAAAAACAATGTGTACTTCATCAGAAAAAACAACTATCTGGGTTGAGTTCGACAGAAAAAAGAGATAAAATTTCTATCATGTTGCAGGGAGTTCTGTTGTTTGTGCTTGTTTGAGACATGGTTGTAGGAACATTCCAGGATCCAGACAACGCTTCCAAGGAATTTTTAGTGCAGGTACTGTATGTTGCAATAATTCCCTCCCATCTCACTTTCCTGAGAAAAACGGAATAAAGACTTTATCAAGATAACAGACTTAAGGTGCAGAAACATTCGAATGAAAATGTTTCCTTTACAGAGACCCAGTGAATGGTATGTAACAGGAGATCACTATAACACCAGTGAGTGAAGTGCTGTATTTTGTAGAGGTGAACACCTGTTTCTATCAAAGGATGCAAAAGGAACATCACAAAGGGAAAACAAATGATGACAAATGAGACAGAAGTTTTGAATTACATTTTTTTTCCTGAAAATTCAGAAGATTGCACCATCCTTTGAGTTTTCTAACATCTCCACTCAGAATTTAGGTTAGTAAAATTATTATTTTCACAATTCATACATGAGGTAATGTAAAGACTGATCAAGAAAATTACACTAAAACAAAAAACCTGTAAAAATAATATAAAAAATTAAGCATCACACAAAAAAATGAAACTGTAAAAGTCTCATTTAAAACAAATACTTAGATAGACATGATTAAAAAACGAACTGAGAGAGTAGCCTCTGACTTTATGGAAAAACTGCAATAAGCTGTCGTGTTTTCAGTTCTTATTTAAAAAAGCAAGCATCTCAGATTTTAAAAGGTTGTGTGTTTCCTAGCCACATGGTGCCATTTTAAAGCACAATTAAGTAACAACTAAGTTACCTTTAGTTGATATAAAATGCTATATACAGTGTATGTATATACTGTATATCAAATATGACTTAAAAGAAATTTAACTTTGTAATTTGACAAATTTGATTCTCTCACTCATCTCCTTCAGACTAGCCAGCAGCAATCAGCAAACACCTGCTGGAACTGTGCCATCTGCATGAGCTACTTCCCACCAATTTTGAGTCTCATCTTGATGAAGGGTTAACAGAGGAGCGATGTCATGATTACTTCCTCAAGTTTCTTAAAGTTAAAGAGGCCCAATTGCCAAGCATTAAATTGAATAGTCAAAGTTCTTTTAAATAATATACATCATATTTATAACAACTGAAGGTATTATAGTTCCTTGATTGTGCTATAAAATGGCACTGTGTGCCCAGAAAACACATAATACTCTCCCTTTAAATGTGTTTCCATTGTTTTAGTGTGTATAATAACCTGAGTGACAGACCCTAATTTTAGAATGACATCCAGGTCCTCCAGCCCTGAAATGATTAGACCCAGACCCCATCATTTCAGGGAGAATCCTGAATCAGAAACCTTTCCTGTGAAGTGAGGCAATCCTTGCCTGACTAGAAATGACATGAATACCTATCAACATGGCCAAGTTAAACAACAGCCAGACATGCTAGTCAACAGGTTCCGAAAACACGTTATTGTTCGTCTTTGTAGGGAAATAGAAGGTTGGTTGCATAACGTAAGGAAACCAAATTGTTTATGACTGAGGTGACGAATGGGATTTTACGAGCATGTTGCTTCGAGCTGTTTTCCTCTATAAATACTTTCACTTTCAGCATTTGGCGTTGCATGGTGTGTGCGTGTGAGACGGTGTATGTTGACGCCAGGAGCCCAGGTACCAAACATGAAACGATAAGACGGTTATATAAGCAGGGAAATGAGGAGCTGCCAAGCCTCATAGCACTGAAGTCAGGAGGAAGTCTGCGCCTCTGTTTGAGAAGCGCTAAATAAAGGCACCAACAGGCACAGTCAGACACCACGGCTTGTGTTGATGAGCTGAAGAAGTTTGTCTCACGTTTGAAACCTTGACTCTGTTTATTCTTTGGAAATGTAAAGATTGAATAAGTTGGCATTCACTTTCAAAACTGTATGCTGTTTTAGAAACAAAAACCAAACCACAGAGTGCGTTTACAACTTTCATCTTTCACATCTTGTGTTTTTAGATGTCTAATAATACTCATGAACTTCACTACTGGGCTGTGAAACAGCAATAATTTATTTGAGCAATTTTTTGCTCTAATCTCATATGTCTGAGATTAAAAACATGGAATTAGTAGATTGGTGTAGTTATATTATTATGCATAACAGTTAAAGCTATTTTTGTTACTGCCATAATAAAAAGTTTTTATGACTAATAAAAACTAAGTACACTCCTGCTTCTTCCTTAGGGTTTAAGATAAAACATAGCAGCCAGAAACTACCCTAAATATTATTGTTTGATATTGACTGTTGGTCTGTTAGTCAGTTAGTCAGTCTAAGTTTCCATGTTTTTAACGTGTTTTTCTGTAGGCATTAGAGAGCCGTGTGGGAGACGGAGATGCCAGGTTCCCTGAGGGAATCTCCCACGTTCTAAAAAGTGTATTTAGGCTGTAGTTCATGTTATGGACTCATTTACATTAACTGCACTTAAATCTTTTGGTTTAGTAATGACAACTTACTTTTCTGAGTTGAATTAACTTTTTTTCAACTTAAAGGAACATTTAACTTTACTTTAAACAATTAAGTTTGTATCATACGGCTGATGACATGACACAAGCTTCAGTGAATTGAGCAAGCGTGACTTAAATTTGCCAGTTAAACCAACTCAATAAATTAAGTGAAATAAACTTAAATGAATTACATGTTACCAATTGAAGCAATTCAGTTAAGTTGGTTCAACTATTTCCTTTTTTCAGTGTAGCACTTTTGTAACGTTGGGGCTCCACCTTAGCAACCATTGCTTTCTTGGTCATCTCTGAACAAGTTCTTTCTTTTCTGGGTATTCAGTTGGGTTGGAGGGTCTCTGAAGGGCTCCTTTATTTCCAAACTTCTTTCACTAGGAATTTGTATCAAACCTTTGTTTCAATCTAGGTCTACAGAGAATTCCTCTGGTTCTAGAACCTGGTTTCTGGTATTGTTGACATATTGTTTTTACTGCTTTTC
The DNA here is from genome assembly GCA_033032245.1 of Poecilia picta. Taxonomy (NCBI): domain Eukaryota; kingdom Metazoa; phylum Chordata; class Actinopteri; order Cyprinodontiformes; family Poeciliidae; genus Poecilia; species Poecilia picta. The sequence continues at coordinate 29,776,598 of CM065359.1, read as the reverse complement.
TTGGTATTTTATCTGTTTTATTTTTATAATTAAGAAAATCTCCTTTAATTGTTCAGAATTTAGTTTGAAAGCATATAATAAAGTTATTATTCAGTCAGCTGAGCTTAGTGGCCTGAGATGATGTCAGAAGCATCCCAAGATGATCAATGGATCTGCAGAAGCTCAATTATGGGCTTCATGGCAAAGATTGGCTTTGTAAACTATTTTGTGTAGATTTTAAAAGATCAGCTTTAATAGATTTATAAAGCACCACAATGTGAAGAAGGAGTTTCACAGATGTTTTTATGCATGAATTTAACAGCAAATGCTTGAAGGTCTGATCAGTGTTAATTTTGAAGGATAAAAAAGAAATAATAATCCAATAGTGTTTACTGCTCAAGCAATTCAGGTCAGAATATAAACATCTGATAATTGTTTCACTGCAGTACCGAAATATTGCGCACAGCTTTCAAATATCCAATCTTTTCTGAATGGTTCTCATGTGTTCCTCTTTTGCATCTTGCAGTCTTCTTACTCATGCATAAAACCCAAACCAAACAATCCACCGCGCACGCCAGCTTTTAACCAAACCTAAACAGATTTAAGGTTTCACTTACATGATATGGAAATGTTTTCAGCAGGAGATACATGCAGCAGAAGCTGCAGCTCAAATGTTATGCAAAAGCAGCGATGGTAAACATAACGCGGCATATGGAATTTCCACAGAGTTCAGCGTGAAGGAGTAATCTGTCTTCATGTGAATACTGGCTTTATCAGTCAGAGAAAGTTGATATTTTTATGACTCAACTTTTAAAATGAGCACAGACAGAAACTGTAGAAGGAACTAAAGGCAACCCAAACAAACAGGAACAGAATCAGAAGTGTATTTGCAAGTGGTAGCCGAATGCTTTACAGTCAACACAGAAACCTAAAAGCTCATTAAACTTAGAGCTAACAGTTGTTGCATTTTCGTTTATGCACAAAACCTTGTGCATAAAAATAGTATCCCACTATTGTGGAAAAAGCACATTTTCGCAATTGCTTTGTTTCCATTAAATAAGAAAAGCAATTAAAATCACAAGTGAAAAAGTTTGTTCATGCAATATGTCGTTAAAGAACATGCCATGCCACAATCCTGCTGCTACTTCCAGTTGTCTTCTTCTTTGTGGTTTGTGTCAGTGGCAACGTCTGATTGTTGATCATGTGACTGGTGTGATGTGAAAAGGTGTTTCCACTGTAGTTTGCGAAATGAACCAATTTTGATACAACCAAAGATAAAACACCTCATCATAGCATCAAAAAGCTAAGTTTTTTTTTAATTGCCATGTTTTCATTAAGCAAATTTATTTTCGAAATGCCATATTGTGCAATTGTACGGTCAGTGGAAATGCAGCAAGATAAGCTAACGTGCATATTTTCCTACTGTGGGAGTGAGTTCACACATGCCACAGTTAGAACATCCAAACTCCACACAGAAAGACCAGGACTACTTCAACTATCCTCCTCTCAGTGCTAACAGAACAACATTTACATTCTCTTCATAAAACAGGAAAATAAGAACCACAATTTTTCTCATGATTGGATTCAGAAAAGATGTAAGGCAAGCATCTGCAGCTGTAATTTGTCATATCGCCTCTCATGCTGCTCTTGGCAGTTTTTCTGATGTGTGGAAATTTTTGCATCATTCTCATTCTTATCAACACCCATCCAGACGTTTAGCCTCCTCTCCTTGAGTCAAAGGAGAGCGCTCCAAGGAGTACCGGTTGGGTTTCAGAGGAGAACAAAATAACATTTGTCCTCATGGGAACCAGTCTCCTCTGCACGCACACACGTGAATCAAGGGGAGAAAAACGCTGCTCTCCTTAGAGCTCAGGCTGTCCTGAATTAGTTAATTAAAGCAGTTTGCTGCCAAACCATTAGCTCATCCCCACAGCTTGTTTTGTCATTTGTTGAACTTGAGCCCTTCCACTGGCCATTTCCACGAGAACCTAAAGGACGTTTATGATGCTGCTGAAGTGAAAGAATCTTTCTTGGATGATTCTCTGTGGAATTTGTTAGCTTTCAAATATTTCCTTTCTGCCTGGATTTATTTACAAATATATTTATAATTAAATTGTTTGTGTGCTCTCAAATTGATTTGAAATGAAATTGAGATGATTGTTTCAAATATGGCACACAGAACACATTTAAATTTAAGTATTTAGTATGTAAGTTAGCTATGGAAGTCTTGTCTCTGACGATGTGATTATGGCAAAGTGCTTCCAATACAATCCCTGATATGTGAACATCATTCAGTAGTGATATAAATGAACCTACATGCATATACAGTATGTATTGGGTATGTATTGGAATTTGCAGCAAGAGTTTACATGCCAACAAAGCATGACATTCAGATTTATTTTACACCCATATAGTTCTCTAAAGGAGTGATTCCATCAACTAAGGATGCTTTCTGGGGTCGTTACAACCCTACAATTATTATATTCTTTATTAGAAAGTAATTTGATTCCTTATTGTGGTGGGATTTTCTCAGTGGATACACAATTATATTAAAGCATGGTTACTCAATCACCACAGTAAATAATCTCCCCTTCTTTCACAGGAAAATGTATCAATTTTTAACCCTCCAACTAAGTCTTTATATATAGTATTTAACTATTAGGATTTGAGACGAAGCAAAAGATATAGAAACATATGAGTGAAAAAAAATATCGGAAGCACTGTTGAACTCAAATGTCTATGTTTTCTATTATGCTTTTGGCAGAGGTTTGCCTGCTATTCTCGCGAGAAACAGTAGTTGCTAGGTTACCGCATACCAGTATCCTCCAAAAATTGTGAAGGGCCCAATGAAGGAAAGGCGGACCGTACCAAAGCTGAGACGCGTTAGAGGAGGGGTGCTCTACGCAGACACCCCTTTAATTTTACTTCATAACTCTTTATAAACTTATAATTTCCTTAGAGTAGCATATTAATTTGATATCATGTTGGATACGTACGAGACACTATATGCTCGTATTTTATAGACTGGTGGTAATAATTGCAGTCCTATTAGGCTAGCGTATGGAATCAACCGCGCTAGCATCGAAAGTTTCAATGAAAGTTTTCCCAGCTTGTTTTTATATTGTCTGTGAACTTTTATTAAAACACTCCACCAGCTTCGTTTGACTCAGAAAAGCTGCAGTAACGAAAGGTACGTGTTTTCCCACGACTATACATTTTAGTTAGGAACACAACAAATATTGCACATGTATGTGTGAAGATGTACGACGTTAACATTAGCATCCCATTTGTAGCCTTCGTGTCGATGCTTTTAACGGGCTACCTAGCAGTTTTTAACGAATTTGGGCAAAACTACAGGTCAACATCTGCATTACTCTGAGTGTTCATACCTGGACTGATTATACTGATATGATAGCAGATTTTTTTAAACACCACAATGTGTGAAATATTTGCTCTACTTGTGAAACTACACTCACAAAAGAATTGTGTCGTTTTATTGGGTTCACAACAATCCTACTTTGTAATTAAGAGTCGTAGATGTTGATGGCTATGGGCAGGAAGAATTTTCTGTAGCAGTCTGTGTTGCAGCAGACCTTTTAAAACCTCTGACTGAAGACTGTTGCATAGGGTCTCATGAAGAGGAGTCTCAGGGTTCTCTGTATTTTTCTTGATTTTATGACAAATCCTTTTTTGTAAGATAAGCTCTTATATGGGGCCTAAGATACAGTATCTGAGTTATTTAAGCATTTTTACAAGAAGAAAGATTTCAGAGTAGTGTGAACTTAATCTGCATTATTTTCAGGTTACACGCAAAATATTTTCTCTTTTAGACACTTCTTTCACATCAATATGCTGCCGGCTGAGAAAATGTAATTCTTAAGGGAGTTCAGTGTTTAGTTTTTGACCATTTTTGAAAAGAAATCTCATTAGTTAATATTTTATTAGTTTTTTATTAGTTTATATTAAGTAAAATACAACCTCTACAATCCCTTCCTGTAGCAGATCTAGATTTAAAGAAAACCTTTAGATTTTTCATCTTTTTGTTTCTTCTGACTGAAAGACGGAGCAGAATAGCCAGATGTCTGAATTGAATCTGTGGAGGTGGCTAAAGATGAGGGTGATGGTAAGGAGGCCTTCCAACCTCAATGACACAAAACTCTTAAGATAAATACCAATGGATACATGCAAAAAGCTGATGAGCAATTATTGATAACAATATACATTACTTTCATTATCCCAGACAACAGACAATTTTTTAAAAAATTATACACCTTTTGCATTGTTTTATTATCATTTGGGATTACTCTGTGTCATTTGCTTTCAATTTTTGTTAAATAGAATTATTTTCAATCTGAATTTACCTCTGAATTTACCAGGAGAAGAATAACCAGGGGTCTGACTGTACATTTATAGTGAAGCCAGTGATGTGTCTGCTTCCTGAAGGTGATTCCTGTTTCTCAGTGGAATATTTTGTCCACTGCCTGAAGTGACTGTACAGTGATAAGAGAGCTGAGAGGAATGTTTGAGGTAGTGTTAACTGTGGGAAATTGGAATAAGTTGAACTTTACTCTTGAATCTGCTGAAAGTTGATTCACAAGCCAGAAGTTTTGAAATTGCAACACATTATCTTCATGCAATCTTTAGTTAGTTATATTATTATTATTTTTTTAAGCTTTGCCCACCTTAAAATTCTTACTGGGCTGGTCTGACCACCCTATGAAAATATTTTGGGGGCACCACTTCTATGCGATTGTGGAAATTCACACAATTTCAGCAGATCCCCGCATTTATCGGTGCTAAAGCATAATTGCGAGGAAAAAAGATAAAAAACTTTGGTTTTAAGTGATTAGGTTTTTCTTACTTCTCTTACAATGCTGCCTCAGCTTTACTTGCTGTCAAATCATAGACTGCGATCTATATAGCGAGTAACAAAACGTCACATTTTCTGTAATACGTAAGACCAAAATTGCAAATACTTCTGAGGTAGTACCAAAATATTGGTGTTTTGGATTATATGAAACCATAAAGACAATCAGAAAATCCTGTGGGCATTTTAGCCCTTTACTAAAATACTGAATCTTTAAAATGAGATGCTAACATCTCCTTCAAATTAGCCGTTTGATTAAAAATATTTCTCAATGTCAAAAGTGGAATTTAATTGGATTTGTATTTGGATGGTGATGTGTTAGGAGAGGAAGTCCACCTGTGCATTGGAGGATATGAATGTGGTGCAAAGGTCACTATGGGCTTCCCTCTGTAAAGCTGTTGATTGTATTTCCACCAGGGGGAGGGAAATGGTTCCCTTTTCTCAGTCACAAGAGGAAGTTTGAACCTGAAATGTGCTTCTATTACTCAGATGACCCGTCCTGTATTGGCTCAAGCTGTTCTTCCTCAGTAGACTGAGAGTCAGCTGAAAACTGATGACTATCTGAAAGATTTCCACACAGCGGGAGTGACGAAGCTGGGCAAATCCCTCTGGAACTGCTCCGTCTCTGCCTTACGCTGTCAGAAAGTCTGGTGTAGCTGTTCACCTTGTTCAGCTCTTATTAACCAGAGGGTGTGAATGACTCTCAGACATTATCTTCCTGGGGCCACAGCAACATAAACACACACACACCACCTTGTAATTTCCATTCTTAATCATTCCCAGGCCGGGTATGCGCATCCTACTGCCTAGAAAAGTCCGTCTACGTGTCAGCATGGAGCGTATTTTACGAGCTTTCAGTGTTGGGAGCGTTCTTCACGGCGGGTTTGCTGATGCTGCTGGAATTCTGGAACATCCTGGCTTCTCTTTCACTCCTCAGTTAGTACTCTTAGCTTATGACAGAGTTCATGCACTGCTGGTAGAAACCAACAGATTCTTATTCACTTTTGTCTTCAGAGAAATGCAAGCAGATTTTGTTTTCTCTTTCCCATTTATAAAGGGATAGAAATGAAAAGCTCTAAGGAATCAGGGTTGGTGGTGTCTGGAAAGAAGCTTATGAGGTTTTCAGCTCAAGGCAGAGGCCCACCACAACCCACTGGCGTCCCGTTCTGGGGCCGCTCATTCGCTGAGATTGAAGCAGGAAACGGGAACTTGCTCCCAGCATGCTCTTGGAACATCTTGTCATGTTGAAGGATTGTAGTTTACCGGCAGTGTAGCTGTTTTTCTAACTACTACCCATGTTGGAAATGGACATGTTTCTTTATTTTTAGACAAGTAAATATTCCCTCTCAGCATGCCACTTTGGGAAATTGTGTCTGCACAGATTTCTTCTTGGAATTAACACTTGACTTCTTTCCTTTGGCTTTCCAGCTACTCCCACCCCTTTAGAAAGGTTTACTATGTTGACAGCTACCTCTTAATGCTTCACTAAGAGAGTCGTGGCTCTCACTAATATAATCATATGGCTTTAATGTTTGGTTCTCAAAACTTTGTACAAATAGAAAAAACTCACATGGTTATATTTAGCCTCTCATACTGTAGAAAAATTAGTGGAGATTCATTTCCTTGTTAGTAATCTCAGTATAAATCCAGCAAGTCGAGGTTGTTGGATTTCATGTTTTTTTTTTGTCCCCCCCCAAAAAAAAACGATGAAAAAAACATTTCTGTTTTTTTAAGGGGGCTGGGGGTTTAGGTAAAGGTAGTTTTCTTTTTTGTGTAAAAGTGTTATTGCATGTTTGACCAAGGTAGTCAACCTATTTTTGTCAGCTTCAGTTTATTTCTAATTAAATAATTTAAAAAATTGGTTATTGCACTCCTAACTAGACAAATTAAAGTTGTTTTTACATGTTGATGTACTTAATTGTGCTGTACTGGTTATTAAATAAGTTTGTAATTCAGTACTTTTACTTAGAGATAAAAATGTTTTCAATCAGTTCATCACTGGTTTTGGTTGATACTAAACCTCAGATTTTGGTATTAGATAGAAGTATAAAAGGGGATTGGTGCATACCTAGTTTTTATTTTGTTTTGTGCTTCATTAAGTTGTTTTTATTTAGTTTTTCTTTGGCTGCTTCAATTCTTAAGCTTCACAGCCAAGAAAGAATTTAAGATTTACATCTTTTTCACAGCGTTTTATCCCTCACCATGTCTGAGGTTTGGGAAGTGAGATTTTCTGTCTCAGTCTTTTTTTTTTTCCTATTGCTGTTCATGTTTACCCTGCAGTATTTTGGTCCTCCCTTGTGGTGATGCCCTGTTTTTGAATTTAGCTCATCTGGAAAAAAAGAAGAGGGAATCCTTTCTAATTTAGGTTTACGGGAGATGTCCTCTTTGGCATAGTGAGTTACTGCACAGACAGAAAAGCTACAACATATAATCTTAGCTATATTATCACCCCACCTATATTCATGTTATAGAGTTAGAATACCTACTATTATGTGACTGCATGAGCCTGTAACCTCTGTCTGCTAATTTAGTCAGTTGTGTAACAGATATGTGTGATTAATTGGAAAGCACCACTTACTAATTTTTCACATCTTTTATGACACATTTGGATATTAGTGATGTGTTTTTAAAAATGCAACACAAGGCGGCATGACGTCATTGTGTCTGTATGTGGTTAACTAGTGCAGAAATCCAGCGGATTGCAAAAGTATTTATGACCCCTGGAACTTTATACAAATTTTGTTAACTCAGTCTTCCTCCACATGGAGAGAAACATGCCAATTTTTATGTAAACAATCAAGAAGAAGATTAAGAAAAAACTATGTCATTTGGACAGGATGCTGCATCCAGTCCCCATGACAGGATGCAGCGTCACAGAAAACACTGTAGTAAGCATGCCGGGCCTATCTGTGGAGCTTTAGCACTGCTACAGAATGACGCTAAAAACACAGAACATCAACGTACTGTGTCATGTTTGTTGTTTGTGAGAGTAATATCTACACTGCTTACACGAGAGAGAGGGAAGAGCAAAGTCTTTGTTTCAAAAAAGATGCGGCTCACATGTACATTTTGGAACATAAATCCGATAAATTTCAACACAAAAATGATTGATTCTGGCGGATCTGTGTGGGTACACAGCCTAAATGACAAAATAGCTTGTGCTAATAGAGGAGCACATTTTTCATTTGGTACTTTTGCTAACTGAAAGCATTCATCATCACCTAATAAATTTTTCTGGATAAATTCTAATGTGCTAATTTACTTGGTGTTTTTGTAAACTTTCAGTTTATCAAAGTTAAACATCTGTGTTGAAGTTTTGGATGTTAAAGAGCTCTTCAAGTAGTCGTTTATATTCATTCTTTTATTTCGAAGTGGGTGAAGTTCTGCTGTAGTTCCATTTCCTGTCCTCATGTTCTCTTGCTTTTATCTCCAAATAACTTTTTTCAAACAAGAAACATGGAAGAACAAGTAAAACACGAATAGAGAACAAGATATAAATATAAATGCATACGATATGTCTGTACATGTAATTTATAAAGTCAAAGTTAAATTGCTGCTTGAGGGTGGTAGTTTCTCAAGACCTGATATTATTTAAATTGAAGTTAACATTTTACCTTCCACTTTTGCTTATGTATTGCTTGAGTGAGAGTGCAAATAAGGAATTATTAGCACTTTAGGATTAAGGCAACTAACTTTTTAGTTAACCTTCAGCCTTGTTTTCTTGGTATTTTATGTGACAGAACAATACAAAGAAGAACATTAGTGTAAAGTGACTTGAAAATAATTTGAGGTTTTCCAATACAATTCACTGTGTTATGTATCTACTATCCATCCTGATTTGATGTTTTGTAGAAGTACATTTTACTAACAACTGCTGTTTTCTTTTTTTTGAGGGAATGTCTCAACTAGCTTTGTACATCCAACATTTCATTTCCTATTTTTTGCTAAATAGTTCTTAGTCAGAGAGATTGGATGGAGAATGCTCATCAGCTTTAAGTCTATAAGCTATATTTGTCCTGAATTCCCCAGTCTCCTGACTGCAGGAGTTCCCTCCAGCCTTTCAGGCCTCTGGACGCTTGCAGCCTGGGTGAACCTCCTGCTGAGGAATGAGGTCAGCATGACTTGTCCTGGCAGGTTTTAGTCTCTGGTTCTACAGTGGCTCAGGCCTCGCATGCCAACTCTTAACGTATGGATGGCCAGTCTTGTTGCCGACATCCTTAGATGAACTCAATACTGACTCAGACAGGTGGCCCTCACTTTTGTCCTTCCAAAACACTATGATCCTTCAGGTTTTGGTCTAGCTACTACTTGAATAAAAGTTTTTTAATGTGTTATGTAATACAGTTTTACATGTCTGAACAGATCTCCCTTAATGCTTTCTCTTTGTCCACCTAGTGTGGGAGTGGATTTGGATCTAGTGGCATTTGTGTTGCAGGCAGCCCAAATTGAGTCATTATTTCAAATTGGGTCATAGGCTGGTTAACCAGACATTTAGGACCTAAATATAGATTGCTGCTCAGGTTAAGTGAGCAACATTTGGTACTTATGTACTAATTGGTTGCAAATTCTCTGCAGCAGTTGTCTGTAGGCATGCTTGCCCATTTATTTTCACTTGCTGCACCCTTCTTAGGCAGATGGCAGTTTGAATCCCAGCCTTCATTCCTTCCTTTTTTTATTCCCATAAGGTCATGCGCCTGCTCTGCACGTGAGATAGACTCTGCCCTGTTGTCATCAGAGCCTCCGGCTGTTTAGAGGTCGTTATCTAGAGACATAGTTTGGGTTAACCATTATCTACTCTGCCCCCTACTCACTGGGCCCACTGACCTACTAACCAGACGTTTCGAACAAGTAGGATGTAGCATGTCTATGTTATAGATCCATGTTGCTCTATTGTGTTGAACTGATTTTACTGGATATAGGTGCACAGTGCCTGGAAACCTTCTTTTAGGTCCAGAAACCCCTGGAACTTGTGGTATGATATAGCCTGGCCTCGCCTTCCTACGCAGTTCTGCTCTGTTATAATTTCCCTTTAACTTGAATTCAATCAGGGAGAATTTCTACCAGGCCAATCAGCGAACAGAAGGAAACATTGTGAATAATGACGCTAATCTTTTCCGCTGTTTTACAGCCTGCCTGTAGCTTTAGCAATGGCATTTATTCTGTATTTTTATAGATTTGCCAAAACTGAAAACCCTGATCTACCTTTTTCTGATTTCTTTTGATCTTTTCAGATGTTAGTACCATGCTACAAATATGGTCTGCAGTACAACAGGTACCACATTTCCCAATGGCTATTGACGCTGTGTTGTGATTGCTAAGTAGCTTGTTATACCCTTAGAAATCCATGCATTGACTGTTATAGCGATGCAGTGTGTACACATTATTTATGTCTTGATTGCCACTCTTTTGCAATTCGTAGTTCCTACTGGAAACCTAAAATTTAACCAAACAAATGATTTAAGTGTAGTTTACCTTTTATAACAACTTAACAAGGCAAAGTGCTCATGACATAACAATCAACTCGGTGAGAAATATTGTGATTTTTTTTTGTTTGTTTCTTTTTCTTTTTATATCGCGAGATTTTGTCTGACAATATCTTGCTCCACCCTTACCTTGACCAAGCAATCGTTTCTCAGTAGCCGAGGGTCCAGACCTTCTGTGTGAAATGAAGTGAGGAAAAAGGGGCTGGTTTTTTACAAGGGTAGACATAATCATGTTTTGGAATGTGGCTTTAACTTTACATCTATGTGACAATGTTTTGGCATGTAAGTAAAGTTTACTTATAAAGTGCTTCTCACAGACATGACATCGCAAAGTGCTGTACAAAGAAAAAAAAATCAATGTTTGTCAGAGTTTTGGCAAGCTAAAATATCCAAAAAAGTAGTTTCTTGTACTTCAGTTTCGGGTACGGGTTGTTGACTCTTCAGTTTGTTTCAACAAACTTTAAATTTATGGCCTGTGAAACATTTTTTTGTAAAGAACATTTCTGCTAGAACCATCGTATAATATTTGTTTTGACTGTGAAATTCAGCACACACTGCATATCATTGTTAAACCGAGTCTTTCTTGAAATCTGAATCCAGCTCCCGTCTATTATCATTCCTGAAATAATTCCAGGTTTATGGCCAAATACGTAGCATAATTTCAGAGTTAGTCTTCAAACCACATGCTCCTAAACTACTCTTGCTCATCTTGCGTGTCCTCGCGCAAGTTATTTTTCCACTGACGTTAACATTGGAAGAGATATAGACGTTGTCTCTTCTTTTAACAATTATTTCTCAGGACATTTTCTCCAGTTTGATGTGGGTTGATTTCTCAACCCAACAAGGATGTGGGGTGTCACAGACAGGGCCTGTGGAGGCATGCTGTAATGTGAGTGGCAATGTTGGCGTGCCTTGCATTTCTGGAGTGTGTGTGTGCACAACGTGACAGAGATTATGATTTGGGTATGAGAGAAAGGAGCCAGAGGAACCTAATACCCATCACTCTCTTATGGTGGTCTCTATAAAAAGACCAAGCAACGGATCAAGGAAGGGAAATAAGTAAAGAGCGCTAATGTGTGTGTGCGCGCGTGTTTTGTAAACTTCCATCGCGGTGTCAATATTGACTCATCTCTTTACGGGTAGGTAGGCACGTGAGTGTGCTAAATGTTGGGAATCACAAAGTGTTTGGCCAAATGAGAAGGCACTGCACACTCACACTAATACTTTTAATCCACCTGCCTCCGCCAGAAGGTTCACGTTCCCATGGAGTTACGTTACTGCTGCTAGGAGACTTGCAAAAGTATTGTGACTTAAAAAATAATATCCACCAGCTTAGAAGTTTTGTAGCGTTCATAAGAGATGAGGGAAAAAAAGCCAATAGGACTCTGGAATTTTGAAGGAGTGAAGCGATGCAATGTTGTTGTTTCAATATTTGTAGGAAAGGAAGAGTAGGAAGGAAAGGACAGGGGACTGATTGGCACCATAGGTGGTGTGTCGGAATTTGTTGACCCAGCTGAAATGTTTATTATACCAACTATCTACTCCCGCTGAGTTTTTTTGGACTCTACCACTGCTTTTATTTTCATGCTTCGCAAAGAGTCCAGGAGAAATCCACCCGCTGTTTCTGGCTCTGTAGAGGGACTGACCACTGCAGTCATGTGGGTTTGACTTAAGACTGTCGGGGTGAGATGAGGGGTGCAGTGCCTAAATCTCTGTGTTAGAATGTACAGTGTACATGTGTCCTTACCACAGGGAGGTGAGTGTGGTGCACCCCTCCCTGCTGACTCCTTTAAACAAGCAGCGCTGAATGCTTGGACTGTAAAGAGGGAGGGATGCTTGGCAACTGTGTGCAGGGAAAAAAAATCTGCTGAAGCTATTATATTGTGTTGGAATTTTATGTGACGGGTTACAAACACAAAGTACTGCGTAAATTTGTAGCCAAGTATGTGACGCGCATTTGTTTCTGGCCTTTCTAAGTTATAGGATCTCATTTTGTTGAAGCTGCAACTTCGTTGACCTACGTGTCTCCTGTTTTTGGCCATCTAGAGACATTTTTTGTGTATTCTTTGCTAAATAATCAATACTCCACAGCCTGTTTAGAAACTCAATTTTCAAGTCTTGCCGTGGAATCTCAAGCCCAGTCAACATAAGATAAGATAAAATAAGATAAAACTTTATTGTCATATTGCATGCACAAGGTGAATACAAAATGAAATTTCGTTGCATACAGCTCAGGACAGTATTTTGAGCTTCCAAAAGAAATACAGTATAAAAATATGTTTATAAATGAAGCCAGATATCTGGGAAAATGCATATTTTCATCCACATGAAAACTCTATACATCACCTAATACTGCACAAAGAACCACTGTAAGAAATAACACAAAAACCTCTGAAGAAGACGGTGAGCGTCATGAAATGTAGACAAAAATGGAGTAGCATGAGATTTTATTGGTTGTAGGATTTCTCTTGTTTTTGGCAAAAAACAAGCTCGAGCATTTGTTTTCGTTGCATTTCCCCAGAATGCCCTGCGCTACAATACATTTTTTCTTGCTGACTTATAAGGCTGATATATACTGTTATAAAAATTACTTTTCTTAAATTGCTTGTTAAAGAAATGACCAATACTAAATTTTCCTTGCTTTACCTCTTTCCCAGGGTTCAATATTAATCCAGAAACATCCACTTTACAATTAAGTATCAATTATTGTTGGTGTGTCCCATGGCATTTCAGTAAAACATGCTGAAGGTTGTATATCTGAACAAGGCACCATATAAGGCATTGCCTACTTGCTTAAATGTGTTGCATTAGTAAAGCTCTTCCTGGATCTCTGCTTCCAGGTTTCAAAAGCAGGATACAGACCAGACCTTGCTTACAGTAATACCCTTTACTTCATCAGCTGCCTCACAGTGCATTTCTTTTCCTAGAATTTCTTTCCGACTCTAAGAAATTTGTTGGAAAGGGAAATGGCAAAATGTTTACCGGCATTATAAACATGCCACCAAACTGAACTCATTGCTTCCCTTGTTTATATTTAGTTGGACTCCACTCCAATTTTTTACCCTGAGTTCATTATATAATCACGCCAATATGAAAGTGCTTGTTTTCTGACTTCTGACGTTCAGTGAGCTACTCTGACTGTTGGGTTATTGAACAACTAATTGCGTTGACATTTACTAGCAGCTTAGTCATTTTGATCAGATAAACTTACAGCCCTCAGTGCTAGAGGTGCATTAGTTGGATTCCTTCCAGGCAAATGTTTGGGAGACAATCAGATGATAAATACAGCCTTGGAGAATGAATTCTACCAACACAAAGGTTATCTTCAAACACTGATATTTTATCTAGTAATTGAGATCAAAAGCAGAAGTGAAGTAATTATGTCACAAATGATCTGCCATAAATGTCCATTTCAGCAGCAATTGGCAAACATTTTGTGGAACTGCGCATCTGCTGAGCTCATTATCTGAGCCACTTCCCAGTGAAACGCTGGTAAAAAATGTTAAGGTTAATAGAGGAGCCATGTTGTGATGACTTAATGAAGACAGTTTCAGAAGAGCAGTTTCTTAAAGCGGCAGATTTTAAGACTTTAGGTGATGAAATCACATTTCTTCTAAGTCATATTTGATTATGTAAACCTTTTTTGTACCAGATGAAGTTAACATAATTACTTGATTGTGCTGCAAAATGGCACTAATTGCTAGACCCTGAAAGATTCATATCTCTAGTGTTAGTTGTGCAGATGAAAATAAAACATTTTTCCAACTTTTATTAAGAAATAATAAAAATAAATCATTTTTTTGTTGCCCTCAATATACTTTTCAACTCAGCAGTGTTGCTCCAGGAGGTAAAATGAAGTAAACCATATAAGGAAGGTAAAATAATACCTATAAAAAAAATTTATAAAAAAACAACAAAGGGCCGGATCATAATAAAGTGCTGGGAGGACCACGCGGTTTCTCGTTAAAGCTCTCACTTCCTGCTTCCCTAACTCCCTTCCTGCTTCTAGGCAGAGCAGGGTGGAGTTTTCCTCAGCCAGCGGAGGAAGAGGAGGAGTGGATTGGAGCCTGAGGAGCTGGGAGACTTTTCAGGTTGCTCCTCATTTGGCCTGAACACTTTCTCACAGGAAGGCACAACGCTACTTATAAAGCTGCACTGTTACCTGCTTCTCTCAGTGAAGCCCGGGACCCCTCAGAGCTGCCTTCACGGGTTGCTTAGTTAGAGTAAGTACTCTTTCTATATCCTGCATGTTTGAGCAGACAGCTGTGCATCCGTTGTGTAGATATGAGTTTAGATACTTAAAAGAAGGGGCCGTCTTGTTGCTATTTTCTCCACTTTAAATTAGTTTAATTTGTCATCTATTGATTTTTTTTGCATTATACTTCTATCCGTCAAGAAAAAAATATGCCTTCAAATTTATTGTAAAGCGTCCCAAGAAGCACCTGAAAATGTCTACGATAGTATGAGTAGCTGTAGTGTTTCTCAGCGCCCTGACTGGACTTCTTTGTCCTTCTCTGCGAATACCAGATCTAAAAATACCGATGTGAATTGTAAAGTCAGGCAGGTTTTCATTCTCCCGGCTGTAACGGGTTGAAGCGCGGCGCGGCACGCCAACGGGACGAACACACGGCACTGAGAAGATGGTTTAGAAAGGAAAAGTTTTCTCTCATACCGCATAATGTGATTGCTTTAGACTGAAGAGAAAGAGTCAATCAGACTGTTGGCTAAAACAAATAGAAACGGTTTCTGTGATAAGAGAACCAAGATTTACAAAGGGTTAACCATAGGAGAATGAGACCTCTGTGTGTGTGTGTGTGTGTGTGTGTGAGCGTGAGCATGTGTGCGTTTGCGAGTAACACACTTTAATCATAAATCCAACACTGACATCCTGGTGACCACTCTCTCTTCCTGTGTGTGTGGTTGTGTGTATGGTTGTTCTGGATCTGAGTCAGGGCAGCAGTATGTGATTACTCGTTTCTGGAATGTTTCTCACCACGTTAAGAGAAAAGTCTTTGTTTTTCTCCTTTCTTTTTTTGTTTGCCTTCGGGTTCTGTATCTACTGCATAAAACCAAGCGTTTAATATGTGCTTTATGCCTCTGGGTGTGTGACAGTCAAAGTCTGTGTGTGTGTGTTCTGGTTATCTTTGCGGATCAGCTCCAGCTGAGTGAGGTGAAAGTAGTTGCCTTCAGCCACTCATTCCCGCTCTAATGTATGGCTAACTCTTTTCTTGGATCAGTTGGGGATTTATCATCTTGGTTTTGAGAATCATCACTGGGAAAATGTAAAAACAGAATTAAATGGAGAGCTGTATCTGCTTTCATCTAAAATCGTTAACAGTGATGTGTTTCAGTGTTTTGAATAAACTGCGTGCTTCAGTTGTTTGGTCAAACACAAAACAGTTGTGAAACGGCATCATTTGATTTGGAGCCAATTTCTTATAATCTGATTTTGCAAAGCTTTGATACTGATTTTAGCCGACTATGATCATTCAAAGCATTTTTTCTGGCCTTCCTGCTGAAGAGGTGTGTAATTATTTGGAGGAGAGGCAAAGTGACACTTTTTAGATGACAGAGAGAAAAGTTGGTGTAAACCAGGATTTTGTTGCTATTTTCTAAATAAAAGGGGAAAAAACTGGCAGGAATCGGATATTAAACTTTTCAACTTTCCTTCATATCTAATGTGAACAATTCTCTTGAAATTGATATCTGTAACATTTCTAAAGCCAGGATGTTCCATGACAGAGTAGAAACTCAAAAGATTAAAACACAGTAGGCTTCATATTCATCATTATTGCAATGTTAATGTATGCAATATGCTTTAGCTGATTATCTGTGCCATGCATCCAGGTTCTGTATGTCATCAATGTTATTTAATGCGGCATAAAAAGTTTAAGAAGGCAAAGAGATGGTAAGTTATTAAAATAGAAATTTGTCTGTATTTAGTCTGTAACAACTTTAACACTGAAGAGTGTTGTTGTAGAGGCCTCTCCATGCTTAGCAATGATGCATGCATTGATCAGAAAAAAAATCTGATTTTTAGTTTCAACCAGCTGTTCATTGATGATTAAGTGTTTTTTTCTGCCCTTGCAGCAGGGCATATTGTGAAATAACCTAACACAATTATCGTGCTGGCTTCTTCTTTCTCCAAGTTCTACTTCTTCTACTTCTGCTAAATCTTGCTGAATATCAGGCTGCAATGAACCTTTTGTCACGAGACATAAGAAAGAAAGATTTCCCAATAATTTATCTTTGAATTTGTTTCAAATTCCTTCTCTGTCTTCATTAATAGTTTTTTAAACTAAAATTGTCCTCATTCCTTTTGCTTCTAACCAACTCAGTAAAATATTTATAAATAGGTGCATGCATCAAACGCTGTAGAATACAAAAGGTTTTTGTTTGCATCCTTTCCCACCTTTTGGGGGGTGGAGGCGCTGATGGACAGAGTGGGGGAGTCGGGATGCTGCCAAAGAGATTTAAGCGCTAAAACAACTGACTCATGGTTCAGTGGTTGTTTTTGCAGTTAATATAGTTGCATAACTCTGAAGTCTGGTCATGTTAGTTATGCATGTTGGTCATTTCTGATTCCAGGGAATGAGTTCACAGCTCAGTGTGTCCAGACCAAGACAATGAGACGTATTGCTGGGCTGTCTGTCTTCATTAGACGTCTGAGGACCCCCCGACATGCCCCTCCCCCACACCCACCTCAATCAGCCTTTAAAGGGACTGGCGGATAGCCTTTTGAACTCTTTGTTTCAGTTTGTCTTTGGTTGAAGTCAGGATGTCCCTGTAGGATAATGAGTGGCAAGATCAAATTGGAGCCGGGTTTGAAAAATTCAAATTGGGCTTAGTTAGAGCTTTGAATATGGCAGGCATGATAAGAATTAGAAAGGTGATGTCAGCACCACCTGTCTAAGTGATTCTATTCTGTTAATTCTTAAGTTTCCAATAACGGGTCGGTGATGTTCGGTACGCTGTTATGTCTGTTTCCATTCCTAAACCGATCGACACCGCTCCTTTACTGCTAGTTCTAAGTCCGCATCAGTGTTTGTTATATTGCATTTGTCAGGCTGAAGATAAATTCTTCTGCAATCTTTAAGACAACATTTCCAGTGAATTGTTTGAAATCTTCCCTGGAAAATGGTAAGCAGCCAAAAATAGACGACCCGTAAAAACAGGGCCGTCCTGCAAGACGCAAACACACCTAGATAGCTGAGCACATTTTATTGTTTTTTTTTCTCTTTCTTATCGTCATGCTGTTGTAAAATGTTTCCTGCTTGCCTCGTCCATCGGGGGAAAACCCTCACAAGCCACTGCTAATAAACTTACCAGGTCACTCAGTTTGTTTAGAAACTCTAGAGCAAATGGTCTCCCACTATTTCTTTTCTTTTTTTTAATTTAATCAAACCTGACCAGACTTCCTCCAGTCAAATCCACGTGTGATTAGAGGACATTTCTGACAACTCTTTGGGGCGGAGCTTTTCTTGTTTTCAGTGCTGACTGGGGGTGGGGGGTCAGTGTCTGCAGGGACCAAGGCCGCTGTGATATGACCGACAATCTGGCGTCACAGAATACACACATATGAACTCATCTTGGCCAAGGCCTTCTCTGTTTGGACCTTCAGAAGGCTACATCCTCTTTTTCTGTTTTTGCCAAGTAAACTGTTCCCAGAAATATTCAACCCTGCTGAACTTTTAAAGTTTTTGTTATGTTGAAACCTCAAACTTCAATATTTTGTTGGTAAGATAGTATATAATTACGTGGATGAGAAATAATTTAAGCTTTTCAAAGTTTGCTTTTTTTCCCTTAACAGCCTTTTAGGGGCTGCATCAATGGCAGTTTTCTGGCCAATCACTCAATGATATTAGTGGAAGAAATTATGTCGATATAATCCAATAAACTGTTTTGGACAATATTTGCACATTTGATCTTAATATAAAGTTATTTAATTGTGACATGTGATCAAGAAAAGGTCTTAAAATGTTGAGGTACCCAAGAAACCAATTTTCTTTGTACCATTTTCTGTTTGAACAGCTGAGATTTGGAAAACAGCGGTTGCAGTTCTCTAGGCGTTCCCCAATCTTTAAAAAGCCTGACTTTGGCTTATACTGTGTCTTATACATTTTCTTGCTAAATATAATGCTAAAGTTGGCAAAACGTAGGTTGACTATTGTTAATAGCAGACATGCAGATGTGACCTGCTGGGTGGGTCCATCAGTCTTCTCACAGCAGAGCAAACCGGGACATTTATTTTAGACCTTTGCAGTGGTAGACAAGATTGAGTTCACATGTAAGTATCGGCCGATCAGCTGGCTGATCAGCTGGTGCAGACATACAACCTTATCATGATATTTCTCCTGCAAGACCTTTACCTCTACTAACTTTGCACATGTAGAGAAAAATCTGCTTTGCCTAGCTTTCCTCCACCTCCTGACGAAAAGTTTGACACTGCCACCACCATTTGTCACCATGGTGATGGTGTGTTCAGGGTGTCCACCACACATGGAGTTGAGTAGAGCTCCTTCTGCATATTTTGACTGTCCTTCAATGGGTGTGAACACTTTTTGTGTTGAGGATTACATGATTTTTGTCGAGGAACCCGTTTCACTCACGTTTCTACTTTCTTTTTATTCTCTCACTAACTTTGACCTTAAAACCAGCTGGTATGTCATCTTATTATTGCTCCTTTTAGGCTGTTTTGCAACATTCCCACTCACTTTCTGACACATCGTCTGCCCTCCACATTGTTACATCCACTGTTAGACACAAACCATAAGCCACCATCCACCAACTACAGTTAGTGGTTGGAAATACTAAATGTAAAAAGCAGTCTTATTCATACCACTGTGGATCACACTTTTTTTTTTATAAAAAGGAAACCAATCGAAGTTTCCACTGTGGAAAAGAGATGTCATTTCTTGGACTGGGACTGTGGTCTGATGCTTTTGGAGACATTTTGTGTGTGTGTGTGTGTGTGTGTGTGTGTGTGTGTGTGGCTGCACAAAATGCTTCTACACTTTGTTTTCTTTGTGCTTCACGCTGATTGGTGCTAATGTGGTCTATTGATCAGTGGGGTAGCGGTGTTGTTTGCACACACATTAGCAGAGATGACCGTTTAGTCGTCTGACCCTTTTTCATGAGAAAACGAATGACAATAGCTGCTGTTTTCAGCTGCAACGACTTTCCAGCCTGGAGATATTTTGCATGCTCATAGCTCTACAGCTTTCACATTTAAATACTTAGACCAAACCTGATCTCCACATGGGGTAAATTTATTTAGCAGCTTAATGAGAATTGGTGCTCTGTCTCTCTATTCATGACTACCTTGTAAGTAAACAGTTTCTGAATAATGCACGAGTCATTGGGTCAAAGTTATCTGCAGACGGGTTAAGCTAATGTGACATCTAGTCCTTCATTTGTTTAAATGATTTGTCAACATCAGGGAGTCTGATTTCTAATTTTGACAAAAGAAAGCAACAATGGAGAATTGCAGTTTGTAGTTGATCACATTTTATTAAAAACTGCTGACAAAATAAGCAACATTTTAAATTCAAAACCCCTTTTTGCTGGTAAATTAGCGATTAACTATACATATGAGCTCAATAACAAAAATATTATTAGCCTGTTATTGAGGTTATTCAACCATCAGATTCAAGCAAGTTCTGTTTTACCCATTCAGCATTCCAAATGTGATGTTTTCCAAACGTCAACCAATAGTGTGTCAAGTAGAATTCCACGTCATTTCTTCAGCACACTTTCACTTTCACAGATATGCTTAATCAAGAAATTCATAAATAATTTTCCTTCACTAGTAGGATTCTCGTACCATCTATGAAAAATATAAATAAATTGTAGAGTTTTAATTGTTGCTGCATTCAGCTCACTGGATTCTGTGTTAAAGAGAAATTCAACTTATATTTAAATCTTAAGGCAAGAGGAGTTCAGAGGTCATGCTAATAGAAACCAGTTTTTGACAAGGAAGTTTAGTCATCAGACAAACTACATTCCTGATGAGCAGAATAATTTTCGGATAGCTGTTGTCCAAACAAAAGGAAATAATGCCACCGATTTTCCTCCTTCAGCTGAAAATTCCCAACAACTAGAGTAAACTCTGAAACCTTTCCTTTCCTTCTACGTTACCTTAAATCTATTCCTGCTCATCAGGCTTATGCAAACCTATTGTTGTCATTACTGTCGTCAGAGAAGTTCATCTCTTGCTTCATCCCAACCACCGAGCACGCTAGAGGAAGAGATCTGTTGAGCATTAAGAAATTTTCAAACCAGCTTTCTTCATAATCTAATTTATAAACTTAAGCAAGATTGGTATTTTGAAGGTCATGTTTGAGCTTTGCTTTGAATCAGGTTCGTCACTTTGGATTGATGAGGAATTTAGAGCCAACACTTGTGAGGCTCATTGAAACTCTGTCAAATATGGACTTTTATTGTGTAGAATTTCTCAGAGAAGAGACGTCAGACTTAATTTCTAACTGTGTGGATTGCTACTTTCAGCCCATTAGGTATTAAAGAAAACTTATTCTACCATTTACACTACTTAGTTTTTGTGACAAAGTAACTTTTAAGTGTTGTGAAAGATATTTTTTGTTCATTTAGTATAACTAAATGTAGTTACTTTACAGTGTAAAGTAAAATATTTAATCTCATGATGTTTTCATTTGTATATTACAACATAATGCAAGTTTAATCATGTTGCAGTAATTTGAAATTCCCTTTGAATAAAAATGCATTAACTTTTTTGCGTTACAGAAAATATCAAATGATTAACTGTTTTGCATTATAGCAAAGTAGATTTTTTTTAATAAGCTGTATTTTATCCATCTTGCTAGCAAGAGAGAAATTTAGTAGTGGAGGTGTTGGCAAATTAAAAACATAGGAACTAGGGATGCACCAATATAAAAATTTGGGCTTATCCGATATCAATAACAGCCAATAACGAATATTCACTGAATATTTAAAATTGGATTATAAATGGTACCAAGTGGCATTTAATGCCCTGATGGCTTATGGGTGTTTTTCAGTCTGTCTTGATATTGCACAGAGAGCCATGATAACTTCAACTGGATGTATTGCGTAGCTCTTGTAAGCATGTTTTTCTGTCTCTTGAGGCTCAAATTAAATCAAACCAACTTCCTGTTTCTTAATGCCGTGGTAATGTGTTTTGCTTTCTGTCTTCTTTCTAATTTGCTGTTGTTCAGGGGAAAAAACAATGAGTTCATATGCTGAGGAGGATGGCAGTAAAAAAGCCCCATTAAACTGTGGATAGATGGGTTGCAGGTGGAGGAGAGGTGGGGGTAGGGAGGAGAAAGCCCTTTAACTGAGTGTGATGTAACTGTAGAGGTAATGTGGTAAATGATAAGAAGAACGGCTGTCCTGGGGGTGGGGAAGTTGTTTTTCTGTAGAAGTAGAGCCAGAAACATATAGGTGGAGTAAATAGATTGTTGATATCAGCAACACTTTGAAGTTTTGACATCTGAGGTAAATAATCCTAAATGAATCGCTGTTATTTCTAGAAATAAACGAATAGAAACTTTCTCTGTTTGCCTTTGTTGAACTTTAAACCAGCATTTCATGACTTCAGTTGTGTTTTACCCAACATAAACTATTAAACTGTGTGGAAACCAGTTTATTTCTTTAAAATAACAATATCCTTTGTTTAATTATTTAAAGAATCAGTTGCTCACACACAGACGCTTCACTTTGTTTCCTCTCCTCCCAACACAGAGACGAACAAAGAAGTGCGATTGTGTTTTTTTCTTTTCTGCACAGCGTCGTCATAGAACCCCACTGAGCTTGATGCAAGTCAATGTAAAAAATTGCATCTGTCTCGTCCGTTGTCCCCCCGCCCCCACCGCACCCGTCCACCCCTTTCTCCCTTTCAATGAATTTTCATTTGAATGAAAGCCTTGCCTCAGTGTTTTGTTGTGCTCTGAGGAGGAGGGGAGGCGGGGAGTGGTCTGATTGGTTGGAGTGCCTTTCGAGCCGGGCCAATGCAGGAGTGGCTCCCGCCTCCACGATTCCCGGCCTGCAGCGTGATTGGGCGCCTGGGAGGAGCCAGACGTAGTATTAAAGCCTCTCTGCCCCCCCCAGTCTGCTCCACTCCAGAGTTGAAGAGAGTCTCCGTCTGTCAGACGGAGAGCTGTGTGTGTCGGTGTGAAGAGAGAAAGAGAGAGAATGTGTATCTGAGTGTGTGGATGTTTTTGTTATTTTTTTTTCTTGTTGAGCAACAACCAGAAACTCCATCTGAGTCTGACCCGGACTACTCCTTGTTCTACCTTTCCAGGACTGAAGCAGCTTGGCTGAGTGGGTTGCCTCTGATCACAGCTGGACGGATAAGCTTCAGCAGACGAGAAGGACGTCATAAAGAGGATCAGAGAAGGCTGCCGTGTTACTGCTATCACGACTGGCTCATCTGCGGACCTTTGAGTTCTTCATTAAGGCTCTGATCCCGATCTCCTGCCTAACACCCCCCAAGTGGGTCGCCACCGAGGTGCCAGAGGCAGTCTGGACAGTCCTGATGTGGAATTTGACCTCGGCTGACCCAGTCCCACAAGTAGTCTTTGACTGAGGAAAGAGAAGAAGAAAAGAAGGAGGAGAGGAGCGACAGAAGAAAAGCAAGGACCTCATATCAGCAACTGGTAAGGAAGTTAATGTGGGCTGTGGGCACAAGAGAGGGGGAGGTGGGATGTCTGAAGTAAGAGTCGTAAGAATCCTCCAATAACCTCCGTCTCTGCTTCAGGTCCTGCAGTGATGCCGGTGGAGACGCTGAGGCCCTCAGATGGCCGTCTGGCCGGCGTTGCCTTCACCTCAGGAAGACCCTTCAGAATTCTCAACAAAGGTCCCAACTACTTCCGCCCCCCTGCTGAGCCAGGAACCCGCAAGCTGAGCGCAGTGGAGCGCCTGGAGGCCGACAAGGCCAAGTATGTGAAGAGCCAGCAGGTGGCCTTGACTCGGCAGGCGCCCATCCAGGCACCTCTCATCCGGAAGCCCCTTGTCCCCCCGGTGATGATGCCCCAGGGCAATGTGGGTGCCCCGACCACCCGGAAGGTTCCCCGCTGCCCAGCTGATGTGGAGAACCGGGGAGGCAGCGAGGGGCTGGGGAAAGGAGACCCTTCAATCTGGATATCCTGAATAATCTAATCAATGATGTATGTGATGGAGCACAGTCGTCTTCGTCCACCTCCCCCTCCTCATCGTCTCCATCGTCAGGGGTAAAGAGCATCTGCAGCAGCCTGTCTGCAGAGCAGGACAAGAGCAACAGACTCATCAACAACCTCAAGCCTTGAACCACGGTACCAACAACTCCTCGTCCACCTCCTCCTGCACGTCTTCCCTGCTTAGCAATAACCGTTGCATCCCTGCAGCAGAACTGTCCCGTCGTCCACCCCCCGTCCCAGCACGGGTTGTACGTGGTATTCAGACCCCCTACAACACCCCTAACTCAGTGACTGTCCGCAGAGTGGACGTTCGGCCTCATGCCGAGGTGAAGAAGCCACCGAGAGTTGCACTGCATCCCCACCTGAGGCCCCGACAGATACCCCAGGGTCAGGTTGCACACTCCCAGCTGCCCCCTCCGCCGCCGCCTCCTCCTCAATCACAGAATCAGCTCCCAGCCAAGGTCAACACCTCATCCCAAACCTTGCCATCGCCTCCGGCCTACCCGCCCCCCAGCCCGATGCTGGTCCGAGCAGGCGTCATCCCGCCGGCCTCCCCAGCCTTCACGCGCATCTCCAACGCCAGCTCCAAAGGCTCCTCCCGCAAACACCCGTCCCTGCACCGCTCCAAGTCGGACCTGAGCGACCGCTACTCACGCGCCACTGCTGACCTGGAACGCTTCTTCAACTACTGCGGGCTGGACCCGGAGGAGGTGGAGGGACTGGGCGGCGTGGAGCGCTTCACCCGGGCCAACTCAGACATTGTGTCCGTCTCCAAGCTCCGCAGCGTCAGCACGCCCAGCTCGGAGTGTGGGGACGATGCGGAGCGGATGAGGGGGTACGGAGGTGGCGACGAGGAGGAGGACGACGAGGACGGGCCCCTGAAGACGAATGACAGAGTCCCCTACGGGATCTCGGTCATCGAAAGGAACGCACGAGTCATCAAGTGGCTGTACGGCATCCGGCAGGCGAGAGAGGCGAACAGTGGAGTCTCGAACGTCTAGACTGATGATGACGGCTTGTTCGTTCTTGTTTTGCTGCCTTACTTCCACTTTCAGGATCAATGTTCTGGGGGATCTGGTAGTTTGTCTACAGTTTCCTGTGAGGACAAACTGAAATGACTCAGTTCATGTTGTGGGTGCATCAATTGCATATTTCTGGTCGATTAGTGATCTTTCAGAATCTGACCTGCTATTTCCGATTTTGTTAAAATACCAAATGTTTTTCTTGAAAAGTTGGTAAATTTAGTGTCTAAGTTGGGAATAGCGGGGTGACTATGGTGAACATGAAGACGTGACCTGGTTGGCGGGTCTGTTTGTTTACAGTCCCTCACGGTACACAAACAGAACATCAGCAGCTGATTTCCAGATCACATAAGATCGGTTTCACATGCAAGTATTGGCTGGTTGGCCGGCTGATCAGTCGGTGCACCCCTTAGTTTCTTTTCTGAAGGCTGCAGGTCAGGACTGCAACTGGACAACACATTGCTACGTTCTTTTAGTTGATTTCATTGGTATTTGCAAGCAATAACAGATTATTGTCAATGCTAGTGAGAATGAAGGCAGAGGGTGCTAAAAGGTTCCAATAGGTACTGTAAGGGTGTGTTTACGTGTGTGTGTTTTATACCAGAGTTTGGCTACGGACTGCCAAAACATTGCACAGCACAGAGACTATTGAAAGCAGAGCAGCAAGAGAAGGACGTTCATACTGTGAAACCTACAAATAAAGCTTCCACAAATATGTGCGTATTTTTAACAAGTTACAGAGAAAATGGTCGGCTGTAAGACTGTTATAAATGTTTCTGTCAGCATGCAAGTGAACCGTTTGTATACACTATACCGTAGCACGTCATATCAAAAAGATACAAAAAATAAATAAAAGCAGGAAGGGAGCCCCAGGCTTCCAGATTCACAGCACATCCAGTTCAGTCACAGGGGAGTTTTTATCAGATTTTTTCT
This sequence comes from Poecilia picta, assembly GCA_033032245.1. Lineage (NCBI taxonomy): Eukaryota > Metazoa > Chordata > Actinopteri > Cyprinodontiformes > Poeciliidae > Poecilia > Poecilia picta. The sequence goes on along the minus strand of CM065359.1, from coordinate 29,751,145 downwards.
TGTTGCCTCTGATGCAGTCTTGGATTACTCTGCGTTGGTGCAGCCTGGGAAATCGGTTTACCACGTGCATCTTGGCACAGGGGGAAGAGCGAGTCATATGATGAAGGATGATCTCACAAGCACGAATATGTCCATGACTCAGGAAGATGGCATAGTAATAAATGGACCAATATTTATTTGGGAAAACATAACTTAATGTTTTATTTTTTTTTCTCTCTAAAAGGGGATTTTGTGTACAGTGATCAGGCTGAGTCGCATTTAAATGCACAAGCAGAGACACGTTCAGTGAGCAAACAGAAGGGATGCGATGTGTTGGCTGCTGCTCCGCACGGAGCGCCAGAGAATCAGCCTGTATTAAACTTCCTGTTTGTTGCTTCTACTTCTGTTGAACTGTTCTCAGTCTGGTCGGGTCTTCTCTTCTTCACACCAGAATCAGCAGTAGCGTGCCGTGGCAATCAGTTCAGAGAGCGTCTGAAAACAAAATATGCTTTTGTTTTTTTTTTGTTGTTTTTTTTCTTCAGGCACTGGATGCCCAAAGAGTCTTTGATAAATTGGTCCGAAATGCTTTACAGTGGTGTATCCTGAATCCATTAATAAACTATGTTTGAATATTAACATGTCGTATTTATTGCTGCTTTTTGAGTTTTAAAGAAGTCTTTGTGTCACTTCCTCAGGGTATAATGCAAAATATGTTCTGGGTTCAGCTAAAGTATCATGTCATGGTTTAGTCACAGACTTCCAACCCAAAGCTGGACTTGATAAACTGGGGAAGTTCAATTGAAATTAGACAGTTTTCTTTTTTTTTTATTTTTTTTTTACAATTAAAAGTCTAAAACGTATGGCAGGCATTCGTGTTCAAATCATACAAATGCCTTCCACACTCAGTCTTTTGGGGTTTGAAGCTTTGCACAACTAAACATTGAAATCTTGTAATTTTTCTGTGAACTCAAAGTAGCTTGATGACATCAGATTTAAATAAGTATCTGTATCAATATTGGTATTGGTGATGCAGGACCTATGTTTATCAGATTGATTCCAAAATATAAAGTATCGCACACTTCTGTTTCACAGAACTAGATTTCTATTGAGAATAATTCACACTTAATTTTGTGATTTCTGAAGCTAATTTGTTTAACTTAATTTTATGTAAGTGTATTAGAATACAAGAGCTTGAGTAAAAAATCACCCTACTTTTTATTTGTAAAGAAAGAAAATTCTGCATCTTTTTCCTTTTTTCCCTTCCAAATATGGATGACTTTGTTTCTTTATCACATAAAATAAACTGAAGTTTTTACTAAATGCAATAAAAAAAGATCAAGGGGCATGAATACTTTTGCCAGGGCACTTTTAAGTGAAGGCAAGTGTTACTCTTGGTAATTCAGATCTCACTCCTGCATCAATAATTGACACCCAGTGCTCAGACTCAGCTTCCCAGTGGAGTTTTTCTTCACTTTCCTGCTTTTTGTGGCTGTCTTAAGAGTCCATTATTGTAAATTTCAGAGCATCTCTCGCTTCACTGGGGGAGCACAGGGGTTTCTCTTTTAACTGAACCGCACCCGTTTTCAGAGCTCTTAAATCTCTTTTTGGGGAGGTTCAACTGCTTCATAAAACACTATTAAAGAGGAGCAGTGTAAAATGAATGGGTGTGAAAAGGTTATGTTGGCAGTAAATTCTATTCTTATTTGAAATGTGATGTCAGAAAATATATATAAAAAAACCAAATATAGACTTGTTTGGATGAAATGATTTACGTTTATAGCTCAGAAGTATGCTTCAGTATGAAACGGTAAAGCAGTTTTTCTTAAAGATTTCTTTTTTAATATTCGAGGCAGCTGAAGACTTTTCAGTCCAGCTTATTTTAGAGCACCAATTCATAAGGAATGTTGCCTGAAAAACATCAACCTAATCCAAACGTGCAAATTCTTTTACATTTACAACGAATCCTATTTACTAATCAACATGGTTTATTTTTCAAAATGGTTGAAAAATTTACCAGCAGATTGCATTGAGTTGGTGACTTGTAGCATTCACTCCTGGTGAACAAGAATTTAGCAGTAATAGATAATAACTTGCATTGAGCTATTTTCCACACCTGATTTCACTTGTGTTAGAAATTAGATAATAGAATGTTTTAGCCAGACAATGTTTTGAAATTGTGAGAAAATTAGATAAATAGAGGGGTATGGAGATTTTTTTATTCAATCAATAACTGAATAAATCCAAATCTAGAATCCGGGACCCTGGATTTCTATAACAATGATTCAGCTCGCTTTAATAGAAAATGACTTCTCCCTTACAATGAATTTCCAGAGAACTAAAAACCGAGCTGGCTCGCCATAAAGACTTTCCTTTTTGTTTCTGTTTTCCAGCACAGACTGGATCAAACGCCACATCGGATGAAGTATTTTCCCATCAGAGGTGGAGTTTTCAGACATCTGCACTGTAGGTTACACCTATTTGGAACTGGGAACCACTGACAGAAGACTGAATAGATTTGTCATTTTTAAAACGTTACAATTCCACCCAGAAGCTTCAAAGTGTTTTCCAAAATGCTGTCTTTCCAGGGCTGTTCAGAGGTAATTGGTTTTGCCCCTAAATCGTGCAGCCGAAACAGATGGAGGCGGGCAAAGAATGATCTGAGAAGTACATGGAATTTCTTTGGGAACCTTGATTCCTTTTGCTTGGTACTTCCTGTAGCGGAGGACATGGGTAGCCAGAGGACAAATGTGAACCGATGAAGCTGGGCATCATGACAGCAGCTGTTTGCTGTCCTGAGCAGCCCTCATTAACAGGCAAAAACACTCAAGGGAAGAATCACAGATCCAATAAGACGACATGCCACAACAGTTCAGAGGCTCAAACATGGCAGAGAAGCTTGAGGTTCAAACACCAAACTAAAGGAACTGTAACAGGGCCTCTATAAATGTTTCTCCTTGTGGATGAATGATGGATTAGTTCAATAATGTCTCTGAAACTCGCTGCTTCACCCACTTTCACAGGACCAAGAGGCACGATGGATTAAATAGGAATGTAGGCTTATGTAAGGGTACGTCTGGGTCCAGCATCCTCGCTATTACGTAATCATGCATGGTCACGATACATGGCTGGTTTGAATAGTTGACTTGCAAAACCCTCAGGTGACTTTAAGAAGAGAAACCAGGGATGGATTTAAGACTGATTCTTCCGAAAACCAAGATAGACCTTCCAAGACCGGATATCCCAAAACTGAGACCAGGCCTTCCAAGATCAAGATCAAATCCAGATGCTCCAAGACCAAGAACTTCCAAAAGTGAAATCAGACTTTTCAAGACCTGACTTTCCAAGACCAAAGCAAATAAGATGGATTAGTAGAGCTTGCCAACAACTGAAGGTGTCATCCTGCAGATTTTACTGTGGAATATTCTCTCTCCTGTCATAAATGACCATCGTGAGACTATCACACAGCATCAGTGTTCAGGCAGAAATTTCTCCAGACTTGTTGCAAGAATGACTGCTGCCGAGATCCATCCTGCCAACAACATTACCATCCACACGCCTCTTTGAAGATACTTGAATGGCCCTAGTTACAACATTTCATTTCCCTTTGGGTTAAATAAAGTGTCCTTGAATTTCTGTCTGACGGTGTGCTGTCTGAATGATGGTAGTAAAGGCCATTTCCATCCATAATTCAGTACTTAAGAAAGGACACCAACGCAGCTTCAATAGACATGAATCAATGACTGAAACATCTCGGAAAATAGAAGAACTTCACGACCTAAACATTATATCTTGCATGTATTGACAGTGTTTATATTTTTCCACTCAAAACTGAGTGGTGCTCTGTATAACTCATAACTCAGAGCACCTTTTTTCTGCTTTGAGGAAGCAGAAGCAAAAAGGGGGGAGCTGATGTTTCCTCCACTCCAACTCTTTCGGACGCTTACATAAGAAACACATCTAACTGAGAAGATAGGATGACGATTCGTCTCATTTCCAGCACAGACATTCGGATCATTATGTAACCCAGAGTAAGCAGCACCTCTGACCCATTAAACAATATGATAGGAGGGTTTGATGCAAAAAAACAAAAAGAAAAAGTCCCACAATGCTTGACCCCTGAAGCTTTTGGAAGAGGAACACATGCAGTGTGAGAATGCGAAGTCTCCCGCTGATGGCTCCCTGTGGACGGATGATGAGGACGGCCCCCTACCCCAATCAAATCATCTGTGTCATCTTAATGCTCCTTCTCCCAACACAGACCGACCATATGTCAATATTTACCGAGGGATCAGCTGGGTTCTGGCATGCTGTTGAATACAAACACGCTCATATGTCTCATATGTCTATGAGCCTCAGCTCGCTCGCCTGGAGGCCATGTCTGTGTCGTTTTCTGAGTGAAAAGTCCGACTCAGGACGGAATGGGCACCGTAAAATTGAATCTAATTCTCCTTAATTGAAAAGTACATGCTTATTGTTATTATTATTGTTATTTTTTTTCAGTTTGAATTAAATTGACTGAATTGAAAGAAAATTGGAAATTTCTGAGTTGGAAAAATCACAAATTTGCTTGAAACAAAAAATGACATTTGGATCTCAATCAGAAATTATCAGGAAAAAATAACTCGGATGTTTCTGAGTTTGAAAAGTCAAGAGAAACAACTGAGAAATCTTGAGACTAATCTCATAATGTTTTGAGAAAAAATGTCAAAAGTCACAGAAGAAAACAAAAACTTTCTGAGTTTTTTCTTGCAATTATTATTTTTTTTTGACTTTTCAAACTCAGAAATGTCCAAGTTTTTTCTACAAAACTTCTGAGATTAATCTAAAAATTTCTAAGATTTTTGGCTGAAATTCACTCCTGTTTTCTCTGCCTATGGCCCCCAACTGTGTGAGGGCACAAGATTTTCGATGTTCCTTTATCTGTATTTTTAGGGATGTGTTCCTTTACATCAGAGCTCCCTTTATTTCAGGGTTAGGTAGCGACAGCTGCTGCAGTGGGACAGTATACTTGACTCCTGTGTACAGCAGAACTATGTCAGGGCCTGAATGGCCACGGAGCAGGGAGTGATAAGCTGATTAAAGCGTCAGGGCAGATGGGATCTCTGGGTTTTTGACGTGTGTGTGTGGCTTTGTGTGTTCTCTCTCTCTCTCTCTCTCTCTCTCTCTCTCTCTGTGAGACTGAGTGTATATCCCATGGGAAAACAAAACTGGGTTGTCTGTGTTAGCTTAGCGTGTTGTTGCAGAGCGTTGCATTTACATCCGTTATCGCTTCGGGCCCATCTGCCTTTCTTCCTCTCTCCCTCTCCGTCGGATGGCCAGGGTACATCCACGCTCGGTGTGGTTTTAGGATGATCCTTGTTCCCAAGATTTGGGGTGAATCTCTTAATGTAAATGTCATCATACGGATGAGTGGGTGAAACAAGCTGGAAACCCCTTCAAAAAGCAACACCTCTGTCAGTTTTCACTCATCACTGAGATCTAAGTACAGAAGTGCAGAGCTATGATAAATTTGTGCCACTACAGATTTTTAGGGTGTGTATAAGTTTATGTATATATAGTTTCATTTATTGTTGGGGGAAAGCGGCCCTTCAGACCCCAACCTGAGACCGCCTTGACCCCTGTAGCTGTTGGGAATTTTGTATTTTTATTTTCAAGAGATTTTCTGGTGTTTTGCACCAGATTAATTGACAGCACTAAAGCCCGCCTTCTGACTGTGATTGGTTGTTTCTAGTTAGAGCTTGGCGGACTGGGAGAGGGCAGAGAAGCTCGATGTTTTCACAGAATATATGTGTCATAGTATACTGTCATAAACACAGGGACAGTTTTGGAAAATGTGCAAAGAAATATGTTTTTTTTTTATAAAAGTTGCACACTGCAGCTTTAAAGTGATTAGTGGTGTAGTTAAATCATTTTAAACTAGATTGCATAGCCTTAGTTTGTTTGCAGCAAGACAAATTGAGCATTGTCAAGGGACAAAAGATGAAAAATAAGCCTTTTTGGCTAATCTTTTACAATTTACATTTACAAAAACTTTATTTAATGTGCATTGTCCCTATCAACTAAATTAAATTAAATTAAATTAAATTAAAGGAGCTGACTGGAGGAACCCTTTACACAGTAACTGAAGGCACTCCTACGCTCAGATTTCTCACTTATTTGTTAGGTCCATTTGGACACTGATCAACTTTTTCATATGAACAATTGAGAACATTCTGACACAATAAAGAAAACTGATTACAAAAACTATTATGGGACATCATCAGGGTAAGTAAGCCTTTGTTTGTGCTAATGGTAAAGGATGGTAGCATTGTGTAATACAGGTTTCTTCATGTTTTGTTGATAGGCCGTCTGTCAGCAGACGGATGATTAGTCCTGAGTTTCCCCACAGGACCATGAGAGCGTGGGAGGCTGCACTGAAATAGTGAGAAACTATGTGACATCACACCTATGGCTGCTTTTGGAAAACACATGAACAAACGAACCACAAGTGACTGTTTTTAAAGCAAGAGGTGCAGAAACAAGACGGAGAGGAGCTGTTAAGATGCTCTGCATGAAACACAAACACACACAGATGAATGTCACAACCAGGAATTAACTTACTATCAGTGTGGACGAACGTCCAACTAACACCTGATTATGTTTTTGTCCAACCACAGATATCCTGCCATCATCTCTAGATTAAAAACAAACAATAACAATCTTGACTTTGAGTATAAATTTCGCCATTTCATCAAATCAATATTATTTCACTATCTATTAGAGATGTTATTTGTAATAGATAGATTTGTAATGCACAGTGGAACAGTGTTGACTTGCAGCAAGAAGGTTCTGAGTTCGATTCCCGGCCCGGGGTCTTTCTGCATGGAGTTTGCATGTTCTCCCTGTTTATGTGTGGGTTCTCTCTGGGTTCTCCAACTTCCTCCCACAGTCCCACATGACTGTTAGGTTAATTGGTCTCTCTAAAATTCTCCCTAGGTGTGAGTGAGTGTGTGTGCATGGTTAAACAACCATGCACACACACTCAGACACACAGCCAGTCATGGGGCAACACAGAGACACACAGGACAAATGTCCTGTGTGTCTCTGTGTTGCCCCATTGGACTGGCGATCTGTCCAGGGTCTCATCCGGAACGTTAGCTGGAGAGCCACCAGCAACCCTCCCAACTTCACTAAGAAACAAAGGTGTTAGAAAATGAATGGATGGGTTTTTCCATCCATTCATCCATCTTAAGTTTAGATAATTTCATTGTCAGTTTGTATCACACTTCTCATCATGCTGTCTCACCACCCACCTCATAGTTTGGTACATAGGTATTAGCTTTCAAGAAATTCTGCCAGAAATGGATGCTACGCTACATCAAGAGGCTAATTCCATGTTGTTAATTCCAACTCAAAACTAATCGCTGAGTCTTATTTATGCACAGTGAAATGCATGCAGGACGTCTTTGAAGGCAGATTTTGTTTTCAGTTGTCACATTCAGATATAGAAAGTTATTTTATTGACTCTCATCTTTGCAAAACGTTCTTTTCCCCCCTCTGCTCTGCTGCTGCTAATCCTTTCCCCCCTGTGGTATTTCTTATGATTCATGCTTCTTGGAGTCACAGTGTGTCTTGCCAGAAGCTGGATGGACCTGAAGGCCCTCCGCCTTTGCCAAGTACGATGTAAACAGATCTGCTGGACTTTAACATGACAACAGACTCCTTTGAACACACCAAGCAGACATGGCCTCCAGGCTGCTGTTGGACCCTTCGGTCCCAGCTCCCATACAGATTCTCTTTCATTCTGCAGCCGCTGACATGATGCGAAAAAGATAAACTCCCTCTGAGTGAGACAATCTCCCAATTAAAATAAATAAAAACACAATAGATTAACTTTAGTTTCACTCTGTGTAAATTATTGCAAAAAAAAGTAAAAAAAGATGTGCTTGAAGTGGAATTTCCACTTCACTTTTGCAGCCGAAGCAGAATTGTTGGCCAGCAGCTCTACAGCAGTAATCAGTGGAAACATGGAGTTTACCCACCGGTGGAATCTGCCAAGGAACACTGGCTGCTCTCGGCGAGACAGAACGTGAAAGACACTTGGCAGCTGAAAGTGTAATGTTTACCTAACCTCGTGTCTGATGGGAAAACTGACCCAAAACACCAGCTACCATGCTGCTTTGCTAGCATCCATAGCTGTGCTAGCTATGCTACAAAGACTAATTTAAAAAAATCAAACAAACTTGCTGGTTAAACCCAGACGTAGTAGTTTACTTCTCCAGAAAATGTCAAAAAATATTGACAGTCTCTTGACCTGAATAAAAATACATTTTTTGGTATTTTTTTCCCACTAGATAAAAGTAGCCCTTACAACATCTTTGATTTACACAACAGAGCTTTGCAAAGTACAGCTAATGCTAACACAAACTGTGGCTATCTGTGTTTTTGTTAGGTTAGACTTTAACTAATTAAATTCAATTAAAGGGGCAGATTTATGTGTTTACCAGCCACATGGCACCATTTAATAGCTCAATAAAGTAACTATGTTGCCTTCAGTTGTTATAAAAAATACTGCATATATTAAATATGACATAAAAGAAATTTGACTTCATGACTTAACGCTTTGAAATTAGGCCTATGTCTCCTTTAACAACTTCTGCTCTTATTGAAACTCTACCTTCAGGAAGTCATAACAACATGGCTCCTCTATTAACTCTTTAACAACATTTAACCAGAGTTACGCAGAGAGGTAGCTCCTATAATGAGCTCAACGCTCAGCGGATGTGCAGGTGTTTGTTAATTACTGCTGCTGTGAAGTGGAAAATTGGAAACTACAAATCCAAGGAGGAGCTGCACAAAAGCTCCACCTAAGCCCACCTAGGCATTTCACACAGCTGGATAGTTGCCATGGGAGATTAGAGGATTTATCAAACATTCGTGAAAGAGTCAAAGCCGCACTGCTCCTTTAATTTATTATACAGATTTCAAAACAGTAGAAACTTAAACACAATTAGACTTTATCTTTTTACATACATAGTCTTTGGACGAAATATATTTACATATTTTTGGTGGCACAAAGTGTAAAAAGAAAAAAAATAATCAAAGTTAATTCTGTGGCGATTTATCTGTTGTGGGTAATATATCAATTGCTAAGGAACTACTAGCAGAATCCCACCCTGAGCCTCTGTTCAAGACAAATTCACCAACCTCAGGCTTGGCAGGTTTCCTGCTAATAAACATTCTGTTTTTACAAAAAGCTTACTTTTAGAAAAAAGTTAAAATGACACATACATTGACAAAAACACACAGGCTGAATCTGCAGATAAATCTGCTGCTGTGGCACACAGGTCCTGTTTGTTCATTATCTGGTTCCTCTTTTCACTGTAAACTGTGCTTCTAGTTTATGCTGATAGAAATGTTATAAAGGGTTTTTTATGGGACAAACTCAGATCTATTTCATGGGACAAACTCTGATCAATTTTTGCATTCTTTGGTAAGATTTGCTTGTTCTTTATTAATAACTTGCATCAAACTGAAATGATTCTATGAGCTTGGTGATACTTCTGAGACTAGTGTGATTTCTTCTTACTTTAAATGAATTTTGAATATGAACTGAAGAAGCAAAAATGTCCATTGCCTCATGTGTCTTAAATAATGATCAGATGTTTTGGAATAACATAATCTAAATTGGTAAAATTAAAGTGCTTTAGTGAAAGAGCAACAAGTGTCCATATGTTTGGTGTAAAGTTGGACTGAGATGCAGAACAGAGAAATAGAGATAAAGACGGAAAGACCAGTGGAGAATGATGTAGAAAGGGAGGTGGAGAGAGTGGAGGATGACATGAGAGCCAGAGGAGCTAATCACAGGTGAGTAGATGCAGCGGGGGAAAGAAGCAGGCAGAGGCAAACGTAGAGTTGAGAGGCAGCTGGGAAGGGGAGCGAGCTGAGGGAAGGGTAAAGCAAAGAGAAGTTAGAGAGGAAAAACACTGACAAACAATAAACAGAAAGAAGCACTAAATTAATTAATCATATACAAAGAAAAAAGATGGAGAAGATATGGAAGAGCATTAGAGCCACTGAAAAGATAATTCTGACTGTAATCTCTGAATTCTTTCTTTAATCTAGAAATAGGAAAAAAATTATACATTTTTGTTGCATCATTGTCATGTAAATAGGTCCTCAGAATTCAATCTCAGGATTTTGACTGTATTCATAGAATTTTGACCTTTTTTTTTCTGTTGAATTTTGACTTTCCCAATTCTGAGAAAAAAAATTGGCCCAACAGGACTAAACTTAAGTGGAAGATCTCAGTATATAATAAGGAAGTGACCACTAAATAGATGCACAAATGAAACTTAAGAAGTCTAAACACATGGCTCAGCATAAAATCTTCACAAAAAGTTATTTAGGATTTTTTTTATGCATATAAGAGATACAGTACTACAGGAAGGTTGTTCATGAAGGTTAGAGGTCTCAGACACCTGGAACTGGTTTGGAGCCTTTAGCCGTGTTTCCTTGTGCATTTCTTTCAACAAATAAAAAACAAAAAAACTGTAAATGTTTGGAATTGCAACATGGATCATAGAAGAATTAAACTCCAGCCATCCCATACAGGATTAATGGTTAATGCCTCCCTCAGTAATCACCTAAAGTGGTGTAAACATCACGAAAGGCTATTTTTTAATTTATTTTTTCTAATATTGAGGTAATACTGGTGGCTACAGATGAAAAAATCTGGATGTTTTGGTATTGATGGAGAAATTTGCAAGGCAAAGAACTTCCTCATATGTCCCTAGAGTCATTATGGCGATTGGTCACGGAGGCTTCTTGTGCAATCGAACGTGTGTGTGTGTGAGTGTGTGTGTGTGCGTGTGTGTGTGTGTGTGTGCGTGCCAGTTGTCTTTCTGTAGACCGTTGGGCCACAGCTGGCACTTACGGATTCAGTAAAAACCGTCATCAGCAGCTGTCATCTGAACTGAACTGAACTATGGGAAAATAACTCAGAGACAACAACCTGCCAACTGCAGCGTGATTATACCAGGGATGATTCAGAGCATCAGGAAAGTTACGTGCAAGAACGTCTAATATAAAAGCAAAAATGTAAAAAAAAACAGTTGCTCACCTTCGTAACACCCTGACGGATTGCTCCAAATTAAGGAAGCTTCTTTTTGTTTTGGTCAAGTAAAATCAAGCTGGTTTTAATTGCTGTTCCCTGTTTAGACCAGAGGTTTCCATTGACCTCAGTGTGACCAATGTCACTACAAAGAAATGTATCCAGTTGTTAAAGTGGGAAAGTTCCAAGTCTGTAACGAACCCAACACCAACTGAAACCAGGACTCAGACGGCAGTGGGGATGGATGTGGACTTAAAGTTTTATCTCAATAATTTGTGGTAGTATTCTGATAACAATACGTAACAATAAGAATTATTTAATACGGGTGAGCTGTGGTGGTGCAGGGGTTAAGAATAACCCACATGTGGCGCCTTAGTCCTCAATGCAGCTGTCGCAGATTTGATTCCCGGCCTTGGCGACCCTTGCCGCATGTCTTCCCCCTTCTCTCATTACCCATTTTCCTCTCAATTAACTATCAAATAAAGGCCACTAGAGCCAAAAAAATCTTTAAAAAAAGAGTATTATTTAATACTTACTTTTTAGCCAACTTTGTGGCAAGACATTTTTCATGTGTTAGAAGTGAAAAAATCAACCAGTGGAGCAAATTTTCATCAATATTGAGGAAATATTGACTTAAAACAACCTGCTATATCTCCTTAAAATGTACTTACAAATTACCTGGTTTACCATTACCTGTTTAAATAATGTTATTCTGGTAATCGCCTTTGACATTAAAGTTTATTTGATGACCTAAATTATTTAAGTGTGAAAAGTAAAGATAAACAGCAGAACTCTGAAAGACAAAAGCTTTCCCACTCTGTGCTCCCAGAGAGCTTCCTGAATCATCATTGGCTAAAGAGTTTATGCTCAGCTGTGCTTCCTTAAAGCTTTTTTTTGTTTCATTTTAAGATAAAATGTGTAAGTTCTCCTGGATGTAGTGAAGCCTGTTAGATATGATCCATCTTTGCAGAGTTCCAGAAACACACTGAGGGATTTTGCTGTTTGAGCTGTAGCTTCCTGTCACATACAAGCTGTGTGTAAATATTGTGTCACATCTAATCTGCGCTCGATGAGACAACACTGACAGTTGTG